>WAAE01001470.1:0-26065 GCA_013400495.1 Nicator chloris
GAAGCATATTGTTTTAAAAGGAAATGCAGGCTCCAATGAAAAAAAGTTTGTCAGACTCATGATGCTCTTTTTCTGTGTTAAGGATATGCAACAGAGACTGTATGTGAAATGTGAATATGTGTGTGTGCATACATGTATTAACATTTCCTCTTTTTTTTTTTGTATCTTAGCAGTTTCCCTTTCTTTTTAGAGGAGCTATTAAATTGCTCTTCCAGTTGTGATTCAGAGCAGTCAGGAGCCAGCCATTAGAGGGTGCTTCTGCACTGAGGAGCTCTCTTTCCTTGAAACCCAATTTACTTAAGTATTTGTAGATTTAACAAGGAATCATTTTATGTTTCCTAGAATTATTAATTTTCTTCTTTAATTTGTATTCCTTCCTGAACTACTGTTCTTGGGATTCAGAGGATTAAGATGCAGATAACTAAAGGTGATTTAGAGAAGGTGGAATGATTCAAAACAGCAAAATTATTGCATTTCGTAATTGTTACTGTAAAAACAAAGGAGAATGTACATGGACCCCATGCAAGTGAAAAATGAGCTGGTCTCTTACCTAATAAATGACAGAGATGAGCATCTGTACATTATAGCACTTGCCACATTATTACTGCCTTATTTAGAAATAGATTCATTCATTATAACTCCACTGCATATATTTGCAGCAAGAATAGTAAAACAGATACAGTTTGTAAATTTCTGCTGTTGCTAGTAAAGGTTTAAAAATAAAACAGTGCAATACAGCTGTTGGTTTTTTTTCCTCTGGAATCATCATGATTCCTCATTCAGTAGCAAACTTAAAAATGCTATGTCTCTGCTGTAAGAATCTGCAGGCAGCAGAGTAGGGAACAGGATTTCTAGCTGTTTGTCCTAGGAATACAAATCTAAAGACTGCACTTCTGACCCAGGACATTGCTGCAAGATGAGTGAAGGAGAATGGAAATAAAAAGATTTCTAAGAGAAAATTCTGCTGTTATGGGATCAGTTCCTAAGACTGATTGAATAAAGGCCATTAAAATTCAAAAGTGGAACATAGCACAAAGCAGTACATCTCAGTTCTATGGCCATGAATGGTCATAAGCATTCAGCAAAGAAATGTGCCACCTGCAAGCCTTTGTTAAAGCCAGCCCTTGGAGATGGTGATTCTGAAAATACGCCTCCTGGAGAAGTTGATACATCTTTCCACTAATTTTCAGATTCAAGGTAAGGATTTCTGATATTCAACAGCTTTTGAAAGCTGCCCAAACTTCCAAAGACTGTCTCGACTGAAATGTTGGATGACAGCTGGAGGAACTGGCAGAGCTTGGAAAGGAAAGGGATCAAAACCTTCCTCAGGAGCTTCTTTAGGAGCCTCTTTAGGAGCCTTATGGCCTCCTAAGCCTTAAAAAGGGTAGTCAAATGTCCCGTCAGGCGTGTCAGCATCTTTATTGCACCAGTATATGCTGATATGCTTATAGTAGCATATTTACATGAAGGGCTGCTGGTACTGCTGTCTCCAGTTTTACATGTACAGCACAATGTCTTTTCTTAGATTGTGAGGACCTTTCTTCTCAAAAGGCAATGTTTACATTGCAAGAAGACATGAATTAAAATGGGTGAATCTTCCTGATGTGATATTCACTAACAACTTGGGAATTTAGTATTTGCATATATATTTAAGTAATGTGAATTTCAGCATCAATGGGTGTGCTTTGTGAAGCTGACATGCATTGTTGTATAACTAATTTAATTCTTCCAAGAGATTGTTTGATACTCATTTATGTTTCTTTTTTCTGTTAAAAAAGTGTACATTTTTGCTTTAGTGCCTGCACTGTCTTGTTCTGACTCAAGAAAAATTTTTTTCAATTTGAGAGTGAAACCTAGGCAAAAGTAAAACATCTCTTTAGCATGGGCTGAATTATTGGATACTGTGAATTACTGGATATTGGATATCCTGTTCTTTCTATATAAAATTTGGACCTCCTCAATAAACACATAGGTAACTGGAAGCATGCATGCTTTGAAGGTATTTGGCATTGAAAGTTATGTCATTTTAGAAGTAGCTGTTCATAGATTTTCCAAAGCATTTTTAGGTGAAACCTGTGAAAACAATATAAGAAGATACTAAAGAAATCTGTTATGCAACAGTTTATAATGTTTGCCCAGCAATCTGATGTGTTTGGCACTATCCTTGTGCAAATCAGAATAGTACTGTACCTTGGAACAAAATATTGGTGTGGACACTCCTCCGACTAGGAGCTTGGACCAATCAACCCAGTAGTTGTTTTTCTTCTGAGCTGAATGATAACAGGATCCAATTTTAAGTTAGAAATTCTTTGAAAATGAGCTACATGGATTTTTCTGCTGGTAGCATATTTGAGTAGCTGTTGTAAATCAGTGGTTGAGTTCACAACTGGTATTTTAAAATTAGACCCAGGTAACAATGACTGATTAATTGAAAATGGAGTCTACTTAATCTTATACTTTTTTAAGTTAATTACACCTTCTGGTGTTATGCTTTATAATTTTAACAGGATTGATTCCTTCAATAAATATTTCTTGTATTAACAAGAACTGCTTCATATTACTTTTTTCCAATAAGTACCATAAATCCATTAGTTAATGATGGGAGTAGGGCAAATAAGCATTGTAATGAAAAGAAAGAATAGATGAACAAATATACTGGATACTCTTAACTCATGACTAAAGATAGTAAGGAGACACATTTTTTATTTCTGTGTATCTCATCTCCTTCAAATCTGTCCACTAGAAAAACACTCTTAATATATAGCTGAACTAGTAAGACAATAAGCCTGAAGCCAGAGAACATATCACCAGTATTATCTGAAAAAATAGGGAGAACCAATTCGCATTTCTCTCCATAATTTGACTATGTTGGAAAGATGCTGCAGTCTAACTGGTTGTTTCTGAAGTATTAAGAGTTGCCTAAAAATCCATGTTACATTTTCATTTAACACATAATACCTATGACTTCCACTACATTATTTTACAGAAGCTAAGATGAACTGCTGGTTTATACCAGCCAGAATTTAGAGCTCTTGCATACATGAAACTGGGGCTGGTGGTTGAAATTGCCTCTCCATCAGTATCAATATCTAGTATATAAAATAAAGCCACTGTAATGTTCTGCTTTTTCAGGCAGATGAAGTTAACCATAAAGTGGTACCTAGCAGTATTATCCAATGGTGACAGTATTATTAGCACAAGGAAAGTTTTCCTTAAAAGTTTTGGATGCTATCCGTTATCTGTGAGATCTCTTTGCAGATCCTAAAACTCGATTTCTTTTTACTGTAGATACTCAAAAATATAGGAATGGTGCTGGAAGTTAGTAAATCTATTGCCATTATATTGTCAGAGAGCTTTGAGACCAGAACTGTTTCAAATCATGGGCAAAGGCAACTGCAGGGATCTGACTGACAGCTGGTCTTACTCTGCTCCGGTAAGAAGTAGAATGAAGCTGATCTGAGCTTTTGACCATTTTGGACCTATCTTGTTTGCATTTTTAATGAGGTAGTTTTCTGAAACTAGCTGTACTTACAGACTGATTATTTTACTGTCATTGTTTTCTCAAGGGTGGTAGAAGGGTTTGTAGTTCAGTGTTAAAAGCTGTGTATATTTTAGTTTATATACAATCCCACTGCTCAACAGTTTCATTGTAATTAAGAAAATGCTTAAACAAATGCATTTTGTTCTTCAAAGTAATTTTCCCTTTTGCATATCTGCATAATTAGAACACAAACTGTACTGTAACATTACAATCAAGAATTAATTATTGTAACATGAAATTTTCGGGTTTTTTTCTAACTGCAAAGGTGAGTATGGCTTAAAATTGAAAAAATACTGGTCCTTTTCATAGAAACTTGTTTGAAGATCATAAAGGAGTACAAAAGAGGAAAAAGCTTTTTGTTTGTGTTTGCAATCAAATCTTTCTTAAAAGGAAGTCTGACACAGGCATTGTAGTTTTTTAATATTACATTGAAGAAACCAAGGTTATTAATCACTGGATTAACTAGAATTCAAGTATAGCAGAAAAAAAATTTAAAAATAGATGCTCACAAACAAGAATCTCAATGAGCCTTGCAAAAGGCTATTCAAAGGTGATTTTCAAATATTGGTAAATCTTAATTTATTGCTCGCCTAATTTGTTGCCTGCATCTAAACAAAATAGGTCAACATAAAATAACTTCTGGAAATTATTTAAGTGTAAAAACATTCTAAAAAGGAATGCAAAAAATAACAGTTGAAGATGTTGTAGATCTAAAAATAATCTGTTTGTTCTAATAAATTTATTCAACTCATACAATATACTCATAAATACATTTCTGTTTTTTAAAGGCAGCTTGCAAATTTGCCAGATTTATAAATGAAATCAATGTGTTTACAAATGTTCTTTAGAAAATTCTTTAAACACATACTCAGTGAACATGCAGAGTATAAAATGTTAAAGTCCATAGCCATACAGTTCAGCAAGAATTTAGTTGGTACAGTTTGTAAATGGAAAACTAAATAGTTGTTCATGCTGTATTTTCGAGTGCTGCTTTTTACCTGACATCTGTACAGATCTGGTTAGTTGTGTGATAGCTAAATCTGCAATACTGCAAAAAATATAGAAGAATCTTATTTGTTTAGGTACAAATATAGTTAAAATTCAGACTGAATTGTGGTTTAACCCATTGCTTTGGATTTAATTGTTGTTCTGATCACAGTTTATTTCATAGCAGCCTGTGTTGCACGGCAGCTGATGAACTAGGATGCCAATGCATAGAGGCACAAATGGAAAGAAACAATTTAGATCTGCTGTCTGCAGCACTGCTGTAAACTCACATATTTACATCATTCATTTTCAATGAGAACTAGTGTTCTAAGTTTAAAGACCTGCCACTATAAACTTCCTTGCAAACAGGAGTTGCAACAATGGTAGGGCAGCGGAGCAAGGACTTTTCCTGTGCTTGGATTGTTTGCAGACCCTTCCACCTTCCTTCTGCTTAAAAAAAGAGAGATTTTGTTTTCTTCTCCTTTGGCTGGTGATAAGAAAACACTGCTACAAAATTTTATGACCTACTGACCTTTAATATTGAAAAATTGGGTTATTTACAACAGCAATCACTATCTAAAAGAGTGTCGTCAAACAGCTTGACATTTAGTACTTCTGTAATTGCCTTACGTCGTGTCAGCACTGGATATCTGTAGTTTGGATCACTTATCTACTATCTGGTTTATATAAAGGCCTTCAGGGTCTTTATCAAAATGTGTATATGAACTTTTTGCTCTGTGAAGTAAAAACCCAGGTCAATTATATCTATTTTCTGTGACCTTCTTAACTGTTCACACCCACTCTGTCTGAGAGTTGTTATAGACTGTAATACTTGCCTGCAGTATCAGTTGGAGAACAGTTCTTAGCTTCATTAAGGTTGTCAGAGGGGTGGCTGGTACATCAACTTGTGTCTTCTTGACAAATGGCATTACCTCCCTCAAATTAATTCTGCTTCACCATTGTTAATCTTATTATCTGTTCAGTTAATCAATAGCTGTCTTTCGAAAGAGTGGACCAATAATGTGTATTGGAAGTGTGTTTCTGAAGGCAGGAGCTGCAGCAGTGTGGCAGAATTCAGCTTCTAGTTGAATGATAACTCAGCAAAAACCGGGCCTCGGTTTTGACACATGAACAATCAATTTGGCAGCAACAAGTTACCCCATATAGATTTTCTGTAATTTTTCACATGTCCTTGAACTTCAGCACCCTCTGTGTAGTAGACAGAGTTTTTAGTTCAGAGCTCAAAGAACAAGATGGACAGCTGCTTAAGCCAACAATTCCCATTCTGAATAATGGCTCATGTGCCTTTTTGCCCAATTAATTGTGCAAGAAATAATTGATATCAGCTGCAGATAATATGTTTGTTCTGTTTTACAAACATTTTTTAGAGCACTTAGAGATTTTCAGTAACTTTGTGTCAAATAATCTTAACGTTCTTAAGGAGCTAGATGTATATTTTATAGTTAAATATGCAAATACATTAAAGTATGAAAACTCAGTAAATAGAACTGTCATTGCAAGAAAGAGGATTATTTTCAGATTCACAAAACAATAAAATAAATCTCTCAAAAAATAATTTAATGAAACATGATACAAATTTATAGCATATGGGAATAAATTTGCAATGTATAATTTTCATGCCAGAATTCTTGAGTTATCAGATAATGTATTTCCTTTCCGTGGTTATTCTGCAAGCCATATTTAGGCCTTTCTTACAATAGAAGTTGCAGTGTGCCTTTTGATACAAACTGCTCCTGTGTGTTGTTCAGCCATCTACAAAATAGTTTTCCTATTTAGATTGGGTAAGTTAGAATAATTAAAATAATTTGCTTCATTCGTGTGTTTGGCAAAAATATTCTGAATCACTAGAGTCTGAAGAGAAAAAAAGTAGCTACAGTAAATATTTGCCTAGAGATTCAGATTATGATAATTGTTCAACTTTATTTGTGTTTGTTGAAATTATTCTTAAACCATTATTGTAATATGAATTATTATGCACTGAATAGATTTATAGAAGCATGCCTGTATTCCTAGTTCTTGAAATCAGAGGTTGGTCTTAGTGACAAGGGATCTGATTTTCATTTATACTACAAAATCTACAGTTCTTTTCTCTGTGGAAAAGGGATTTAAAGGAGAAGTAAATGAATATGAGAATGAAGCCCACTGTGCTGCTGAAGATAGCCAGGATCTCAGACAGGGGGTTTCAGTGCCAGGAGCAATAATTGTGAGAAGGGACTGTCCTAGACTCAGAAAGAAATAATTGCAGGTGAGGGTTTGGAGCTCAACAAGCCTCTAAGAGAAAGGGAGGAAAAGGAAGAGGAGCCCAAGCCTGCTTGTGCAGGGGAAGGTGCAGTGGGAGTGGAGGTATCAGGGAGCCAACACAGGGTAAGAATGAGGACTACCAAAGCCAGCTTGCAGTTGCAATTCCAGAATGGATTAATAGCCCATTTGATTCAAATTTGTGTTTGTTGATCAGATCAGGTTTTTGCTTTGTGTAGACACGGTGTTTTTTATCTGATCAGGAGTGACAGACCAGCATTCCTATTGTGCTTACCCACAGTCTCACTGGAAATAAAACTCCAACCCAGGTGCAGTTTGTAGGGCACGGCAGAGTTCCAATGATGGTACATGCATATCAGGCTTTGCCACTACAATGTGAAAGATGGAGACTGGAACCTCTTGTTAGCAGAAAATAAACCCAAGATTCTGCAATTAAATGAATGAAACATTTAAGAATGCAGTCCCAACAGCTTATTTCCTGCATAGGTGACAGAATTGCTGTCCCTGAAATCCAAAGAAGGGAGGGTAGATCAGAGTGCTATATTTGCATCCATTCAATTTCTAACCCAACTAAAATTGTGTCACTCTGTGCTATTTCCGCAGTGCCTTACATCCAAATGTTTGTGAAATTTAAAAGCAGTGTGACTAAAAATTCAGAGCTGATCTTACCAGTGGGCCCATTGAGCCTTACAACCTGATTGGACTCCTGTAGTTAGTAAATTTCCAGACAGGGGCAAGGGATTGTTCACATGTGCCCATCTCATGCTCTACTCTAAGCACTTGGGCCAGTGTCAGAGATGAGAACTTTGCTAGATCATCCAACTGGGCACACAGTAACATTCCTCAACTGGGGTAGATCTACAGAAAAGCAATTGGCCTGAGCTATCCCTGCATGTTCCTCAGTTCTGGTGCACAGAGTCTTTCCTTGTGCCCACCTGCAGATTGGATCAGCATTTTCAGGAATTACATATTTTTGACAATTTCTTTTGTGAAAAAACAAATCAGATTACTTCTAGCTAATTTAGATCAATGGATTAAAAACTTTAAAAGGTTAGACAGACACACAGACATAAGCATCCTTCTTAAGCATCTTTCATAAGAAACCAAATTAAAACTATCAATATATGTGTATAAATTAAGCATTTTGTTGTAATTGCTGTACTGCTGACACTTGGTGTAAAAACTTGTAGCTGGAAGAAAAACTTGTAGAAGGAAGAATCTGGATTGTTTCTGTTTAATGCCAAACTACTAAATGAAATTTTACAAATTCTCAGGATTTTACTAACTTTATTTCAGTATGTGTTTTATTATATATCAAATAGGCTGTGGCTTCATACAGCTGTAAAAGGATAAGGCCTGTCCTGTAAGACTGGGAGAATATTTTGCATATTTTATCTGTGGAAACATGATAGAGAAAAAATTTAACTGGTCTATTTTAAAATGAATAATTACACAAAATTTTAAGTTGATGTAGCTAAAAATGTAAAAGATAGTACATCTAAAATTTTATTTTATGTGTTTTACACAAAGAAATTGATGTATCAACATAAAGCATACAGCAAGTAGCTACTGACCTAATGCAGGTATCTCAGTCTAAACTTTAACTTCCAGAGTTAAATACTACATTTTTGAATCATATTTGTGCTGCAGGGAGTTTCTCTCCTTGGTGAAGGACAAATTGGTCACAAGGAGGAAGAAAAACCAGGCAGTGATTTCTACTCCAAATATTATTTCACAGAAATAGAGAAGTTTTGTAGGATGACTTGATGACTTACCTTGTTTGTTGAACATTAGGTGTCTAAGTTAAAAATTAGTGATTGTGAGTGAGCTGTAGCAGTGCCAGAGATTGGATGTTAACCTTTGCAAGGTGGACAAAAGGAGACAGAAGTAAGATTGAGGGTAATCTGCTCTGGCATCTACAGCTAGTAGAGCTATTTTGTAATCAATCCAAAATCAAATGAAAAAATAATGTATTTTTGTGAATTAGAGTTCATTGCAGCTATTACATTTTCCATTTCTCTGAAAAAAATTAGACCCATGGAAGATGAAAGCAATCTGGATTCTGCACCTGGGATGGCGCAACCCTGGATGTACAGACTGGGGAATGAGAGGCTGGAGAGCAGAGCCATGGAAAGTGACTTGGGGATCCTAGTCAATGGCAAGTTGGATATGAGTCACCCTGGCAGCCAGGAGGGACATCCCTGTCCTGGGGGGCATCAGGCACAGCATCACCAGCCGGGCAAGGGAGGGGATTGTCCTGCTCTGCTCTGCACTGGGGCAGCCTCACCTCGAGTGCTGGGAGCAGTTTTGGGCACCACAAATATAAGAAAGCATTAACCTATTAGAAACTGTCCAAAGGAAGCCAGAAGGATGGTGAAGGGTCTGGAGGGGAAGCCGTATGAGGAGTGATTGAGGTCACTTGGTCTGTTCAGCCTGGAGGAGACTGAGGGGAGACCTCACTGGGGTCTTAAACATCCTCATGAGGGGAAGAGGAGGGGCAGGAACTGATCTCTTCTCTATGGTGACAGAACCTGAGGGAATGGCCTGAACCTGTGTGTCACTGTTGTATTAGGGGCGGATAAATGACTGACACAGATGCCAATCTTCTTAGAAAGCATACAGCAAAGTTTCTTAGAAANCTGTGTCAGGGGAGGTTTTCGTTGGATATTAGGAAAATATTTTTCACCCAGTCCCTGGAACAGGCTCACCAGCCTGCCACAGTTCAAGAATCATGCAGGGCCAGGAGCTGGGCTTCAATGATCCTTGTGGGTCCCTCCCAACTCAGGATATTCTATGACTGTGTATTTCCATGGAGTAGGAGAACACAAAAGGGTGGCCTGTGACAATTTCTATAAAATAATTCCTGGTATTGTATTATTTGCCAAGAAGATCTGATGACATATAAGTAGTGAAAATGGATTCTGCAGTGTTTTCTTTTATTTGGGCATTTTGTCCTATAACCTCGGCCAAAGCCCATATCCGAAGCCCCTCATCTAGTACATGTAAGGATGCCATTGCAGTAGTTTTGTGGCTTTGCCATGGCATAGAGGGACCTGCTCCTGACTGGCTTTGTATTTTGCCTTGCTTCCACTCATAGGAGTGTGCCCCAAACAATGTGGTTTTCTTTGGGGCAAACAATGCCCCCAAAAATATTTTGAAGTCCCCTTGCTTACTGCTCTTTCACTAGGGATGCTGGTTTTCTGGGAGCACGTTCCTGGGCCCATTTTCAATGGAATAGGCAGATGGTCATCACAGGCTGCCTTGTATCATGGCAGCTACAGGATTTATTCTTCTAGGGACCCTTCGGATAGTGTTGTCACACTGAGCCATGCTTCTGGTGCATGAACTTCAAAGTTCAGATGGTCTGTTGTATTGCATCTCCCCTTCTCTAGCTCTAGATTGCTCCTAGTATGTTTTCAGAGGTGTTTTTGGGATGCACTCACCTTGGGAGCTGAGCACTGCCTTTCACAAGTATCCCACTCTCCCAGGTGACTATGAAAAGAGAAGAAATTCAGTACCAGTGCCCCAGATCACTCAGACAGTGCATAGTTTCTAATTATTTGTCATGACAGAACCTATATTGGAGGTGTCAGAGAGGATTCTTAATATCAGCCTTAGCATTTGTTGGTGTTATAAAGTGGCAGGGCAGGTTTTTTTCTGTATGAATAGTTACCAAACAGAAGATTTTTTTTTAAACAAAACAATTCTCATGCAGATACTGGCACAGACTGACCATTGCAAAACACCTCCATTTGTCAGTAAGCTTTTGCAACCACTAAAATATCCCTGTTGTTTGTGGTGACATTGTGAAAACAGACAGTAAATATTGTGTGAGCCAGAAAAAGAACCAGTTGTTAAGCTGAATTTCAGTTTTACCTTAACAGAAGAGTTATTTCAACCCATTTTTTCCAAATTCTAATCAATTTTAAGGCAGAGGGATAGAGTGCTTAAAGCTCAATGGGAGGAATTTTTCTATGTTTTCACACCTACCTTCTTTGCAATTGCGGGGCCCAGTGGAGTAAAAGGAATATTGTAAATTCTGAAAGGCACTTTTCAAATACAAAAAGATCACTTTGTCGTCATCATCCTCATCCCCATTGTGCTGGAATATAATGATATGGGAAATAGTGAGATATAGTTGCATAACTCTGGAAGTTGGCATGTATTCCTTCAAAGGGAACAAGAAAGAATAATTCCTCTGAAAAAAGTACTCAAGACTTGACAATGCCATATTTTGTTACAGAAGAGAATTTTCTCTCATTTTTTTTATTTTTTCCTGTAGAATGTAACTAATCAGAAGGTATTTCAGGTTAGAGTTTGTTAGACTGGAACAGTATTTTCCGGCAGTTGTCCATTTTCACTGGCACAACAGTAACAAGCATTCCAATAATTAGCTTGTTAGTGAGTGCTTAAAGTCCAAAGAAAGAGAGAAGAAAAAATCTGAACTCTAAAGATTCTGGTAATTGACATATCTCCCTTTTTAGGTACAAGGAGAATTTCACTTCTTCATTATTCAGTGTAGAACGGAAAGGGTGTTCTTTAGAAGTCTGGGTTTTTAATATTTTCTTACAAAATTTCTTTTTTTCACATTTTTGAGGACAAATTTCTTAAAAGTATGCATCTTGGACGCTGAGTATTTAGTGCCCATTTGA
The DNA here is from genome assembly GCA_013400495.1 of Nicator chloris. Classification (NCBI taxonomy): domain Eukaryota; kingdom Metazoa; phylum Chordata; class Aves; order Passeriformes; family Pycnonotidae; genus Nicator; species Nicator chloris. The sequence goes on from WAAE01001470.1 coordinate 11,461, forward strand.
AAACTTGCTTCTGGTTTTTGACAAGTTCCCTCTATGTGTCTGACAACAAAAAAAAAGACTTGAAATTCTTTTCTGACCTGTCTGCTAGGGAGGCACTCAACAGCATTAAAGCATTATGGGATGGCTTTATATTCAATAGGAGGACACAACTAGAAGTGTCCATGGAGCCTACATATAAGAACTTTGGAATAATTTGGGTGTTTTATATTAGTTTATCTGTCATGCCAAAGTCTTCTAGTCTTACTTTGTGTTTTGGGTTTGTGCAGCAAGATTTTGGTAGTGGGGGGAAGATTTTATTTTATTTCTCATTATCTTGTCTCATATTACATTAAACTGATTTCACTAAGTCAAGTCTGTTTTGCCCATGATGGCAGACAGTCAGTGATCTCTCCCTGTCCTTATCTCACCTCACAGCCTTTAATTCTATTTTCTCTCTCCTGTCCCACTGAGAGAGAGCAGCTTTGGTGGGCACCTGGTGTCCAGCCAGGGTCACCCCACCACCCCTTGCTTTGGGGCAGATGTGCCTTCTCTCCTGCTGAACAGATCATCTGCCACTTGAAGGTGTGTGGACTTTGTTTGAAAATCTCACTCAATTAGATGACTTCCTATTAGTGAGAGATTCTAATCTAGGATCTATGGGCCCTGGGGAATGCAAGTTTTGTTTCAATTGCTAACATAAGTAAGTAAATAGTAAAAAATGAGAACATAGATAAAACTACGAAGTACAAGAAAAAAAGGTACAATTTCCTTTTACTTTAGTCCACAGGGTAAAAGAGGGGGCTGCCCTCATCTATATACCAAAAATGGTTCTCATGCTCAACAGACCACCATGCTCCTAATCCTGCATTGTTTTCCAAACTTCATTCTTGCCTAAGATAAAGGTATATCTTTTTGACTAGGTGTGTGGTTTGTGAGCTTTTTTGTTTGTTTTTGTGGGGTTTTTTGACAGAACTATGGGATTTACTAAGTCAGCAAGACTTTTTGTACATTTGGGGATCAGTGGAAAGAATATACCATTTCCACTTGGTGCTATTCCAGTGGATTAGGCAGTTCTTCAAACATAAATATTAGCTTGAGTGGTAATACCTCAAGGTCTCCCAGTTTCCTGGGTGCTACCTGAGATTCTTGCACGTATTTTTCATTGCAGCACTCTTGACATAAAGGTCTGATACTCTACGTGATAAAAATTCTGCAATTATTATCAAAATTCATTCATTATCTAAATGGCACTCATGAGAACCAAATGAAGATACTATTTAAAAAAAAAAGTTTAAGTATAATGCCATACTAGCAGTGGTTCTAAAGGTTGCTGCATTGTGTAAACACCTCTGCTCAGTCCAACTTTCAGTGGGTCCCCAGGTTTAGCAGAAGTCAAAGTAATTGGTCTGGTGGCTGATCTATGACTACAGCACGGCAGGAAATCACTCAGGGGAGTCTGCTGGTTACTGTGTCTAGGAAAATTCCCAGTGCTCCTTTAAAACACATCCTCCACTGGGAATATTCAGAGGGATTGTTAAAAAAAAAACTTAGCAAGCATTTATTAACAATATACATAATACTTCAACTCATATGTGCTTCACATCTGTTGTTTTGTCAGTTCTAATTGATATATTCTAAGTGGTTTGGGGTTTTTTTTATTTAGAAAGACATCATTTGTTTTGACACTATAACTAGTGCCTGCAAATACTGTGTTCAAAACTATTTCTTGACGATATTGACACTTCCCAATGAACAGAGTTCAAAAATTTTGGCCTGAAGGTCAAATTCTCATATCTAAACCACATATTTAAGTAGTGGATTAAGTTTTGCATATGTCAAGGTAATAACCATACAGTAAAAATAGATGATAATGTGTGTATTAGAAGGATCAAGCACAAAGTTGTTTGCTTTGGTGAGAGCAGTTGTACATTTAAAGAATTGTTGCTTTCTCTTTGTGTTTGATGTGTATGTCTTCATATTGTGTTACTTACCCTATTCTTTCCCATGCATTATTCATTTTAGTTGTGATTAAAAACTACAGCTTACATACAACAAAATATCATCAGTGCTAGGTTCTTCTAGCACTTACACTCCAAAATACTTGCTGTTTCACTGGCGATGTAGGGTAAGAAATTGGCTCATGCAGTTTCTTTCCTTCTTTTGCTAGTGCTAAGGCTCCGTATATTACCAGATGTCCTTCTGCCTGACTGAGATTTTCTTGTGGTCTTTGAAGACCAACTTACATATTAGAGGTGAGCTATTATCTGTTACTAAAACAAATCATCAAAGCTTGTTGATGGATTTTAAATTGTGAATACCCAACTTAAGTGTTTTTTATACTTGGGAGAAAGAAAATTAGCAGCAATACAGTGTTTGAATTGGGTCAACTTCTTTGCTTTTTTTGTCACGGAACTGGAGCATCCTTTCAAGTAAAAAGTGTTAAGGTTATGTTTGATTGGATGCATTTCCCTTCCCGGGAAGCTGTGGCCTACTTGACTGTGAGCTTCAGTTTAATGACTAGTTTGGGTGAATGATCTACAGTCAAGTGAACTGCAGAGGCATTGTGATTTGTACTCAATGTGAAAGTAAAAGATTACTGCATTTTCTGGGTATTTTGCGTGATTACTTGAAATTTCATACTTACAAGGATACATTTGTCTTATTAATTGATTGTTCCAAAAGACATATGACTAATTCCTAGCCATGTATAAATTACCTTCATTCATCTTGCCTTGCTATTCCTAAAATATAATTCTAAAAAACCTCACTGGTTTATAAGTGGACCATATAAAAAAATCATTTATGACACATCATGTCAATTGTACTGTACAATAATTTTATTGAAATACTCTTTTGAATAATCAATTGATATCCAGCTGAATGTTATTACTCAAATATTGACTCAGTGTGTCTTGACATCCCACCTTTGTGTGAGAACTGTTCTATGACAACAATAACAGCAAAAACTCAAAAGCTGTATTTCATCGAAAAATTTGATGGTTTAAGTAAAATCACAGTTGTGATTTTTTGTAATTAAAGCTCTGCTGCAGAGTGCTGTGCCTATTTTCCACTTTTGACCTTCTTGCTTCCATTTATGCATTGCCTAAGTGCCTCATTCAAAAATTCTGAGGCAGAAAGGAGGATGATCTCCTGGTTTAAAACCTGCCTGCCTTTTCAGTGCATTCCTACTTTTTTTTTTTCCATGTAAGGAATTTCTCCCAATGGAATATGTCTGTCTGACTTTAGAAGGACATGGATGCAGTGACAAACTAATTATTTTAAAACAATGCAACATAATGTTGTACTTGGACCTGCCCAATGGAGCATGGCACCTCTAAGTATTTACCTGTCAGCAACATCAGGAACAGACTGGCGGGGTTGCAGTCCCTATGCAGCTGAAATATCCAAACTACTTTGCCACAGGAACCAGTTCGATGATAATACCTGTAGATTAAGAATATTGGATCCTTTGAAAGAGCAGCTTTATGAGTTCATGAATCTTTAAAAAAACTCCATCCCATTTTCTTTAGCTCAGCTGTGTCAGTCATCAGAAAACATTTTTAAGTTATTCCAAGATACACTTTTCACTATGATCCTTACCTTTCCTTGTGAAAGAACATAAAGTATGCTAATTAGGAGGGTGGTAAAAATACTTTTGCATGTATGCAGCTGGAAGGGAATCAAAGTGTATGTAAGGGAAATGACAGCTCCAAATAAATGGAAGGGCTCGTCACATCCTTCTTCATGCCTTCTCTGTTGGTTCTTTAAAGTCCCAATGGTATTCAGGCTCTATACTGTGCTTGTATTTTAACACTGAACACTGCTTTAGCAGGCAAAAATTGAGGTGCTGGACCTTGCTTTCTAAGTTGTGTTCTGTTTCTAGTGCCACATCCATAATTTAATGTATTTACATTTAATTGTACAGATGAAGACATTGGGATCCACCAGTACTGTGACAAGAAAGAACCAGGTAAAATATAAATAACCATAACGAAACTAAACAAAACTTCAAGGTGTTCAATGTTTGACACCAACTGCTTGCTCTTAAAGGTGCAGCTTCAAATTTCTTGTTAGTATATACCTCTGTATTTCTATGGAATAAGGAAACACAGGAAGAGTGTCTCTCCCCAAACTTATGTAGGAATATTAAAAAACTTTATAAACCACAGAAGAAAAAAAAAGGAAAAAATATTCACATAAAACCAACCGTTATGTAACTAGAAACCTCTGTGGGATTTTACACTCTGAATTCTTACGGGTTTTAAGATATTTTGTGTTGTGTGGAGCTCAGCGCACGGCCGGGTGATCGCCAGGATCCCAGCAGAGGGCATCTGTGCCTGCCCTCCGGAATGTCCATTCCGGGGCGAGCGATCCATTTCCTTGATCTGATTAATCCTGGTAATCCTACAAGGGCCGAAGGGGCTGTGGGGCTGGAGTTCCTCCCCTTTCCGCCCGTCCTAGCGCTGTTTCACTTGCGCCTGTCTGATGGACCCAGCTCACGTCGCCCCTGCCTGGCGGGACTGGGGCTCGGCGCTGCCAGCCCACCTGTGCGGCTTGTCAGCCTTTCTTTCACTGCCAATTTAAGATATCTGCCTTACAGCGTGAAAGCATCGGGGCTGTCTTGATTGTTTTGGAAATGCCTGTGTTTTATCCAACTGTGCTAGTGCTCTCTCTAATATTAGTATTTGCTGACAGCAGTTGTAAGGATTAATTCATCTTTTCATCCTCTTTCCTTCAGCATCACTGATGAAGCACACTTACTTAGAAGAGAAGCAAAAGCTAGCAGAATGTAAGGATATTTTCTGAGTTTCTTCTTGCAGTAGAGATCAAATGGCAAATTTGGATTGGTTATGCCCCTGGAAGAGCCTTAAAATAACCTCAGACTGCTTCCAATGTAGCTTTCTGCACATGTCATCTAAGAATGATGATCACAGAACTACACAGCACAAAACAATTGAAAATTTATAATTATTACTTCCTGCTATATTTGCAATCTGTTTTTTTTTTTCCCGTCACTAAGCTTGGTAGTGAGTATTGCTTTTCAAGTCCATTGTCAAAAGGAATCAAAAATAATCCAGATTTTTCCTTATGAAATTTACTTACCAGATGAGCAATAAACATTTTTGCAATCATCTCTTGACTTGCAACACCAACTGGCTTAAAACTGGAAATTGTAACTAAAATACTTTCAGGCAAAATCAAATTCCAGACTAATAATCAGCTGCCTTCATAGAATGGTTTTAGTTTTGAAACATTTACACTGTCCCTGCATTACCTGGTTAAAGCAATTTCAGTTCCTGCTATCACACAGCAGTACTGTGACAGTTAAAGATTTTTATATTAGTACAACTTTTCTTTAGCTCAAGTTTTACAACTCCTACATCGCTTAGAGCATTCATTAATGTTCAAACATTATTGCATGGCAGCTCTGAAAAATCTAATTGATTTTTTAGACAATTTCACAAAGCAATGTCTATGCTATTAGCTTATCCAAATGAAAATTCCCATGGAAGTGTGCGTGCATATGAAAGCAAAATGTGTTCTGGAAGGATTAGTTCTTCCCATCACTGCAAGGTGTGTTTGGAGCAGGTTGAAGCCGTGCTGGGGATAGGTGTGAAGGTGCAGCCATGTGGCAAATCCACACCCACTGCAGAGGATGGTGTGTCAGGTGAGATCAGTGCAGGTCTGGGAAGGTGGGGAGGTGAGGGAGAGTTCTAGGCAGGAAGGAGCTTCACAGGTTTGCATCACTTGTGCTCAGTGTAGTGTTATCCCACAGGGCTGCATGTGTGAAAGAAGGAGCAGGCCCAGATAAACCCTGTCACCAGCAGCCCCAACTCAAGGAACTGCTGCACCTTGTCCCTGGGAATGCAGGGGTGCCCCAGCACAAAGCTCGCACAGCATATTTTGGAAAGAGGAGCACTGGGGAACTTTATTCACAGCTGTTGATTTGTATAGATAGTTTGGTATCTGTACAGGCAATTTCCCATTTTGCATATGTGGATAAATATTCCAGTATTTATGAAGGCACCCACTGAAAATGTGATCTTACGTGCCTAATTAATATTATCATAACAGCTCCACCAATGCTGGCTTCAGTCCAATGAAACACAAAGAGAAGTTTTATGCTGGTGTCCTCTTTTGTTGATATATTAAATCCTTCATTTTTTCAGTGTATTGCACCTCTATTGTAAACTCCTTTTTGCAGGGAAGTTTAGGCATAACTGCTATGTCATTCAGTCTGGAAGTTGGCATACAAACTGACAGCTTGGAGCTCAAAACTTTTCATGAGGTTTCCTTTAAATAGGAATAGATTATAAACAATGTATTCTAGTTTCTCATGGGCTTTTTTATACACTCATGAACAGAAAACTGCTCACTTTTTAAATGAAGAAATTTCACAAGTTATTAGAGCCTGATTCTCAGCCATGAAACAAGCCAATTACTGGCAACTCCAGAGGAAGCTTTGCCTCCTGATTGCTAGAATTAATGTGTTAGGCCAGAATTTTCACAACAGTGTGCTGAACACTAATAAATTTGTTAAAGGACTTCGACAGTCATGCAGTTTCCTCTTTGCCTGACTTGTCAGATTCTTCAGGCCAAATTTTCAAGAACATCCTATAAATAACTAGACTCCAAAAGTTATGGCGTTCATATTTTCCTGTTGGTAATACTTTTATATATGTATATATTTATGCCTATATATTTTGCAGACATGTTAGTGCCTGCTTTTTGAATTAGGCAATGAAATGTTAGTTCAGAAGAATAGAATCTGTTTAGGATGCTTGAAACTTGAAACTAAGTTAATATACTGAACAGCAGATACTTTTCACTGCAAGTGCCCAGCAGCTGGGTAAGTTTAGCACACAATTGCCATGGGGAAATCATGGTCATTGTGGATAGAGCATGCCAACTGTTCCTATGATTGAACCTTCCGAAAACAGATCCTTTGACAATAGAAACCATGGCCATTTCCTTCCAGCTGTAGATAAGTTTTTACGTGTAAGGTAACTCCTAGAAATCTTGGGTTTGTGTTTGCACAGAAAAGGAGGTTCAAGTCACAGAACTTTATAAAATTACATATATAAATGTATGTTTGCACACACACCCACATGTATATGTATACAATTACTTATATATACACAATTCTCTACCATATTTATATTTTTCCCCTCACTTTCATTTGACAGCTCGAGATTATCCTTGGATCCTGAAAACCAAGCGACCAGACAAAATGCGAGATGCACTCAAGGAGGTAGAGGTATGGTTCAGAAAGGTTCAAGCACAGCAACATCTAATCTGGGTTTCAAACCTTTTCCAACAGCTTTAATTTTCATAAAGATCCAACTCTCCCAGTGATGATAAATGTGCTTTTGTCTCATGGGCTCTTCTGAAACACATGCATCTTTGTGTGGCATTTTTCATCTGTAAACTGGAAAATAGGAAGTCTGTTAACTGATAGTGACAATGTGTGCTGCCAATTCCACTCTCTGTTTTCTTTTGTCCTTTAGGACTTAATGCAGAACAGGCCATATGTGTTGAGCAAATGGAAGAACAAACATACTTGTCAGGTACAGTGTCACCAAAAGGTCTTGCAGTGTTCAGTTGGTATTGCTGAACAGCTGGCAATGGGAGCAGTAGTGTTAAAATGTTAACACAGAAAAATCACTGGAGTTTTTAATATGTGGGCCCTTCTTAAGTAAATTCGATTTATTTAAATTTCTACCCTGAAAAACATTCTTCAACTGAAAATCTTGGGGTTTATCAACACAAAGAAATTACATTAAATGGCCCTGATTCCATGAGGTAATGATGATGATGATGATGATGATTACTATTCTTATTGTTAATTTTTGTTATTGTTATTATTACTCTTACTGTTTGGGGAAACGTCAAACGTCCCGTACCTCAAAATAGCAGGCTGAGGGAGCAGCTATGTATTAAAATATATAGAAACGTCTGGAATCTGTGTTATATTATTTTAATGTCTTAATTATCTACATATCTGTTACAAATCTTTTTACTTTATGCTTGTGTAATATGGAAGGGAAATTATAACTCTAAACCAACTAGATCACTAATCAAGTTATGGAATAAAAGATATTGTGACATGTGGCACCACATATAGTTATGCTCTCTGGCTATATGAGTTCCCTTTTTCACATCCTAACTAAGACAGAACAGTAGGGCAGGGAGGAGAGCTGAACATGACATGCTCCATAATCATGTGCTTCTTCTGAAAAACATATGTAGTGAATTTTATATGTTTATACAACCTTCATGAGGAAATGCATCATATTTGAGACTGCTTTGGCATGCAGAATACAATATTACTGTTTCAAAACAGGAACTTTATCTTCTAACTTTTATGCTTTTTCAGACTCATAATTTTTTCTTCTTATTCAAGTGGTTCCAAATGTGTGTCAGCAGGAATGATTGTTAAATATCCAAACACTGTACAGCTAAAATTCCAGAAATGCCTTTAAGAATAGCAAAATTTTTAAATGCTCGACATGCCAAATGGTATGTAGTCTTTTCATATCAATAATAAAAATATGATTGTCTAAGCTACATTTGCCTATCAGATCTTACTGCTAGTAAATGTATATCATTCACATACAAATTACATAGTATACATCTGTGAATGTTAATCTTCTAGAGCTGATTTAAATATTAATTGCTAATTTGGGGGAATCATTTTTTCCTGTTATTATTGTTCTGATTAGGAAAGGAATTTGGTTAAGAAATACCAAGTCAATTAGCTGTGAGTGCATTCATTTGCATCCCCGTTTGCTGTCTCTTCATTTGCTTTCCTTGTCCATTCTCCCTTTACCATTTTCCTTCCCCTCCCATTCATCAGCATCCACCTGCAGTGTGTACAATGCATACTTTGGAAAAGTAAACTTCTTGCCAGGATGTGTCGTCCTGCCTTTACAATATAACACCTTTGGCTGACTATCAGTTCTGTTAAACTCTTCTTTATTTTTTGACTTCACACCCTCTAACTTATTTCAGGTTTACATCAACATGAATGAGACAAATACAATTCAACTTATTTCTTCTACAAGATGGGAAAGAAAGAGATGGGTGTTTTCATCTAGGTATATTAGGTATTGAACCATGTAAAGGGATAGTTTAATAAATTGAGTATTTAGGGTGTTTTTTCAGATGGCTTCTAAGGCCAGAGTATAAGTGATGGTATAGGTTATAACTTAACCAGAGTGAAAGTTACAGATAAAAATCATAGTCATTTCTCTGTCCTTAAATTCTGCTTTTGGTTTCTCAGTCACAAAACAAGATTTTTTTTGTTTAATAGTGCCTGCTTATTGAAATCTCCAACAAGGGCTAGAATGTTTTGCCAAAACAATTGTGTTATTCCACTTTCTGTCTTCCTGAAAATAAAAGACCTCCAACAAATGAAAATAAAATAGAGAAAATTGAATCGTTCGGAAGAGTCTAGAACAGAAAAGCTGTCTTCTATCAATTTTGATGTCAGATGGTTTGTTTTTCTGCTGCTCATGTGTCTTTGTGCATTTGGGAGCAATACTTGGACTGTCCCTCTTTAATGCAAAAGTTCTGAAGCTTCTAGAGAAGATGTTGTATATTTATTTCTTAATTCTAAGTAGAATATAATTAACGGTTTCAGCAGAGAGTGCTTACCACGCAATGGTGTCATCTGTGGCATAACTGCTGTATTCACAGCCTTTTTTGGATGAATACCAGAGCTAGTGGGAAGAGTCCATACTTACATTAACTTTGGAGAGTTAAAGCAATGTGTCAGACAAAAAGCATGAAGAATATGTAGGAAATTACCCTGATTTTCATAATTTCAATGTTTATGGCTAAATTTGAGCATACGGTTTTAATTATAGTATCTATTTTTCCTTTGTTTTTAGTAGCAATACAATGTCAAATAAACTTCTTTATGTATATTAAAATATTTAACTCAACAGCCACATTTTCCCATTTTTCATTAAATGTTATTTGTATTTGAATCTGCCATATCTTATTTGTATTTGAAACTGCCAGGAGCAGTTCCCTCTGTACTGTAATAACAGTGTGCCATCCAAAACTCAGTGGCTGCTGTACCTTGAGTGAGAGAAATGGAAAGAGAACTGAAAGGTGATGCAATGAAAACAAGACTATCCTTTAAAAGAGTAGTATGATTTCCCTCAGATTTTGTGTAAAACAAGCATACGGCTGCTGCCAGTGTGCCTTCTGTAGCCTAAATATACCACTATTCCTAATCCCTCACTCCTTCTCCAGCACTTCCATCTTAGAAGAGGTCCACAGGCAAAAATTAGGGGCTGTAATTTTAAATGTGCATCTGCTAAAAATAGGTGTGCTGTCATGTTAACTGTTTATGTGCAAATGGCCAATTAGGCTTCATGCATATGCCCCAATGAGAAATCCAGTTGTTTTGCCTGCAGATTATCTTGTCCATTGCATGTATTTCTCAAAGCTGGCTTTTCTATATGAGTTTGCCTAGAATGACCATAATGCTGGCCTGGTTTTCTACCTTTGCTAGTATTTAATTTTCTGCATCAAAATTTATCCTATTACTTTTTTTTTTTGTGAGCTATCAGTGCACTGGAAGTTTCATGTTTACTTCCTTGTCCATTGCCAAAAAAACCCAAAGACCTTTATTTTTGCAGTCCTAAGTATACATTCCAGCACTGCTTAGAGCTTCTGAAATAGATGATGTGCCCATTCATGTAAACATAACCTACACAATACAGGGATTTTTGTCAAGGAGCTTGCTCTTATATTTAAAAGAGCATAGTTGAGTCCTAAAGGACTGAAGTCTTCTCTTTAGCTCTGTTCCAGTAGGATCTGAACCCACACCATTTCTGTATGGTACTTCTGATCCCCAAATTTGATGACCTGTGTTGAGTTGCTGAAATAGTCCTGTAATCTTCAGTTAGCTGATGTCAAAGGAAAATAAATAGACCATAAAAGAAGGATGACAGGAAAAAGACAAGAAGTTTTCACAATAAGATGCTACTGTACTCCTCAGCTTTCCCTGCCAAGGAGTAATAACCTAAGGAATTAATTTTATCAGTATTGTTGAGTTTACTCAGCTCAGCTCTGGCTGCTTCTTGTCTTGGTCTTCTTCTCTAATTCTTTGGAATGCTTTTAAGTTTTTCCACAAAATCATGAAATCTTCCTATGAAATAATGCCAGTGGTTAAGGTTTGGTTTTACAACATAAAGCAGTAAAAATAAATGACATATAGCTGATACATTTGATTTCCAGACTTTTTTAGTTTTACATTTGCATTATGATGTTGAATTAAACACATACCAACATTGTTATACAGTTTCTTTTATAAAAGCCAAGCATTAGCTATGAATCATATCTGTTACTTCTAATGAAAAAGATTTATGTATACTTTGCTAAATTGTTTTGATTTCATTTAGTTGTATTTGTGTTGCAATTTACATATGTGTATAAATAGCTTTTCTGTTGCCATCATTGACGTACTTAGAACTGGATTCTGAATTGAGATCCACAGCAATAATTTCTTGCCTGTTCTATCAGCTACAATGCCTATTAGCAAACTGATTTAGCAAGACACGTGGTGACGTAGCACATTTGATATCAAAACCAAGACATTCTGTCTAGAATACATGAGAAACCAGCAACCATCCCCAATTATTAAGAGGAACACTGCCCTCATATTAAATTCTTTTGGTTGCTTTTTATCACAACCATTAATGTGTTGTGTGGGTTTAGATATTTGGAGCTAGAAGTACAAATGCATTGATTATTGTGAAACAGTAACATGTAACGACAATAACTTCATCTGTAATAAGGCATGCAACACAGTAATTATGGTGGGGTGGCTAAGAAAGCAATCTGGAATGAAGAGGTGGGGAAAAACCCTGGGAACCTGCTTGAACAAGAAGTACTTTGCAATTCTCTTCCCTGTTTGCATATTCCTTTGTAAGTTAGGCTCTCTAAGGGAAAACACTTTGCAGCAATATTTTTTACAGGCATATTTTCCTTCTCTTCCAATTTTAATCAGATAGAAGCAAATCCTGGCTTTACTCCACTGGTATCTTTTTAGGTAGAAGGGCTGATGAGCAGTTGAGCTGCATGAATAAGGAGTCAAGGGCTCAGGCTTCTGAGGATAAAGGGATCCACTTAAGTAGATGCTTAAGTTGTACTAAAGTCCATAAGTCATGAACCTGTACTTAAGTCCTTTGCTTAATAAAAACTATCTCAAATACATATTAGAGCACTTTGCTATAGGGAATGGGAAGGGCTAAGTCTTCCCCTGAGCATCCTCTGCTGATTATGCCGTTCTTGTCCACTGGAGAACAATTTTTGGCATATAAAATACATAATTCTTTCTTCAAAGACTTCACTTTCAACTCCTCGGTAACAGAGAAATTAAGTGGCCCTTCCTTCCTAGTATGTAGGATAACCAGGTACCCAAACATTTTGCTCAGACTACATTCAAGTACAAAGTCTCTGCCTTATTCTTCCAAACAGATATGAAGTCATACTTTCATATTTTGTTTAGGAACACCTTGTGACTGTTTATGCTCCGGAAATAGCTCTTCTGATTTTATTTTTCCCATCACAGTACTTCAGTCTGAAAAAATTATGATGTGTTTCATCATTGTGAATTTCTTTCCCTAATTTATTATCTGTTAGATGGAATGATGTGGTGCCTTGTGTAAATAAGGCCTCTTACTTAGGCTTTTATTCCTTAGCGTTGATGGGCTGTTCCCTTTGGAGTTGGATCACTGTGTATCCATCTTCAAGCCAAGTTTGCGATCTTCCCTATTCACTTTATATGCATTTGTGCTTATGACTGGACTGCTTCCATCCACCAAAATATGAGTTTAACTAGGCAAGCTTATGTGTAACAGCACCTATGTCTTAATATCGTGGAACAGTCTTTGCACAGACTACGCAAAGTGTAGCAAATTGAAATAGTGGTTTCAATTTGAGCACATAAACATTTTCTCTTTTATGGAATATTTTTGATGAAAGATAGCACAGAATCATAGAATCATTTAGTGTTGAGAAGACCCTTAAGAATGAGTCCAGCTGTTAACCTAATGCTCCAAAGTTCATCACTAAAACCTGCCCTTAAGTTCTACATCTACATATCTTTAATACCTCCAGGGGTAGTGACTCCACCACTGCCCTCTTTTCTTTAAGTGCCTGCTTGTACTTCATGGCAAACTCTAAGAACTAATTTTTAAAAAAAGTCAGTTCTAATCCAAAGCATTTTTAAAGGGAGACGGATTAAATACTAACTTTGCATGGCAATGTAGTGTGTAAAGCCTCTGATTAACTTTTTAAATTTAGACTCTAAAAGTGCCTAGAAGAATGAGCTTAAACCCATGGACCAACCACACTAAGTTATTACAACAAAAATTTCTTAAAATACAATTTAAGATTTCTCAATTATCTCAAAGTTCTGAGGAGAATAATGAGAAAGGATGTTTTTCTGTAAAATGAAAGAAGGAGGGAGCACAATGGGAGAAACAACAAAAGTAATGGAAATGATACGACATTTACCTACTATCTGTGATTCTGTCGTCTCATAGTGATAGTACAGAGATGTAAACAGTACTGAAAATCCATAATACTGGTTTAATGACTGGTTTCATAAATGTAAAGGAAAGAACACCCATTAGCACATTTTATTTTTACATAAATGTCTTGTCATGAAACACTGGAGAGGTCTTCATTGATTTCTATTCTAGCTCTGTACTGTAACAGGTGCGATTTAGCCATTACCAGGAAATTAATACATAGGCATCAAGTGAATTTACACCCTGACTGCACCATCCCTCTTGTTGGTGCATAACACTGAAAGATTGGGGGTGTTTTACTGTCCTCTATCAGGCTGATATGCATTCAGTTATTTAGAACTGAACTTTCTAGAGTATTTATGTAATTTTGCTTCATTGTTCTTTACATCACAGTTTGGTAGCTCCTGGGTTTCAACCCTCACTTTTTCTGGCAGGTTTTTTAGACAGTTGTAAACAACAGTAGTCAAACCTTGCTGGGCGTCATGTTACCAAGTTGGAAATAAATTGTGATTTTATCTAATCTAACTTCAACATAAGGACAAACTGAAGTTTTGAAAGATTGTAATAAAAGCTGCATGAGTGTAAGCATGTCTAACATTTTTACTAGGACAAAATCTTAAAGGACATCTGTCATGACAGGGAATATTGAAACATTAACTATATATATCTATCAAATGAATATATGATTAGACTTTGGCAGGATGGGAACTGATCATTTGTTTCTAGAAATTAATTTCACATCACAGGGTTTTGTTTCTACTTCACAGATCCCTAGAATTTATTTTTTAAAAATGTTGGTTAAAGGTGTTAGGGCAGGAAAATAATTTTTTTAAATACACTTGTCCTGTTCTTTGGAGAGCACAGAGGTATAGTAATATAGCAAAATATGTATAAATGAGAGTTTCCATAAATAATTATTGGGGGCAGAGCATTGCACAAGGGTCATGCCCAATTAGATCATTCCATTCCTGTCCCCCATACTTTTTATTTATTATACATCCGGTGGATTTCACTGCAAGAAAGTTCTAAAGATTATATTGCAACCATGTTTATCTCACACCTTCAGCACAGAA
>WAAE01001474.1:0-41053 GCA_013400495.1 Nicator chloris
TTTATAAAAGCACAGCGACAATTAGCTTTTAGGGCAGGCAGTTTAAAATCAAATGTGTATAATTAATGCCAGCACTGAGTCAGCCTTGAAGGCTGTGATTCAGCTCTGATGCTCTGTGCCTTGCAGAGTGCAACCTAATGCTGCAGCTATCCCTTTCCGTGGCTGCCAAGCTGTGCTCCTGTGGGGGTGAGGGCAGTGCATAGCTATGCATGATGGCTGTGTCTATATTTGTAAGCTACACAGTGTAAGGAATGTTCCCAGGTGCTGGAACCTGGTAATCTGTACTCTTAAATTGCTAAAACACTTGGAGTTTCAACCCCTGCCAAGTAATACTCTCCCAGAAAAGCACCAGGCACTTACTTAAAATTTAGTGGGGGCCATGGCCCACATCCAGCAGGCAGTTTGCATCCAGCCACCCTCTTCTGGAAAGATGGGAGGTTTAATAGTAGGGACTCAGGTTACTCCGTGCCAAAGAGTGGCCATTCACACGCTCAGTTTACTCAAGTAGATGCAGCTACTGTCTTTTGCCTCTTGCTGATAAATAGACAGGCCCAATACTGGTGGCAAAGTGTCAGGAGACCTGAGACATCCTCCCATAGAAAGTCCCTTGGCAAAAATGCGTGCACCACAGCTCTCTAATTAGTTAGGGAGATTAAGGAAAAGCAGTTTGACTTCCTCATAAAATCCAAAATAAAAGTCAGGCAGGGATAGGGAAGTGTCTGTTGCCTTTTAGACACAGCAGCCATTGCCACAGGGCCTGGTGGGACAGAGCAGACCCCAGGCAGACACAGGGACGTGCCCTGCAGAGGGTCAGCCCCGTGGGCTCTCTGTGCAGGGCGGTGGTGGGGTGGCACCTGGCCAAGGGGTCACCGTGGCGGCCCATCGAGAGCACAGGCAGTGCACAGGCACAGGGGTAAGGCAGGCGGGATCACTGGGTTGGAGTAGACTTCGGCTGTGCTGGACATCCAGCAGGGGGGATGGGAATATCAGGGAGTTTTAATGATGTCAGTGCCATCATTAAAAGCACAGAGTGTGCTACTTGACTGCCTGTGTCTGGGCAAACCCACTGTCTTTCCTCCTCTTTTCCAGGGCTGTTTTGTTGAGAGTCATCTCCGATGAGTGTGGAACACAATGAGGTTGCAGTCAATCCATCTGATTTAATAAATTGCTGAAGACCATCTTCCTTTGTCCTCATCCGAACATGTTTATCAATCTGTTTCCCATGGTGAAATGGCTTTCTTTTGGGTTTTCTCTTCCTCAACAGGGCAGGGAAGGTCTATGCATGCATGAGAATTTTCCTCAGTTCCAAATGAAATCTGACCACTGGTGAAAACTCCTTGCCTTATAGAAGTTCATTGTACAGGTACATTGTGCATAAATACAGGATGAATACATAAAAGCGTTGAAGAAATAAATGGCACAGCCCAAATAAATAAAGCCCATCCAAACAAATGGTCTTTGGTTTGGATGGGCTTTATTTGTGCCCTGTGCATGACGGAGAGTATTCCTTGTGTAATAATGAAAGGAGCAACATCAAGAATAATGTGGCAGTGAATGGCATGCCTTGTGGTTAGAATTGAATTTACAGTGTTTATATTTTATTTGAGATGCATGAAAAAAAGAAATAGAAGACTGCTTTGGGTAATGCAGTACAACCTGGAAAGTAAGCAGTCTTCTCACTTCCTACCCCAAACAAACAAACAAAAATACCTGCAAAAATAAAGAGGTTTTCTATGAGATGCCACAGAAAACCAGACTAACTTTTTGGAAGCTGAGCTATTTAAATAAAATTGCTTTTGGCAGTGTCATAGCTATGTATGACACTGCCAATAAATGACAGAAAAAACCCTACCCCAATTTAATTTTGCTTTCATAAAGTTTATAAATATGAGTAATGATTTGAGTTGCAAAGCTCTTGCTGTTTTCAGCTGTTTGTTCCCCAGATCATAAATCTCATTATAATTAGAAGTGTATATTTAACACATGAATTTTTATCTCATTACACTTCAACACAAAAACCTTGGTTTTCTGTAATATTTTTTCCTGGAACTTATTGTCCTTTCAACACCTTCGTCGTAATTAATTGGTTACTTACTGTTGCGACAAACCTTCATAGTTCTTAGAAATGGGGTAAATAATAACTTTTGAAAGAAGTTGATATAAAAATCCTATCTGTTAAAAAACATTACTTAACATGTTAATAGGCTTTCCCTAGTGGATGACTGCTTTTTTCTCTTTTGTCACACTTACCTGAATTTTTCTAGCTATAGAAACACTCAGTCTCGTGCAAGTTAAAGAACCTTATAAATACACTCTGCTAGAAAAAAATAGCCTGTGAATAGATTCTGTCACGAGAAGGACAGGAATGTGGATCTTCTCCTATATGGGTTGAAAGAGGCCATGTTCCCACTCACTGGTTTATTACAGTCTGACTTTTTATAAGAGGATTTCTTGGATGTAGCCTATTGTTTCTATTCTCTTTTCCTCAGCTTTTCTCTTTTCCATTCTTCAGGCAATATCAAATGACAATACATTTTCTTTCGTATGTGTTTTTGCCAGCCCCAGCACTGAACTCTAGTTTTCAATGGTTGTCCTGGAGATATAACTCGTATCGGGACTGCAGAAGGCAATGTTTTGGTGGTTTGTATGTTTGTTTTGTAGTTTTGGTTTGTTTTGTTGTTTTGTTTTATTTGGTTTTTCTTGGATTTTTCCCCCTTTGGTTCATTTGCATTGTCCTGAGTTCCCAGTATCAAGTAGTGGCCTCCCTGACGTGGGAAACCCTTCCTTGATAGTATACATGCTGCAGAAACACTGACAAAAAATCACCCAAGCACTGATTCAGAGTGTACCCACTTACTCCTTAGTATTGAGAGTATTGAGCTTTTGAGGTGATGTAGTGCAGCTAGAGAGTTAACCTATCTGTCCCTTTTGGGAATCCAGACACAGTACTCTATGCCTTCACTGGCCATCAAAATACTATAGTCAAGGATAAGGACAAGCAGAAAGCTCACTGACGGTGATCTGCTACAAAAAATTGGAGCAGTATGTTTTTGTTTTGTTTAATTATTTTATTAAAGTAAACATGCTTTTATTTTGTTGTTGACTGTTACATCCGAAGTAAAATGGAAGACTTTTGAAAAATAAGGTAAATATATTAGACTGCTCTTCAAGAGTGTATTTATTAATAAATTGCTAAAAGCTTTTAGGGAGAAACTGTACTAAGCTACTAATGACTTTTCAGAATTCTCCTTTGACATTTTTCTTGGTAATATTTTCCCCTCTCTCTTTCCTCTCTACAGTGCAGCAGCTTATTTGAGAGCTCTCCTTGACACTACGTCTTTACCCTGTTTGAGAGACCATGTCACAAATAGTCTGTGGAGAAGCAATGCTAGAGGTGGCCACTAAAAATTACAGTCCCTCTTGCTGTGTTTCAAGCATTGCAATATGCAGAGTGGTGTCCCGGTTTAGTGTCCTCCATGCAGATGGAAGGGGAACTGTGAAGTTGAGATTTTGTCTTACCAACTTCCAGTCTAAACAGGAAAGCAAAGAGTAGTGCTCTAAGCACTTACCCTTGAGCAGAAGAAGACGAAAGGTGGTGAAAGACAATGTTTTATCTCAGAGTGCAGATTTGGAGCTATTTATAACTACTTCAGGAGTGGATAAGCAAGAGGGTATGATAAGATCCTAAAAAACTCTGCTCCAGGTGCTGTGATAATAAAACCCCAAACAGGATATGTGGCAAATATAGGGAAAAAACCCCTCCCAACCAACAATCCATAAACTGGAGACAAAAATGTAACAGTTCCTGCCAGAAGGCATAGCAGCACACAGGACACACATAGATAGAAGGTGTTATGGACTAGAAAAGGTTTTGAAGGAAACCTAAAAAAGAAAGGGGGAAAGAAATAGAAAAAACCCCTTGTTTGATTTCTAAGTCCCCTAAGCAGTAACCACATCCTCTCTCTCTCCCAGCAGCTTTTCTTTAACCACCCAGCCAGTGCAGCTCATATGGACAGTGCTCACATTGAGAGTGAGAACTTGTCACTTGGCTGTGATGAGGAAACACTTCCTCCCGACCTTTCTCTTTGTGTGTTTTCACAATTTACGGCTGCAAAGTTTGTTCAGCTGTTAGGCTGGGGTCAGTGTACCACCTTCTCGTCCAGTGATGTCTTAAATGTGGCAGACCAAGGGCCTGATGTATGCAAGAAGCCAGGACAGTGAACATTGCCCTCCCTATCCACCCACACAAGTGGTTTCGGGCATAAGAAAGAGAGTCTTTGGAGCTGAGTGCTGGCCTTGACAAGTACAGTGAGGGCCTATGAAAAGCTTTCTAATTGTCAAAATTGTTAAAGCCAATATGCCACAACATCCCCTCTGCTTTCTTAGAAGTGTCTGGTGTTAGAAAGGACTACAACCAGACCTCAGGTGCAGGTGTTGTGAGTGATGGCAAATACTTTGAAGTGAGGGTCTGCCCCTAGGAAGGGGGGGTCTTCTGGCAGCAGCATCCTGTGGGCAGCCTTTGTTCACCCTGCAAGCCTAGTATCCTCCCTGGGAGAAGCACTGCTAATGCTGGGGTTTGTATTTTGGAGACTGTCAGAGGTTTTATCCCAGGTATGAGAGAGACACAGTAGCTGCGGATTTTGCACAAAAAAATCCAGCAAGGACAGGACCCGGCTTCCCTGGATTGAAACTAGGGATGGCTCTAATAAGTAGAAGAAGCCAGTGCCACTTTGTCACCTTGAATGGGTCTTCTGCAAGTGGTGTTATTTTGCAGCTGAATTGGCTAAAATTCTTCCTTCCTTTGCTCTGCTGAGAACTGAGTTGACTACCCTACTGCAGGTAGGGAGTTTTTTTTGAGGGAGTTTAAGTCCCTCTTTAAGGGAGTTGCACAAATGCTTAGTAATATAACCAGACAATTTGTCTGAAAGGCGACAAAATTAGATGACATATTTGTTCGTAGAAATGTGTGGGAACTTCACACCTTGGAGCATCTTTCAGGGAAAATATATACACCTCCTTGTTGTTTCTACTCAGCTTATTTTACTTTCTTACAAATGTTTCTCTTTACCTCTTTGTAATTTTCCCTTTCCCTTTCTTTATTATAATAAAGGTTATCTTCTTAAATAACAGTTTAAAAACAATTAAGTAAATAAATAAATGATATTTTCTGAATTGTCAAGAAATGGACAAGATTGAGATAAAATTATCCAGGAACCATATGAAAAAAGCTAGGTATTTCCCAAGGTTACCCCCTTGCAGGTCAGTTTTTAAGTGTTAGTTTCAGGATCTTCGGTGTACATAGATTCCTGCATTTGTGGGGAGGGGAGGACTGCTGCTGTTGTTCAAAGGGAATCTATTGGGTAATATATGCGGAAAACCCACCACAATACATCTTTTTCCCTACCAAGAGGAGAATGAGGGGGTTGCTGCAAATATCACAGAAGGAGCTTGCTGCTTATATGAGACAAAAGAGAACCAGCTGGGATGCTGGAGCTCAGAGGCTGCAAGTGGCAGATCTAATTGATGTGGCATCGCAAAAAGCCAAATGCCTACATCAACAATGGCTTGTGCCTTGGTCAATGTCAGAGAGCTGCATCAGTGTTAACACTAGTGGGAAATATGTAGCTAATTTCTTTTGTCAGGATGGAATCAAAGCCTACAGAAGTCTGTGGTTGGAATCCAGGGAAAACGCTATTATTTTTAGGGGAATGGGGTGCAACTGACAGTGTGAAAGCTTAGCAGTGTCCTCACAGGTTATCCAAGCATCTGATGGAAAAGTGTCTGTCATGCCCTCTGTACAGGGTAACCTTTGTCTCAGACGTGCTTTTGTTAAACAGTAATTGTGGATGAAACAAAAACAAACCTCTGCATTCTCCACTCTCTATCTATTGGTTCTGTTACATGCCCGAACAGGTAAAACAGTGCTTAGCAAGCTGGCTGCACTTTGATTTTGCTGCACTTATCCAGGATCTGAGAAAACACATAACAGTTTTGACTGCAAGGGTCAGTTGCATATTTCTGGGAATACTGCTTTGGTTTTAAAATGCAGCCATTCCAAGTGGGTCAAGCAAAAATATCTTTGATGGAGCAAATCATTCCCAGATACATTTATGACTGGAATTTAGTCATTGCAATTTAAGGTTTTGAATAAAGTGTGTTGGATACTAGTAAAATACTAGTTAAAATATCAAAATGTGATCAAGCTTCACAAATGAAGAACATCCTGAAAACTTTTGCTTCGCACATTTTTTTTTTAATGTAACAAGTTCCTCTTTGATATTTGTAATAAAACCCACAAAACCCCATTAATATTTAGCCCTGTTGAATAATCTTCCCACATAAGAGGGGAATTTTTCTTGTGGTTTTCTATAGATTTTCAGCCTGTTTTGTTTAAACACCTCTGCAAGATTTTCTTTTAAGTCTGAAGATTTTTCATGACCTTGCAGGTGGTTTAGAGAAGACAGTGCTGTGCTTTTAGTTTTCTTTTTCTGTTCTAAGATAAAAAGGACTCTAGGATATTTTTTAACTAGATTTCTTGTAACTAAGAAGAGGTTTGGTTGGGAAATAAAGAACATCAAAAGCAAGCAGAAGCAGAGCAAGACAATCCCCTCCCTTGCCTGGCTGGTGATGCTGTGCCTGATGCACCCCAGGACAGGACTGGCCCTCCCGGCTGCCAGGGCACTGCTGGCTCATGTTCAACTTGCCACTGACCAGGACCCCCAGGTCCCTTTCCATGGCTCTGCTTTCCAGCATCTCCTTCCCCAGTCTGTCTGTGCAACTGAGGTTGCACCATCCGAGGTGCAGAATCCGGCTCTTGTTTTTGTCAAATGTCACATGGCTGGTGATTGCCCAGTCCTCAGATTAGTTGAGGTCCCTCTGCAGGGCCCCTCTGTCCTCAAGCAATGTTGTCAAACTTACTGTGCTTTTGAATGCTATGTCCAAGTAGCTGAAAAGGTTTTGAAGAGCACAGGCCCTAGGGTGGAGCCCTGTGGAACCCCACAAGTGGCAGATGACCAGTCTGATGTCACCCCATTCATTTTAACCCTTTGTGCCTGACCCATGAGCCAGCTGCTCACCCATCACAGAGTGTGTTTATCCAGCTGTGGGCTGGACATTTTCTCCAGAAGGATCTTGAGAGAGACAGCAATGAAAGCTTTACTGAAATCCAAAAATATTACATCAGCTGGCTTCCCTTGGTAAACTAGGTGGGTGACATTGTCATAAAAGGAAACTGAGCTGTCAAGCAGGACTTCCCTCTGATGAAACCATGCTGGCAGTGACTGATGACTGGAATGTCTTTCAGGTGTTTTTCAATACACACCAGAATTATTTTCTCTATAATTTTACCAACCACTGAAGTGAGACTGCTCTCCTTATGTTGAAGTTTTTCTGGCAGTTTCACTCCTGTCACCAGAGATTTTTAAACTGGTCTTTTTTGTGTGCACTGTGACCAAGAGAGTCCACAATCACCACTTTACTCGTGAGACCTTCTCTATTAGCAAGCAGCAAATCAAGCAGGCCAGCTTTTCTGGTTGGCTCCCTTAGCACCTGTACTATGAGGTTATCATGTGTTTTAGAAATGTTACCACGTGTTTTAGGAATCTTCTGGACCTGTTTGTACCAGGTGTCTTGTGCTCTGACTTGACATATGACAAATGGAAGTCCCTTATAAGGACAAGGGCCATTGATTTAGAGGCAACCTTTAGTTCCTTAAAGAGTAATTGATTGGTATTTTGTCTTGTCTAGGTGGCCTATAGTAAATTCCCAGTTTACTGTCCTGCTTGATGTCTGTGGACATGCACTCACATTTTGTGTAACCTGGAGATTTAACTCATTTTCAGTAACACTTATGATATGCTTCTCAGCACAAAAAATATTATTTATGCAGTTATTTTTCAAAGGAAAAGTCCTGGCAAAATACACAAACTTTGATCAATCTGATCTGTGAATTGCTATGTGCTTTTGGAAGGGGCCATATAAAAATAATGTTTACAGTGTGGTCATAGTTTCTGTGTGTTCTTTATTTTACGCTGTATAAGTTATGTGGAGCTTTTTTTTAATTTTTATTTTAGTTTTCTGATGGACTGAATCAGTTTCCTTAGTGAAACAACAGTGCCAAGAAGAAGAGTCACCCCTATAACCTGCATCGCAGATCTTTAACCCTCTCGGAAACTACAAAACTGAGCAGTATCAGAGCAGTAAGGGCCTGTTATGCCTCAACTCTTGTAAGTCCTCAGATGCCTTCCCTGGAGCTTCATTCCTAAGGCAAATTAAAGTGAACTGATCATACAGCAGGCTACAGTCTTCGAAGCACGATAGTGTGTAAGAATGTAATTTAGATGTTTCCCAGGACCTCTGCCATCCCCCCCAGCACTTAGAAGGGGGACTAGATTTCAGGGTGACATCACTTTGGAGCCTCCCATGTGAAGGAGTAGGGGAAGAGAGGTTAGGGGATTTCTATGCTCACTGATCTGTGCAAGTATCCTGTCCTGCTTGGCTGGTCTTCCTATCATACCCTCCTCTGCAGTTTTATTTAAATTCTACTCCTTCTGTAGCAAGAAAGTGCCATCCAGCTGGAGCAGATCACCTCTATGGACATACAGCACTTGCCCAGCACTGAGGTCAACTCCTGTATTCTGGTCTATGATTTTGGTCTGTTACAAGATGAGTGTTGCCCTGGTCCCTTTGCAGATGTCTCCATGCCACAGCCATTTGCAGAGCTGTGAGCCAGTGACTTTAACAGAAACAGCAGGAAGATGTTGCAGGGTTAAACAAAATCAATAGTACATGCTACATAAAGACAGAGTGGCATCTGCAGAGCCTGATTGAGTTCAAGCAGTATATCCACATTTCTGTAAACACTGGGCTCAGTCAAGTGGGTTTTTCTCTGCTGAACTGTACTTTATATATAGCACTTCTCCTTGTGTTCCTCACTCCCAAGTGCTTTTCAGAGGGACTGGAGTGTTGGCTCCTTGCTCCAGGATTGTATTAGCTGTGCTTAGCAGTGGCAGATGCCCACCACCAGCTCACTCCCTTGTGAGATCAACATGACTCCAAGCACATAGAGGAGATGTCTGTAAAAGAAAGCAGCTGCATTAAGAGATGTACACGTCTCTTTCAAGGTTTAGAATAATGTCAGAGATGAAGCACTTGTCCTTTTTATAAATTAGCTGAAAAAGTAATTTCTGCTAAGGTTCTGATTGCAGCCTTTACTTCGTAGTCTGTAGGGCTCTGAAATGTTAACTGGCATTTTGCCATGGCCATGAAATGTAACTTGTCCTTATCAATTCAGTGTTCAAGGCCAAGAAAGTAGAATTTCTTGGATTTACAGATCACTGGAAGAAAAAGGTACTTTGCTCTGAAAATTGAAAGGAGTCTTGGTGTTCTGGGAGCTGCCTTTAGGGTGTTGTATATTTGCAGATGTACATGTAAAGCTAGGAGGAATTTCCCTTCTCTGTAGTTGGTAGGATAGTAAACTTTTCAATGACCTGCATTAAAAAACCCTCAAAGGTGTTTGTTACAAAAAAAGTACCATTGATCAACATCTTCAAAGACAAGAAATTCAAAGATAATGACTGACTCTGTCCTTGAATGAATCACTTGCTGAAAGTTTGAAGTATAAGGCAATTCCATCTACCATATTGTAATACTTAATTCCAGGGACTAACTCACTACCTTTAATCAGACAGAGTCAAATCTTGCTCTTTCAAGAAGTGCATTTATGTTGCTGGATCCTTGGCTTGTGCACATCAAAGAACAGCTATAGCAGAGGGGAAGTGACCTAGTCTGCTTTTTTTGCCTTCAGAAGAAGATAGTAAAAGTTGAGCAAATATAAATCATGAAGTGTGCCTGGCATTTCTGAGGACTGAGCCTCAAGTGTTTATTCTTATGGGTGCATTCTACCACTGTAATACTTTTCCACTAATAATTAAGTAACGCAGTATTAGTAAATATGTGGTTAATACTGTCTAAGCCTTTCCATCGTAAATCCTGTCAGAGTTTGTTATAGACTTTTTCTTAAACAGTTTGGCTGATTCCTCCCACTTATATTTAAAAGTAAAATTGGTGCTGTCAAACTTTAAGCATAATACAGTCCTGGAGCAATTCAGAAGTTATATCCATATGTCTTCCACAGCACCTGAACTTTTTATTTGTTTTTTTCAGACTGTATGGAGGCTTTCTGCAGACCTATATTAAATGCACACACCAGAGGTTACACCTACTAAGGAAGTGCAAAAGGAAGCCAAGTTTTGCAGAGTAGGGAGAGAAAACTTACCCCATTTTACAGTTAATACTTCAAAAGGCTGAAGTGCTATCCAAATGAAGAAAATGAAAAGGATCATAAGCTCTGGCAGGCTGAGTGTATAAATACAATTATCCATCCAAAAAAAGAGTTTGAGAAACAGTTAACAGATGTAATATGTCTCTCTTCAAATGCATCACGAATATGAATCATGCCAGAGAGTTTGTAGAGTGAAATAGATGATACAGGTATCAAAGGAGGACTTAGGTAAGACAAAGTGTTGCAGAACAAGTAAATAAAGCCTTCAGAGTAGAAGAAGCCAGGGAGATTCCCATCTTGGAGCTTTTCTTTGTGACAGGCTCATCAGATGACCACCCTGAAATTAAAGTTATGGAGCATTAAATGAGTGGTAACACAGTACTTGAAGCAGATGGCATTGACTTAAGAGTTTTGGAGGTATTCAGAGGTGAAACATCTCAGTGATTAACACTGGTGTGTAACTACTTGCTTTCCACTGCTTTCATAGCTGGTAAATGTGACACCAGACTAAAATTTCCAGCATTTCAGCCGAGGTCCCAGGGAGGTAGGGGCATGTAAAAATAATGTGCATAGTAGAAAAACTGGTAGAAATGGCAAGAAAAAAATTGAGAGTGTGAACACAGACAAATAGGATGTGTTTGCAAAGAGTTAATACTAACTTGTGCAAAGGGAAGTCCTCCCTCAATAACCTATGTGTTCTTTGAAGGGATTTGCCAAAACATGTTAGCTATGAGAGACCTTTTGAGACAAACTACCTGGATTTCTGAAAGGCTTTTGGCAAAATTCCTTCAGCAAGGTCTTTGAAGTGCACTAGATAAACAGTCTAGATGTACGAGGAAAAGCACAGATAGAAAAAAAAAAAAGCTGAGAGGTAGTAACCAAGCCAGGGAGGCAGAGAATGGTGAACTTTCCCACTGGGACAAAGACAGTAAAGTAACTGTGATGAGTTTGTGCTAGGATCTGGGATGTCCATGTTCCATGGACATCATGACCATCCTTAAAAAAATAATGACCATAAGTGGGAAGAAGGTATTCTGCTGCATAAAATTCTGACCTAACATAGTACTGATACTTCTGTGTTAAGGTAGGCTCTTCTCCATTACCTGTCAAGCGGGTTGTAGCTGCTGACTTAAGTACCTAATTAGAGGTCTAAAAGACAGATGTTATGAACTTCCACTAAACTTCTCAATATAAACTTTTGAATGTTGGGTGCCTTAGAGTTGAACAGTGGGCACTCGTGAGTCTTAAAAAGGCTTCTCTGTGTAAATGTTTTCTTAGAATGAGTGGTGCAACTATCCCTGCATCTGTGGATCACTAACAGGTGTATCTAAAGAGACACGGCCTCTACAGGTTCCTGATGTAGTGCATATCACACCATTTTGTCAGCAGTCAGGTGGAATAATTTTAGGCTACTCTATATGACATGTACAGATTCATAGTTTTACTTTAATTGATAATGAAGAATTTTATGAAGCTCTGGGCTGTGTTCCTTTAATACTGAAAACTGGTGCATACAGATGAGTTTCCAATCGCCTTGCTTTCTGGTGGGGACTGTGGTAGCTAAAGATCTGGTTTTTTGCCATGGGATCTGTTTGACTCATTTTGTGTGTCTGCAGTGACAATTTGTCTTGCTCTTTGCTTGATTCAGTTTTTTGTCCTACTCTTAATCTTTGCTGTTGTGATATTTGTTCTCCACATCCCTCCATCATGCTGCAAAAAATGCTCTACTGGACTGTGATGTAATTTCTTGTTATTTTGGACCGAGAGCTGTGGAACAACTTTTTTCTTTTTGAGCTTGCAGACACTGCACACCACCCCAAGGAGACCTGGGCAAGCAGAAGTGCCCTAGTAGCCCCAAGACAAGGGCAGCAATGACCGAAGTCAGTCCATACTGCTCAGTTTGCAATGCGTTGGCCTTCAGTGAGTGCCTTGTATTCCTTAAGGATGTTTTGCTCCAGAGGTGAGGTTAATTTTGCATATGCCCTCTTATCTTTACAAAGTTTTCATGGTTGTACTAACAAAATACAGTTCTGGTGCTTTTTGGTGACATTATTGGTCTTTACAATATTTTGATGTGAGGTTCATTATTATACTAAATTTTCAAACCAAGATGACTCTTTCTGCGGTGAACTTACACAGAATATGCACGGGATGACACTGTAACAAGTTTCTTTTCTGTTTTCTGACATAATGTTAGTGGATATCAGCATGGAAAATCATCAATCTGAATAACATTAGGAATTTTAAATTGAGTTATGAAAGACCTGAAGACTGTAGGATATTCTAATCCAACAACAAAGGCATCAGTGGAATTGAAACTGTAAACGCTGCTGTTGATTTTGTTTGTGTGGGTATTAAATCACACACAATTACATAACAGTAGCAGTGTTATTTACAGAATTGTAGCTGCATTTGGAACAGATGTTGCATTTGAAGTAAATTGTTTAACAGAACAAACTGTCCCTGCAAAGCCACAAGTATTAATATTGTAATGATGTTATTGGATAAGCTATTGCATATAGACGACACACAACCACAGCAACACTTTGCTTTCTGTCAGTAACACACAGCATGAAGAAGCTGAATAGCAGTCATAAATTCTCCTACAGAAGCTTTCTTTCTATAAAAAACAGTCTGCAACTTTCTATAAAAACAGTCTGATGAAACTCTGAGATATTTGTAGTGGAATATAGTTAGTGGGCTTCTTCAAACTTTAGGTTCAGTTCATATTTCTGCCACAGACTACTTCACAAGACCATAGCTGACTTTTGAAAAATTCCTCCTGCTAGTATAACTGAGGACCACTGAAACAAAATGGAACTTCTGATGTCACATTGTTGAATGTTTAAATCAGTACTGTCCACTTTTGAACACCTCACCTGTAGTGTCTGTGCATGACTTCTTTATTTGAAAAATTAATTCCAATATTTACCTTCCTCTATTCCAGATCTCTGTCTGTCTGTCCATCTGTCTCTGTCTCTGTCTGTCTCTCCCTCTTTCCCCTTCCTACAGAGTTTAGGAGATCTTAAAAGACCTGAAAAAGTCTAAGTGCTCTCAAAGTTTGCACGTTCTTCCTCTGAGATTTTGTAAAATTGAGTATCTAATACCATGAGGATCTAGCTGAACCCTGCAGGGCTAGGGACACTCTATAGTTGTGTCACAAAGGCTCTTCAGTGGCACTGCAAGACTGTTGCATGGATCTTTAAAAAGAATTATGACTGTTGAGGAGTAGTTCTTGTAATTCTCTTCTCAAATGGTTGCTACTTGCTACTGTACAAATGACTGACACTGATCTTTGATACTCACTTTACATTGATTTCCCTACAAGAGGGACAATAACTCATCTATGAGGGAAATAAATATTGTGATACTTAAGTGATGGAGAGAATGTCTTCTGATTCACCTTTTCAAAAATTCTTAGCAGGTTTGATAGGAGGAACTTAAATTACTTTTTGGCATGATGTGACAATGAGTCACTAAACAGCAGCCTCAGGAAATCATGGGGAAAGATGATTTGGTAGTGATATAATTATGGTAACTGCTTGGCAGAGAGAGTTGTTTGTACCAGTGGTAAAAGTGCAAATCCGAAGAAAAGAGGAAGGCAAAAAGTCATGAAACAAATGGCAAAAAAATTATCAGTCCTCTAAAACAATTTTTACCAATGGATAAAGCTTTGCAGTATAGTTTGCATTTATTTTACATTCAGCCTTTCTGCAATGACATTTCTATTTATTTCACCTGGGATTTCAAATGTAGTTTTTTCCTGTGTGGGGTCAGACCAGCATGAGAGCACATGAATGGAAGATATGGAAAGATCACCTTTATGACATCCTGATAAAAACCTCAGCAGCGTAATTGGAAAAATGTTATGCAACATACTGTGTGTTGTATTTTTGACTCTCATTAGTGAGATCAGAGGACATTTACTTTGTTTACAACTCAGATTGGTCCTGCCTGCCTCTGTAACAATTTTGAATAGACATTTGAAGACAGATTTACTCCTTTGTGGCTATGTGGTTGTTAAATTAATAAAACTAGTTTAAACAAATTTTTTGTTTTAAGCGAAAGTTTTCAAAATGGATGGCCTTAGATGAGGTGTTTAAATGTAGTGGCCTAGTCTGCAGGTGTCTCTGCTGCTTTTAAGGTGGAGAAGCCTGAGAAAGTCTAGCGAAGATTATTTAAAACATTGCTGTTCCTAGATGCTTTCCACACCATTTCAAGTACTGTTCACCACCTCCTCTGCAGTGGCATCAGATAAAGTGTGCAGGTGCTTTGGGCTTCAAGAGTGCTGTAACTGCACAACCCATCCCCATCAACAGCTGAAATTAACATGCTGCAAACTGCAGTGGTTAAAATACAAGCAAAAATCTCGGCTTTTCTACTCTTCCTATGGGAATAGTAGCAAAATCACTTTAGCCTAGTGTAGTGTATCAGTGCAGTTAAATGCAGAGATTTATTTAGCACAACCTGCTTCTACTGCCAGTTCCCCTCTATCCACCCAGGTAATTTTAATATAGAAAATGAAGATGTCAATGGAGTATTTGGAAGAAAGTTTCCCTATTGACACAGCTACAACTGCAACAGAACTACCTCCATGAGGTGTGGTTAGAGGAGGAGGCCAGCCTGCAAATGTGTGCTGCTGTTTATAGTGATTCCAGCTGCTGGGAAGTGGCTGTGGAGCCTCCAGCGTGTGCAGCACCACACCAGCATGTCCCCGGTGGCCCTGGTCCTTTTGCCTGTGTGTCCCTGGGCTTGTGGTGTGGCCTGAGATACTGCTTCTCTCCCTGTCTAGAGACTAAGGACTTCATGTAGCTGGCATGAGACCAGGGGGAGAGTGGGCCATCATTTTATCTGTTTATGTTTTGATGGAATAAATGAATTCCAGCTAGTGTAGGATAGTGAGATCAGGGAAGATATCTTTCACCAGCCATGTAGAGTGTGGAGGTGTTACCCATGTTAATACGGCCCTCTTTGAGCTGCTGAATGTACTATAGACATCAATGTTCAGAAAAATATGACAAGAAGAATCTCATTAGCCGGTTCATAAGTTCCTATCCTGTGTGGCTTCTGCCTCTAGAAAGCACCACAGAAATGAGAGGGTGTACAAGGAACACAATATGATACATAATATTAATATCATGTGGTAGCTGTTAAAATGATGCTGGGGTGGGGGGGAAAGGCTATTTTATGATAGCTTGTCCTTTATGTATTCCTTTGTGCTTGATTTTCATTAATTGAGAAATTTCATATAATAAAAAAGCTCTGCGGGATTTAAGAAACAATCTATAGACTTCTGCTCTTGCCAGGTCTCTGCACGCTACTCCTTTGTGGTGATGTTATTTTCTAAACACTTAGCTGAGCTGTACCTGTTTTCTCTTTTGGGGAAAAAAATGTTGGTCAAACAATTACTATTATTAAAAAAAAAAAGTTTGTTTCTTAAAAGTACATTACTGATCAAATCTGATTGAGGCATAGGAAAGGGTAACCTGAGTTCTATCCTTCTAATCATAAAGAACTTTCAGGAAAGGTACCAGATCCTATTTATTGACAGAGAGCCCCAGGCTGTAGTTTCAGCTATAGGTTAGGGTTACACTGAAGCAGTTGTTGCTGCCCTCACATCTGTGTCTGAAAACCAGTGCAGCACCAGAGCAGATGAGGTCAAACATGCATATCAGCTATACCCAACCCATTCAAATTCCTCATTCTTTTGTCTGTGAATCTGAGTGAAGGTTCCTCTGGAAATACTTGTTTCTTACTCCCTGGCTAAGTTCCCCATCAAATAAATAGTGACGTCCTGGAAGCGCAGAAGAGTGAAATTTTCATGTGCCTTTGCCAACTTTTGATAATTTAACACAGTTGAATCCATTGTGCTCTCACACAAAGAAGTTATGAATCTAAACAGCAGTGCTAGGAGTCTTTTTTCAACGACTATAGCATTGCCGTGAATTTAATGACTTACTTGTTTTGATAAAACCTGTGAATAAATAACTACTACATCCAATGCAAATGACTCAATCAGAGAGCAACATTTTCTTTGCTAGTGTTTCATCAGATTCTTAATGAGCTCTGTGTTTAAATGATGATTTTCTGTAACACCTTCCTGAAGAAGGCAAAGAAAAACTGAATTTCAGATGCAGTGATTAACCACAGCAGGGTACATCAGAAAACTATACCCTGCCAAACAGTGACTCAGGATTTGCATGCATTTGCAGCTTGTGTGACAGTCAGAACCCGACTGTAGGAAATTTGATAGCTGAAATCTGAGAAGGGGAATACGAAGCTGGTTTGTTATTGTAAACCTGTCTAATGGCTATCTGCCTGTTCTCTCTTCTCCTGTGCTTCCCTGCGTGTACACACACACATAAGACATGTGACGGTATGATCAAGTAGCAGTTTGTGGACTACCTTGCCATGCTGTGCTGGTGGCCACATTCCTGTCCTGTTGCCTTGCAGACTTACTGAAAGTCTTTCCAGCCCTGTAGCTAACAGGTGAAATGACTAACACGTGTCTGGCTCATCTGTGCTCTGTGGAGTTCAGTGAGCCCAGCCTCGGCAAAATTTATGCAAAAATGCCCTCTCAGATGCCTAAGGGGGAAATGGAAGGAATTCTCCTTGGAGCCAAAGTGCTCCAAGAAGCAGCAGTGGTTGAGGGTCACATTTTCTTTGCAGCATGGAGGATATTTGATGTACTTTGGTGGAGCTGAACCCTGAATGGCTGAACTCTTCTGCTGCAACCTGCCACATCTTACTTTCTCTTGGGATTATATGACATCATCATCCTAATTTTGTCAAAACCATTGCTGAGGACAAAGTCAGAAAATGGAATCATAGTAGATAGGACTTCAGTGTTGAACTATTTAAGTTATGCCCAAAGATTTGTAAACATGGATTGCCCACTTTAACTCTCTCTAAGGCTGATTTTAACACGTTTGTGTGAGTGATCTTAATTCAGCATATAGTTCCTCTGCATGAGAGGTTGTTTCAGAAAGCTTACTGGACATGGTTTTACAGATTATTTATGATGTCGAGTTCATCCCTATCAAGGTGTTTATGGGAATCACAGCAGGCTAGCTGCTCGCAACAATGAGGTGAGGACCTCAGTACATCCTGTTGCTTGATCTATGTCCTGTATTAAAGGCTGCTGAGAATTAAGGGTGCATCAGGCAGGACCATGGCTTTGAGTTTGAGGATGCCTGTCTGCTGCTCAGCAGGCTGGATCTGAGTGTGCATGTTTATTGTGTTGGATTCCTTAATGAACAGGGGTCTATTTTTTGTATCTGTAGTACAGCAATGTTAGGGTCCAGTTTTAGGGAATCGAGGTCCTTAATGCTAAAATACTGACAGTGGTAATAGGGTTTCTCTGGAACCCCTCAGTAATATGTCAGCAGTTAAAATTTTCAATGAGAGACATTCACCCATCTCTACAAAATGACATGTGGTGCACAGACTTTCCTTTGTAGAAGGGCTAAATATCCTTCCATGGCATACCATCGACACATACTTGGAGAAGAAAAGAGATGCCTTTTAAATGCTCAGTTTTTCTAGCCAATTTGAGCAATTATGTCTTGGGCCTTTGCTATGCTGACATAAAGTGTCCTTTTTCATTTCATTCCTTGATACCTTAATGCAATAAAAGACATGTTACACTTTCTGCCAGCCTGTTACTGTACAGAGAGCAGGGATGTATTATCTTGCTAGCTGGCAGTCTGGAGGCTTCAGAGAGAGAAGGTTTCCTGATTCGCTCTTAGGGATTTGAACATGTTACATCTTCAAAGTTTAGCAGTAAGTGCTAAATTTAATGGATTTGAGCTTTACTTTGAGTTGTGTAACAGGTAAAATTAAAATTCAGGGCTTATCTAGAAGTTTGGCTCAGAAAGAGATGAATTAGAAAAGCTTGTTTACATAATTGAGGCTTCCAGGACTAACTTCCCATGTAAATACAGTGCGATCAGAAAGCTCTCCAGCTCAGGAATGGCTGCTTTCCAATCCCACGCCACAATGTGGAGTGCCAGTAGTCTGTCCTTCAGCTCTGGCTTAATGCACTGGGGGCATCAGAGGTCAAAAAAAGAAAAGGATGGTTGCAGGAGAGCTGGATTTTGGTGGGTGGACATGGGAGGCTGGGATTCATTCCCTCCCTGCAGTCATCCTGTGCTATCTGACATGCTAATGAGCCTTGTCTGGGGGCCTCCCAGTTGCTCCCAGAAGGGCACAGAGGTCTTGCACCATATGTCAGCCTATTCAGACATCTCAGAGAGCCCTCAAAGCCTAAAAAACTATTAGGGAACTATGTTTCTGTAACAAGACCCAGAGCAGGTAAGCTGCGTTCTGGAGTTTGAAAGTCTAACATATCCATGTTTACACAGAGCCACAAAACATTATCAGCTCATGCACTTGAACTTAGATATGTCTGTACTGTATTTTTTATGCACAAATACAAACTTGCTGCACACCCACATGCTCACATGTCCCTTTAAGGGAAGCACATAATGAATGCTTGTCACAGGTGCAGTAATTTCTGACACACAAAATCAATTTTCAATGATAAAATATGTCTAAAAAAATATTTTCAGTATATAACACTTCTAATGAAATACTTCATAACTTTCAAATACAAATGAACACAGAATTTTACCTCCACCCCTAAGGAAAATATCGACCTTTGAAATCTAGCTGTTCTTTCTCCCTCTCTCCCTCTCTCTCTCTGTCTCTTTTCTTCTATGACAATGTGGTTTTGCAAAGTGTGTTTCTTAACAGTATAAAAACCAATTTATCTTTTTGAGGCCAAGAGAATGAGGGGACTCCTTTGCAGAGCGGCAGTATCCTGATGGTAGGAATGGAGTTATGAAAGGCCTTACAACCCATGATTACCTGTAAAATCACTTTCATTCTCCTCAGACCAGTTGCATCAAATCTGAATGTCACAAAATGCAACACATTTGATTTGGGAAAAATGATGGCAGAAAACAGCTGGCATCAGTGATTTCTGCTGTAAGTTAAGAAATACACAAAGTTCTGTGAAATTTCATGAGGATACATGAAATATTACTAAGTTAAAATGGGTAGTAATAAAAAAAACCCTGCAAGGTACCTTGCCCAGTGATCAGTTACTGTCCAGGTACTGTGCATGAGCAATGAATGACTAGCTTTGAAGCGGAGCTGAGAAACCTTCTCTATGAGATCTTACGTGTGCTCTTCTCCTACTGTCTGCATCCCTCCTCACCAATGTTTTTCTTCCTACCTTTTAATTCTGACAAAAGAAAAGCTGACAGAATGACAGTGTCATAAAGGTAGCATGATGCACACAGTTATTTTCCTCCCGGTACATGACATATCTGACTGGGATAGTAAATCCCACATGCCTTTTAGACTGTATCTCACCAGAGCCCATTGCCAGGATGAGATGGCAGTAGTTGTGCTGTGCTGGTGCTGTGGCTGGTGTGTGCTTACAGGAGAAGCATAAAAACTGCAGATTGTAAAATTAAGTGTGAAACCATTTAAGATGTTAGCTGCTAAATGTACATAGCGGAGTAATTGCAATAAAAATAAGACTTGTGCCACACCTTAGAGGTCCTGTGTTCCTCAGCAAATACATAGCAAATACATAGCAAAGAGTGGATAATGCTTTGATTACATATCCTACCCAAAGTGCATGCAGCACGGTTTCTTGCATTTTATGTCTGCTTATGGCAAATTTTACCTTCCTCTAGTTTTTCTGCCACAAGCAAATATCTGTTCTCTCCAATACTGAGGGCGTACGCAGATTGAAAGAGCTGCAAACCTGTTCTGCTTCAGTTCAGATTTGCTGTCTAGTGGCTAGGAACAGGATTGTTGGTATCAATTTCCAATTAAGAGATTCCTGAAGAAAATGGCCATCTTGCCCTATAGAACTTGGTGCTGATTATGAATATGAAAAGCATTTTGTTCGAAAGTACATTGGTTTTTATGAGGAAGAGTATTCAGATTCATTACACTTCTGATACTTTTATCTGTTAGTTGCATCAAATTACAGAATCTGCTAGAGTTAGCCAATGTCATGTGTCATGCCTTTTTATTTCGCCGTATTTTTAGATGGTAAGTGGATTGGTTCAGCTGATGTAACCTGCTAAACTTCTCATTTTGCTTATGAGGAGGAAGGAGCTTAAGTTTTGTGGAAGATCTGCAGTGACCCATCATCAAGCATACCTGCTCCCTCTTATCTTCTAACAAAATGATGTGTTAGCAGCAGGAAAGAGTCACTGTATAATGCTCGGGTGTAGAATTATAAGGACCATTTAATTTGCAGTAGAGTGCTTGACTTTCTAAGGGATCAAAATCTTTAATTTCAGTGAAGAACACAAAGAAGTCTGAAGTGACTAGCCTTTGAAAATGAAGCCATTTGTTCCATTTTCAAATACTGTTAGTGTTCTTCCATGCTAATGGCATTTCTTCTTTAGCCAGCTGTTAGAAGAGCCAGGAATACACATTGCATTTTCATTTGGTGCAACCACTATCAACGGACCCCATTGTTCCAAAATGAATGATTTCTGCTTTATCAGCTACATCCAAAATTAACAATTTAATAGCTGTTTTCTTCCTCTCTAAACTGTCTTGGTTTTATGACTCAGCATTTCCTTTAAACATTTTCCTTTAAAACACGTGAAAATAAGACAGTCAGAAAAAAGTATCTAACTAATCACCATGAAATTTTAACTCAGCGTAACATGATTATTGATGTGAAAATGACAGCTTAAAGGACTTTTTTTAAAAGACAAGTGGGGGTATCAAAATAAAGAACATTTCCAAAGAGGTTCCAGCTCTTTTGTCACTAGGAAGGAATCTTTGCACTCTCAGGGTCATCCCAGCTTTGTTGAAAAGGAGGCATCCGCAGCTACCCAGTGCCAGAGAAATGATGAGAGTGCCTCAGCCATTGGCAGGATGCTTTATAAAGATTATCACATTGGTAAAGATGGGAAGAAATTCTGACTGGAGGAAGGGCAAAAAGAAGAAAAAAGAAGCCCAGGCCTCACTGCTGCAGTATCTGAGTTACTGCACATTTCCACTGACTTGACTTACTGCCTTGGCACAGAGAGTACCTTTGGCCCCACAGTCCTATAAAGCCTAAAGAATTTTTAGTCCTTAAATTAAATGTTGAAGGAACACTTAGGGTTCTTCCTCATAGCATAGTAGTGAATAAGTTGATATTCACACTCAGCGGTGTGTAGAAACTATAGATATTTTATACCATCATCTATTCATTTTAAGCATCTAAAAAAAGCAAGTGACAAGTATTGTTTGAATGGTTGGTTCAAAAGGAAGATACTCATACCTTTGTTACATGCTAGTTAGGGAAACACAAGAGGATGTGTGGGGCCTGGTGCTATGGTTTGCTTTTTTGGCATAAAAGGCATATTGCTGCTAGGTGATGGAGGAAGTATAGGGAGTCAGAAGGCAGCATGTAACATGCACATATTTGAGAGCTCACTGGCTTTTGATTCCTCACATTTATAAATTGCTTCTAGATTACAACATATGTAAAACATCCCAGAAAAGCAGCACACAATTTTTTATCATTTCCACTACCCCCCAAATTTGGGACTTCCAGAGAAACCTGTGTCAGGGAGACATGTCAGGATGTCTGCTGTGATGACTTCATTTACCTAGTCTGGACTTCAGCCAAGAGAAGCTGTTCTTCTCGTGTGCCACAGACTGGGACATGGTCATTGAATCCAGCATGCCAGAACATCGCTGCAGGGCATGAGCAAGAGGGAATTTTGCTAACTGAGCCCTGCATGGGGCAGCAGCTGTGGCAGGAGGGGAACTCTGTCTGCAGGAGCCAGCATATACCACCACTGCAAGATCCAGGGGCTGTTCAGGAGCTGATGGGATCTTCTGCTCTGGCCTTGGGATTTGCAAGATGCATTGGAGCTCCCTGTGATGAGATCAAGGGGACATGATGCTCCCTATTAGCGCTGCTGTGCTTTAATTAGACTCTTTGGTGACTTCTGAGGGGACTTGTTGCCTTTTGAACAGCACGTGGCTGGTTCATGTTGGCATTTTACTTTGGAACTTATTACTACTTATTAATCTGCAAAGTAAATCACATCCTGGTGTATGGTTACACTCACTATATTATGAAATATTCTGTTTTATGAGATTCAAAACATTCATATTTTTCATTAAGATAACTGTTACATTAGAAAAAGAACTATTTTTGTTTCAATGAGTTACACCTGCCACTTCATACTTGTTTAGTGCCTTTTCCCAGTATAAGGTGAGCTGCAGATATACAGTGCCTCCTAACACTATTAAAGAAACATTACAAAACATAAAAATAACAGCTCCTAGGGGGCACAGAGAAACATACTGCATTTAGCCCTCCTCTCAATTTTCTTTTAAGGGGTCTTCACTCTTCATAAGATTTCTAACAAACTCTTAGGGTGAGACTCTGCTTGTTTATGCAAATGCATAAATGAGGACCCGATTTTAATAATTTTGGTGAGGATGGAAATACATTTCTTCCTTCTGATCTACTTGGTCTCAGCTGTCGAAGTGACAGCAAGTATTTCTGAAAGGATTTTAGTGGGTTTCACCAGCATGACAAGTTATACCTCAGCCCAGACCATTTATGTTTGCAAGAAGGGAGTGGTTCACGTCAGGAATGTAGATATGAGTAAGGCAGATAGAGAGCTTTGCCAAGCCAGGACAAGAACAGTGGTGAGTGCCACATGCCAGCCTTATGTGCTGTTTCACCATCTTAGGTGCTGCCAGCTGTCTCCCTGCTCATGGCATGATGGGAGCAGCAATAGCAGCAATTTGTTGGCTGTC
The DNA here is from genome assembly GCA_013400495.1 of Nicator chloris. NCBI lineage: Eukaryota > Metazoa > Chordata > Aves > Passeriformes > Pycnonotidae > Nicator > Nicator chloris. Next base: position 23,087 of record WAAE01001474.1, read on the forward strand.
ACTCAATGAGACTGTGCTTTTACCACTAGCCAGGCAATAAGGTCAGAAATAATTTTAAAAAATTCCGTGTACAATGGTGTCAATGCTCATCCATTTCTGTGCTGCCACATCACAGGCAATACAAACCTAATTGGCTCACAGCATTCACTTTCTGCTGTGAATGAAGAGAAGCCTCTTGACTTGCTAGCTGTGTAGCTCCTGCAGGAAATAACAAGAAAGGCATGGAAAATGTCATTTGCAGAGTCACATTTTGCATATGGAGTGCAGGCATCATCTCTGTGTGTGCCTGCTCTGCTGCACACCATTTCCTCTCAGGAGGAGGCAGGATGACCAGTGGAGCTTTTGGAGGCATGTGCACAAGGTCAACAGCTCTGCAGGGCTTCTATAAACATGGGCATTTGGGCACATTGCCATTCCTGTTTGGCCTCTCTTGCAAAGCTTCCTGACTTTGCAGGACACAGAGGGTCAGATTGCTACGAGTGCTTGTGCAACTCAGGGAAAGCACCTGAATTAGACACACAGGCTGTTGCAACTGCTTTGAAATCAGCTGACGTCTTCTCCAGACTCATCATACACAGCTTTTTCTCTAATAGGCATTGATGTTAAGTAAGGAAAACAAGTGGTTACAGACCAGGTCAAGAGACAAACACCAGATGAGCCTGGAGTTGTTCCTACTTAAGTTCCCAGCCCTAGTGCTTGCACTGATTTCCTTGGGAGCTCTCAGAGCATTTAGATCTGACCAGCACAAGAGAAAAATTGCTAGTGTCATCTTAATTTACTTTTGACCTTGATCCTTTGAGTCTAAAAACAAACAAGCAAACAAGCAAAGAAACAAGCAACCCTCCAAACTCCCAACACCAGGAAAAAAGGTAGTAGAAATATTTAGACTCCAAATGTAAATGTAAGTTTTTATTTGCATGCTGGTGAGAAGGAAATATCTTTGGGGACATAGAGCCAGAAAACATTCAGAAGATGTCATCAAAGAGAATGGCTCGGGGAAACTCACCTGCCACGTTTGATGTTTCTTGTCAAACAGAGTGGCCCCGTTTGAAGTGTCAGGAAACAGGGAAAAGTGTGATGTGACCGACAGGGCCTGCAACCTGATGCCAGTAGACCTGCAGGTACAGGGACAAGCAGCTGCCTGCTCTACCCTACCCTGCTCCAGCTTCCCATCTGGGCAGAAATTGCCATTGAAGCCTTCCCATAAAAGGCTGCTCTGGAATTCACGGCTGGGAGGGAGAATCCTGGAGAAGTGTTATTTCTGATTTAAAGCACCAGGGGGTGCTGAAAAAAAATCCGGTGTAGGGCTGAGGGGAAAAAAAAGAGTGTTGGGGAAGTCTCTGACCTGACAATCCACTGCCTCTGACTGCGTGTGCATTTAGGGAAGCAAAACATCAAACTAATCCGTCTCCGTGTTATCTGCAAGAATTTCTGCCAAACAGGTGTCAGAAAAGGCCCCTCTAATGTAAATGTGACACAGCTACTAGCTGACATCTGCTGCAGTAAATGAGAGCTGTATTCAAAGTGTGGGCATGCACTAATTTGAAATAAAATCTTTGGAAGCTTGGAGCCTACACGCTTGTGATTGGTTTAACTCTAGGTCATGCAGTTTAGGGTACAGGATTTCTTTTTCTAATGCCACGTGTAAAATCACTGCTGATGTACTGTGCAGAGGAGTATGAACGAGACCTGAAGGCTCTGTGTCTTCATTTTTCTCATGTTTGCAAGGTACCTGAAGGAGATTATATAATGTGGTGTATGTGGCTGCCTGCTTTAGGAAGTTCAGATAATTTAGGGTCCTGCAAATATTTCTTTATAAATTGTTGCAAAGGGAAGCAGTGGCATTTCTAGCTTCTAGAAAAACATTTAAAGCCTATTTATTTATTTTTTCTACATTTTTAATACTTGTTTAACCCATGTAGAAGGTGTATTTTCAGTTTCTTTTTGCTCTTTTCTTCTCTTTTCTTGTCTTGTCTTGTCTTGTATTGTATTGTCTTGTCTTGTCTTTTGAATGGGGATTTCCATGTTCCTGAAATTATGTACTGTTTCTAAAACATTCTAAATAAAGGTTTCTAAAACAACTCCTGAGAATAAAAGCTAATATATAAGCTTGTGAGGGGCAAATTTGGAAGGAGACAAAGACATATTTACTCAAATTTATGATGTCTAAAGTCAGATTAAGAATCAGATTTTTGAAAGTGTTCAAAGATCCAACAAATCTAAAATTTGGGAAGAGCAGCTTTAACAAAATTCTTGATGGTCTTTGAAATGATTAATCTTCATAGTTGGAAGTTCCTGGAATTATTGCTTCAAATAAATATTAATTCCAAAAAGATTTCTAGGTCTGATTTATGTTATAAAAATGAAAAATAGCTGATGGCTTAGCACTTAAACATTTCAGATTGAGCTGCTAAGGGACTATTTGCACAGTAATTGAAAATTATGAGTGTGTGCTTGCGTTGCTTATTATTGCTTTTATGGCAAGGAGTAGTATTAACATGTTTCTTATTATTAAACTAATAATGAGAATTGGCCCCACAATTAATGCACTTCCACTGCCTGAGACCTCTGCGGCCACCTGCTGTAAGCCAATGTATGAGTTCAGGAATTATTACAGGACTCAGGGTATTAGCCTTGGGCTAAGAAGCTTGCCAGAGCATGATTAAATGTTCCTTTAATTTTCTGTCTTTTAACAAAAGGCGTATTTCTGTGCAATCCATCTGTAAGAGCAGGGCTTGTGCCTTTGACATGTGTGAAATCTGCAGCTGTCAGAATCTTTCTTACTTGTGGATTTCCAACTTGGGGAAAAAGAATAATGCTGCATTTTCTGTCAAAAGATTTTTTTAAAAGATTATTTTGCTGTGAAGTTTAAGTCTGAATAGTATTTTATTAACTTACAGCATTTAAAAAAAAGTCTGTGTGTGCATTCTCTGCTGCCTGCAAAATACCTGTGTCCTGTGGCACTGATTTAATGGTGATTCCCATGCCCTGATGGCAAGTGATCACAGAGACCCACAGGAATACCTTAGATTTTTACCTCTAAATCAAGACTCCCCATACTCGTTACTGGCTTATGCTGGAAGCTTGGGAATGTTTGTCCTGGTTCCACTGGGTGCCCTGCATCTGGAGCCGCAGTGGGATGGGGAAAGCACTGAGTTCACAGCATCACTCCTAGGATGCCCAGGGGCAAGCTGAGTTTTCAGCATGGAAATGTGATCCTGTGTCTCTGCATACACTCTGGTGCCTTCCCCGCATGTCATGATCACAGGCATGTGATGAATGGCAGCTCCAGGTAGTAAACTGCACTCACTGCAACTTAATGCTTATTTGAACTGGGACTATGCCATAGTAAAAGTAAATCTTCTTCTCTGTAGTGAGACAGATGATTTTAGATTTTTACTATTAGTTTTACTTTCATGTGGAAGGCTAATTTAAAGAAAGCAAATAATTTTAAGCACTTGAAATATAAATATGCTATTTTCAGGCATAAAACCCCTTATACCATCATTGGCAGACCACAGACTTCACTTCATGATCAGGTGATAGTTGGTTTTCCCTTCACTAAGCATTATGATCTGCAGCCAAACATTTTCATTTCTTATGTTGGAACATTTGAAGGATCTTGGTGGTTTCACCTGGAGTTCAAATGACAACCCTCTGTCCCAGATATTCATAGGCACATTGCTGGTACTCCATGATTACGAGGCTTGGAGGAATAGGTGGCAGTGGAACAGAGTGGCACCATGCCCTTCAGAGGACAGTGTGTTGGCAGATTGTCCAGGCCAGCTGGAGAGCACTCTCTGTACTCATCCTGGCATTGGGTTTCAGGAGCTTAGAGATAAACAAGATCAAATAAAATTCAGTTTTCACTTGTTTCTGCAACCTCCAGTGATGTTTCATTCTCTAAATGTGTTTTTGTTTCTGTTTCTTTTCCAGTGTCAAAAAGCATTTGCAATGGCCGTGTGCTGTGTAGTTTGCCTTCCTCTTAACCCTGGTACCACAGGTGTATGCATAGCAAACAATGATGTCTACTTCTTGACAGTTTGAAATGGGAGTTTGTACTTGAAAAAAACAGTATTGTCTTGCTTCTCTGTGCAGTCAGCAAAATAATATCCGATAGAATCACAGAATAGCTTGGGTTGAAAGAGACTCTAATGATCATACGGTTCCAAACCCACTGCCATAGGAAGGGACACCTTCCACTAGACCGGCTTGCTCAGAGCCCCATCCAACCTAGCCTTGAACACCTTCAGAGATGGGACATCCATAACTTCTCCGTGTGTGCCAGTGCCTCACCAGCACCGCAGCAGAGAATTTCTTATGAAGGTTTTATCTAATCTAATCCAACTTAAGGTGAAATCCCCCTCTTTCACCATAATAGGTTTTGTTGAATGAGATCTCTGAAGCAAATTATTTGTAATAAACAAATAGCAGATTTACAGAAGTGCCAACAAGCTTCAAATGTAAAATCAAACTGACACTGTCAAAAATTAACAGCTCTCTAAACCGACACGCATTCTAATTAATTGGCATTGTTGTATTACGAGAAGACAATGCATTCATTTTTACATGTAAAATCTTGAAGAATGTGTAGTCAGTGTAAGTATGGCAGAGTATGTTTATTACTACCATTGTCAAACATAAAGGTGACGCTGCTCTTGGTTTGATGGGATGTTTTTCAGCATTATTGCAAAAGACCCCATTAATCCACCAACAAAATCCAGTACCTCCTAGGACAAGAGGTGACCACTATGACCACTAAAGGAAACATGGTTTAGGTGCTTTAGGAAATTAGCCCTTGTGGGCCCTTGCAGCTGTGCCACACTTTGTTTATCTCATTACTCCCAGGTGCAATGTCAGCATCTGAATAGACAGAAATCTTTCTAGAGTCAGGGTCTAGACCACAAAATGAAGTTTTCTGCACACAGTTGACTCTGCAGGGAAAACACAAGTCAGATGACAGGATAGTTTCCAAACTGGCATCTGGCCAGTTTGCTGGAGTTAATAAACTTACTTTGGCTACAGAAGAAAAAAGCCCTACAGGAACCTTTAAAGGAAGTATTCATCCTTTAATTGCCTAAATTCCCCTGCTGCTGCGTGCTGCCAGATGGTAGTGCTGAGGACAAGCCTGCCACGTGTTACCCGTACGGCACGGCCAGCCTGGCTGGTGCCTTCCAGAGAGAAGCCTCCCCTTCGCTCCATTTCTGAAGCAGCTGTCAAAGCTGTTAAATGCTTCAGCTCATCAGCAGAGCTTCTGCGGTATGAACAGGTATTTTCCACTCAGTTTCCAGGGATGCTGGACCACCTGCTTCCCAGGAACAGAAAGATTCTCTACCTGGCACTTTTAGAGATGCAATTTTCTACCTTTGTGAGGGGATACTGGCAAAACATTGCTTTGATATTCAGATAAAAGGGTCAGCTATTTAGACAAACTAACATCTTGCAGGGCCTTGGTATTTTGCTCAGCCTGCTTATTTTTCTATAGTCCAAACAGGAATGGCTGCAAATCAAGTCTTTTTAAAATATTATTCAGGAAATGGGTGCATATAAATTAAATATAACTAGCACAAGGACATGAAAGTAGTTATCTAGTAAAACCCAGTTTGGGGTGTGAGCAACTAATGAATAGTCCCTCTTGCAAATCTGAAGGAGGTGACAAGAAATCAATTTATATTTTTTTGCATTTATAATAAGCTCATAAAGTTCACTACTTTTGACAACTACACTGATTTTTCTTGTGAGGCACACAGTGGTATTTTATTTAGGTGGTAATCTTAGCACATGTGCAGGCAAGTACTAGTGAAAAATAGAAATGGTGGGCTGTATTTTTTTTTTGTTAGTATGAAAATACACAAACAAAAAAAAATTTAAATATTCCCCTTGCTAGCCAAAACTCCACTCCTTTCTATACTGAAGAAAAATGACTGTATGCATATATTCCTTGAAATCTTACCACAGCAGATGAATTTGCAATTTCTAGTCTTGAAATTTTTAATTCCCCATTTGAAGAGATGTGGAAGATACCAATTTGTTTCTTTTCAGAAGTGCACCAGAGCTGTTCTCAGACTGTGTTTGATGTCTGTTTATCTGCTAGTCTCCCAAAAAAGCACAATCCACTTCAGCTGCCCTGAGGTTTGCAAATGAGCACTCACTTTGGAGCATCAGGCCTGTTTTCAATTGATTTCTGCTTTAGAGACACAGTCAGTCAGAAGGCACAGCTTTTAAGTCCCTAACCACATCAGAAAGAGATGAAATATATGTACAAAGCTTTTAGCACTTTCATGAGATGCACAGACTTTTGATAGTCAGACAGCTTCTCTCTTACACTCTGGCTCACCAGCCCAATTTGGATCAGTAGGTATGTATGATGAACAAAAATGCCCCCAAGGGTAGTTTGGCTATCTTGGACTAATATGGTTTTGAATTTGATGGGAAGATTTTTGCATGGTGTGATGCTGTCAAGTCTTTTGTGTGCTGCGGGTTGTAGGGTAAGGAGGGGCTGATGTGGGAGGGAGAAGAACCAATTGACTGAAGTATATCAGGTATACTGAAGTTAGAGGTTAACTAGTAGAAGTATAGAGGTTAACTATATTTTATGTCTGAGGACTATTAGATGTGAAAGATAGGAAAAGTACCCAAAGTGCCAGGTCTTTTTCCCATGGAGTTTCTGTTGAGAGGGAGGAACAATCAAAGAGCAGCAACATGCTAGTATTTAGGGTGAGAATGTTTGGCAAAAGGCTGACTTATGGGGGAGGTAGCACAATAATGCAAAGCCAGCAGGCTTTTGGAAAGCCAGACAAGAGTGTGCTTGGAAAATATACAGGAATGATCACATAGAAAATTTGTTGAAGGTGAAAATAAAATTTTTTCAGGAAATTTAGTGAGAGTTAGTAACCCCATAAGACAAATCTAATGCTGGTTCAACCTATGGCAGTTTGGGAGGCTGGAAATCGTAGGTGAACATTGTAGCAAATAAATCAATCCAAATCTTTATCATGAAATTGGAGATAGAAGAGATGCAAACGTTCAGGCGACTAAGAATAGGTATGAGGGAAAAACATGAAGAGTTAGGGATGAATTGAAGATGGTCAAGCATGGCCTGAAGTGAGAGTACTCACAGTCTTCTATAATGCCAGTGTTAGTAAGAGGCAGAGTGAGTAAAGTTGTAATCCATCACAGGGGAGAAAGGAAAAGCTAGATGGTGCTGACAAGGTTAAAATGTCTGATGCTTGTTACGGTTTACTCTTTACCCAAAAGACCAGCTGACTCAGCAGTAGAGAAGTAAGAGTTGAGGACAGACTAAAACAGAAAATATTTAGCTAAGGCAGAGATTTCCAGTTTGTCTGGACCTGACTTGAACCTGGAGGACTGACTGTGCCCAGGCCTGAGCCGCACCTTCAGGAACGCCTGTCCTTGTTGCAGAAGGCAGGGGACGGTACAGGTAATGATAGTCCCTAACTTTTAAAAAAACACAAATGAACAGGAGACTGACGTTATCAGCTCTGACAACAATTTCCAATTCCTAGAAAAGTGCTGGAACAAATACTCGGACTGAAATACCAAGAAGATAAATACGGGGATGAACAACAGACAAATGAATGCTCTCGGGACAAACGATTTCAAATCTATCTAATTTTCTGCCCTGGCAGCATGTCAGGCTCTGTGCACAGCAGTCAGTTTTCTTGATCTCTCGGTAGGACTGCTTGACATGCAAGTGACATCCTGATAGACAAGTTGAAGGGACAGAACCTGACAAAATTGCTCCAAAGAGAGTGCTCAGCTAGGAAGCCAAGTACTAAGTGTACAGATTAGCTGTGTCATGTTGAGCCTGAAGGGTGTGATTTTGTTGCAGCCCACCCTGCCTTGCATTCTCTTCAGTGTTTTTCCAAATCACCTGTAAAGTCAAGTAGAGAGCATGTTGGACAGGTTCAAGTGATACTCCACTGAGAAGAGCCAGAGTTCCACCTAGGGATGCAGTTAGAGCTTGATATGATTGTGGTAAGCTGGATATGGTTTTGAAAAATAAGATGCAGTTCATTAACGGCACTGCAGCAGTAAACCTGTGGAAGGAGTCGTATGGAATACATCTAATATTTATATCACATGAGCAAAACTAGCTACAAAAAGTTCTTTGGAAAAGTCCTATCTTTTACAGCAGATCACACACTGAAGACAAGTCAAAAATGTCACCCTGTTGTATAAAAGGTAAACATCCCATGGAGATATCTGACCACATCTGTTAGTTTTAAGATGCATTGTGTTCAACCCACAGCTGTCCTGATTTGGACACTGGACTTCCAGAAATAGATAACCATCTAAATAAAACCCAAAATAAAGAAATTAGAAATGACACGTGAGGACAAATTTATGGAACCGGAAACTGTAAAGGGAAAAAAGACTGAAGAAAGACTAGATAATGATACTCAAGTAGAGAGTGTATGTAGCTTCATAAAAGAGGGTATTTTTTCTTTAGTCTTACTTGTGCTAGAGAATGAATTAAAATTGTAGTAGACAATTGACAGGAACAACTGCAAGCAAAGTCTTACTACGGGTATGAGAGAGGAATTGCATGGGGTATTTAAGAATGTCACAAATCTCTCTATCCCTGGAAGAAGAGAGGAGATGGTCTGCAGGATCCCTTGACATATAATTAATACTCTTGAAACAAATGAAACAAAATTGTGTACTCAAGCTATGGATTGACAAATAAATACACAATTTCTTCATTATTAATGGCCCCTGTGCTGGAAACTTTTTTTTTTGACATCACTTAGAGTCTTTTTCTCTGTGTTAAGAATTTTCCAACCATATGACTCCTAAGAAAAGTAAAAGAGATAGAGGTTTCTCAGAGGTTTTTTATTTACCTGTTTAATCATCCTTCTTTCTGTGGTTGGGGACTATATGGACACCACATGAGTACGAGAATTTGTACACTACAATCTTGTTGATTTGCTGGAGGTTCCCTACTGACTGCAGAGTGTAGCAAAACTGTTTAATGGTTTACGTATTTTTACAGAAAGACATATATGAGATAATATGTATATGTGGCTGTGTGCTCAGAGCTATGAAGAGTAGATTTGCTGACTAGTAAGTTTTCAGCTTGCTGAACCAGACGAACCCAGAAATTTTGCTATACCTCTAGATACAGCTATTAATACTTACATTGCCATATTATTGCTAAGTTTCAACAAAAAGCACATATAGAAAAAGTATGAAATGTGGGCTAACATATAAAGAGTTGATGTGCTGTATCCCCAAGTCATCAAAACGTGATAGGATTTGCAGGTCTAGTGATTCAAAGTGTTTGATAAAAGCAGAGGTCAATCTTTCATAGGCTTTCAGAACATCACTTCTGAAACTGGACTGGTTGGTCATCTTATTTGGTTTGTACAGATTTGGCTGTGCTACTCTTGAAAGTTTGCACTAGGCTAAGATAGATGTACAGAGCATTTTTTTTCTTTATTAGAAGACAAAATATTGAGACAGCCTGTTTTTCCAAGACATTCTCCACCTGAAACAACTCCCCTCACCTCTGGCTCTTGCTGAGGAACTGGGAGATCAGAGTGAGTGGGGTCATGATTCTTTTGTTATTTAACCCATTCCAAGTCTGATGGGTTTTTTCCTGCATCTCTCTTTTTTCTTAGGAAAACCATAGAAAATGGTCTATTAGTCAGCAAGGAATATCAGGTGTTTTCTCCCTGACTCTTACCCTCACAAGGGCTTCTCCTGCCTTGTGAGCAGCTTTGAGGATTCCTTCTGAATTGCATAATGTGTTACCTAGTCCTTGGTTCAGCTGACAGCTAGGGTAAGGTCACTGGAAGGCTCCCAGAAGGCTTGCTTAGAGGAAATCTTTGCTGTGCTAATGCAGTTCCAAGCAGCTGCAGATTTAATTAGAAAAAATTGCAAAGGAGTTGTTATTTCTAGTGGAAATAGTTAATTAGCCCCATGAAGACTATTGTCAAGTAAAACTGTCCTAAAGATGCATTTCCTGTCAACTCAACAAGCATGTTTAAAGTCTTGGAGATGGCTACAGTTTTATTTACAAGCTATTGCATCTCTTGCAGTCAAAGGGATGGTGGTGGTAGGTGTGGTCTAGTGCATATGAAAAGTTTCTGTCTTTACCTCAGGTTAAGTAATGAGACACTTACACCAGATATCAAGATAATCTATCTTAGGGGCAATTGCAGCATGAGATGCAGCAAACAAGAGGAGTTTGGACTAAGCTGTCATATAAACAACCTCTCTCATTAAAGCCTATGAATTTTATTGGTGTGATTAATTGCTTTGAAATACATGGCCTTGCTGTTATGCGTAAAATGAGGTCAATATTTATTCTAGGACACCTAGATCTTGTGTTTTTGAGATGGATTTAAAACATGTAGCAAGTTTGCCTCTCCTGATTTGGCTTGTATTCAAGCCCAGTCCAAAGTCCAGAAATGTAAAGAGGTTAATTTATGTTATTGTTGTGTAGCTTACAACAAAAAACTAAAATAAGACTAACTAATAAGCCCTAACCTGATCTACTTCCCATGGCAGATCATTAGAGTGTAGTTCTGAATACACTGTCAATTCTGCTGCAGCATAGGTGCTTAATCCTAAACCACTCATCTCCCTAACCTCCCCTCAGATAAATTTAAACTGAAAAACAAAGAATACAGGCCAAAATAATTGTGAGTAGGAGCAGAGGTTAATTGTTGGGTGTACTTATGATTGTAAAGCAATCATGTAGCCTGGCTTGCACAAGAAAGTTGTCCTAGTAAATTTTAAGTTAGTCTCAAAAGTTCCTTATGGGTGACTAAACATGGAAATCTGATTTTTTCATTTTAGCTCTATTTACTGTTATCTTTGGTCATTTTGCCGAGCTGTTACATCATGTGAGTGATGTAACTGTAATTGCATCAGGATCACATGAAGCAGGAGAGGTAACAGCGGCACACACTGTAGGAAAAGAGGGTTGGACTGAGTCATGCTGTGCAATATCTTCTGCATGGGGATGGCAGGGCTGAGCACCAGCCCCAGGCCTGGCCTTCCTACAGCTCCAAGTCATCTTCCCTAAAGATAACCAAGTTCACACATACCCTTCCCAGCACGCTGTCAGGGCTGTGAAATCCAAAGTGTCTCATGAATCATCAGCACTCAATCCACTCAAAACTTAACTTCCCCTGAGAGCTCTGGGACTCTGAAAGGGCAAATAGCATGGTTAGCACTCCATGCTGCCATGGTTAATGTCTTCTTTTCCTGTCAATGTTAGTTTGCATCATAGTTCTTGTAGGAGTTTGGGGAACTCCGGGGAGGTAATTGAGAACTTGGAGGACTTAAATCTATGGAATGAAGGGGCTGGATGCAGGCTGAAAGGAGCTATGGGAAGCATGTTTTGTGAAAGAGATATTTAAAAGGGTGAAAAAAAGGAAATGTGAATTCTTGAGATGGAAAGGAAATCACAATCCCACAATAAGTTTGGAAGTTATCCAGTGGAATATAACGACAAAGTTCAAGGAATCATCGAAAGTCCGTTATATTTGTTATTAACCGTAGGAAAAATATTTTGTTATTTTATAGCTCTGGGGAGAAGCATCAATACAACACCAGACACACATCTACTAAAGGCTGTGAAAGGAGTGGGCCATGTTCTCATTAACATTGGCGGGTGAAGAGCTGGTGGCCAGGAAAAACCTGTGCGGCTCCTTCGTTGAGGCTGGGTTAATCCCAAGCTGGAAGGCTCAGCAAAGAGCTTCCAAGCTACATTTCAGCTTTAGCAACTGCAGGCAAATCATGAGGCAGGGATGGAGGACAGAAGTTTCAACAGAATAGGCATCATCCATCTGGGCAAGATTAAACCATAGTGGCTTGGAAAGCCCTAAAAGGATAGATAAAATGATAACTGTAACATTTGTAAACAGGAAAGGCTACGTATTTCTGAAGCCATTAGCATCTTGCCAAGATGAAGGAGGGAGAGCAAAGTTTGGCAAACATGAAAAAAAGAAATCCTGACTTTTATTTTTACCAGAGAGGGCCCTTTTAGGAAAATGAAATTGCTTTCAAGAACAGATTTGTTAAGATCTGTGTGTTTAAATTAAGTTTTGGGGTTGTTGTTTTGATGGCTTTGGTTTTGGTTTTGTTGTTTATTTTGGTGGGGGATTTTTGGTTAAAAGCCTTTTCAAGCATATGGTTTTTACACTTTAGAGGTGACCTATATTGAAAATTTTCTTAAGACATAATTAAAAGTTCAAATGTCAAAAATAAAATACGTTTTGTGAATAAAAAATAATTAGGATTTTCCTTTTATTTTAGTTGCTTTAGTTTGGCATATTTTCCACACTATCTGTTCTTGAATTTTTCAAGGTTTTAATTTTCTGCTTCCATTACTGACCAGGGCACTTCTTGATGTCTCAAAATCTTAGAGCTATTGGCATGCAGTTGTGCTACTAGAAAATTTAGTTGCCTTTAATAACAACATGAAATACTATGCAGTGTGAAATATTGTAACAGAGAAGGAGAATTACTATGTAAAATACTAGATTTCTGCAAGGGTAAAGGAGACAAAGTAAAAATCTGTAGATTCAAAGATGAGGGAAAAACATATATTTTATCATTTTAGTTTTGGATAGACTGGAGAGAAAGTTTGAGTGAGAAGAATGGGAAAACACACATACAGACATGACTTGTCATCGAAAAATAAACCCTGTAAGCTGCTTGATGCTGAAAAGTTTTGCTATTAGGAATGTGCTATCACACTACAGGCCGTGAGACTTTTTGCACACCCTTCTGCAGCTCCTGCTAATAGGTGCCACCAAAGGGAGAAGCTAGGATAGACTCTTTCTCTATCAGGCTGAATGTGGCCTGTAACTAATAGAAAAATACATATCATAAATGTCATTTTCACTGTGGACACTGCTTTTGACATGGAGTAATTACTTTAGCAGCCCTAGGAACAAGTATTTTGATGGCAATTCAGCCCTATAATCTGGGCCTCCTGCAACAGCAGCAGTCCTCCTTCTGTCTTTGTGTGGTCTCTGGCTCTCTCCTGCCGGACCACATTGACTTTTTGTGATCAATCCATTAATCACTGCATATGTTGTAAAATATTCTTATCAGCTTGAGTAGCAGCACAGCTTTTTCCAGGAAGTGCTTTGTAGGGGCCCCACATTCCACATGGAGTCTCCTAGTGCCAATATGCTCTAGTATGGAATGACATCAAACAAACTAGTGATGTCCTTGGAGTGTGTCCTGGAAACTTGAGGAGTTCTTGATGCCACCTGACATCCCATTTGCTGTGAAGTTAACATTTTGATGATGTCTAGCCCGGCTCTACCTTTCTATAATTATAAGCCATGGATTTTAAGCTGTCTAAAAGAGATTAAACTTTTTCCCAACCAGCTGTTGCAGTCTGATACTTGGCATATGGGTAACGGATAGGGTTACCAATCTGGAAATATGTGTAAAATTAGTAAACACATCTGTGAAAAAAAGGTAGAAAGATCAGTGAATTTCTCAGAAAACTAGGAGACAAATGGTGTTTTTTAGTAGCCATGATAATTTTTCAAGAGGAACATTTATGTCTTGTTTTCAACTTAAATTTCCATTGCATATAACATCAGCATTGAAGGGGGACAGAAAAAAGCTGCTGCAGGAGCAGAAGGCCACACCTACCCCTTGCATAACTTGTAAAGCATCTCTCAAACCAGTGGAAGGCTGCCATCTCACATGAAGTGAAGGTGTGTCATGCAGTCAAGAGATTTTCCTGCTCTTGCAATGGTTTCACAATCATTGTTTGTATGCTTGTTATTTCAAAAACAGGTATGGCTCTCCCTTAGCTGGTATTACAGCATCTCCAGCACTCGATTCTCAAAGCCATTCTTGGTGCAACAGTCATAACTGCAGAGTCTGGAACCACTTTCTATCAGATCTTTTGTGTTTCTATTTTCTGGGGGTGGGAGAGGTGAGCTCTGCGTGCATGGAAAGCAGGATTGCCTTCCCCAGGGTGAGTTTTTGCCGTGGCTGCCACAACTGGAGAAATGCATACTGGGTGGGCTGGCACCAAAACCAGGCAGGTCAGGTGGGATACTGCCTCATGCTCTGGCACAGCCCATCTCACATGCTGTCTTGCAGTTTCTGTTGAAGTCTTCAGAAGGACTCGTATTGCTAGTTCAGAAAACTCAGCCTGGTTTGGAAAACTGCTGTTCTACTCCAAAACTAGGTCACTGGGGGAAATGAGAGCAAACGGAAAAGATCAGTTTCTCAGAGGGGTGATTTCTGTTAAGGCAGTATGTGGTCTGTTATGAAATGGCTTAGGAGAATTATTTGTGCCTGTTGAGCAGTACAAGCAGGTCATAATTTGCAACACATTTAGGCTTTACAAGTGACTGACAGATCATGCTGTGACCCAGTTAGGAAAAATATAAGCTCCAGTACCTGATGGTAGTTTAAATAGTTCAACACTTCAATATGAGCAGTAATTCTCTTTCCTTAAAAAATATGAATTGGCACTTAGAGCTTTTCTGAGGTTGCCCATCCCACTCTATTTCCAAAGTACAGTTTGAAGGTGGTTGCTGACACAATGTCTGAATAAGTTAAAATATTTTATTATCTTATTAAACAGGAAGGACATAAAAATGTGTTGGATGCCTGCTGGAGAATCATCTTCCACAGGGCTTTCTTCCTGTGTACCTCCCCAAGAGGTATCCTGTGTTATGAAGAAGAGATTTTCACTTCATATTTTGTGACTTCATCATTTGAAGTCAGGCATGAATCAAAGCCTTGGAGTTTAATTTGTCTGACTAATAGGTAATCCAAATCCAGCCAGCTTGAATGAAACCATAAACAAGAGCAGTTGAAGCAATACTCCCAGTCTGTACATACTCCTTCCCAAAGACACTGGAAAGCCAAAAAAGGAACTGCACAAACTAAAAGAACACCACCTCATTGGAGGAAAACAAGTGAAGGGGTGTGAGAAGCTGTTTAACCCCTACAGGCGTGCATTGATGATGATGTCTCAGGTGCTCTGAAAACTCAGGTTGCAATTCACAGTCTGTAGGTGGCCCTATGCTGCTCACGAGAGTGGGTAAAACACCCCTGCTGCAGGCAGAGCACTTGGACTCTCTGCCCATCCAGGTGTGCAGGCCACATCTGCACCTCTGTGCTGAGGCTCACGTGATGAGGTGAGGACTGACATTCTCAGACCCAAAACCCTTGTCCATTCATCTGATGGTTCACAGAAATGAAAAGCTGACCACAGCAAGATAGATATTTTAGAAATACAGGAATTGCCTCAACAGTTACCAAAGCTGTATCTTAGAAGCTGACTAAAAGTCTTCATGTAGGTTGAAATAATGCTGCTACATCATACTGAACGGAAGGAGAGAGGGAAGAGGTCTCTCTTTGAGAGAATAAATGAAATTAATAATTTCATTTGTTTCCAGTAGACACTGTTGAAAAGGACCCAGCATGACTAGAGATGGTGTTTGCTTTTTAGCAGTTTAGCAGGTAAATTAAGTTAAACTTAGATAATGAGGGTATTGCTTTTATATTTGGGGTGTACAAAACATTTCCATTTAACATTTTAAAATAAAAAATGGCATCAGAACACTAATTTGGGAATGATGTTACTCACTCTAGAATTGTGCTATTTACTTCAATGGGAACAGTTCTCTTAATGAAAATTAAATGTGATGTTAGAGTAAGTATTTAATAAAAAAATCTGAATGTTAACAATCATAAATATCCTATTGTTAAGAGAGCTGCAGAAAAGTTCAGTGGGGTGTCTAAGGGATTCAATTAAGAGATTTGAAATAGAACAAATGAATAAAATAAAAGTAGGAGTCTACAGACTCAAAGGGACTCTGAAATTTCCCTCCTAAGATGCAGAGACACAGAACCGAAATTATTTTTGTCACCTCCTGTGTCTGAGAAATTTATCATTAAGATAAGCTTCTCTTCAAACTCTGTATACCAGATTGTGATATTACTGGCTCTGATCCTCATTTCAACTGTCAATTAAGAGTAATTCTAGCCAGCTTCTTGTAAAATATATGTAAAAGTGAAATGAGACTTGTGGCTTCTGCTGTTGCAAAATTTCCTTGACCTTTATTAACTCTTCTACCAAGGCCTTTCACTCATTACTACCTGAATTAATGGCAAAAGATTACACATACTCTTTCAACAGTGTTTAAGGTGTCATGTTTAGGCCTTTTCCATATAGCAAATCTTTCCTGTACATCAGTGACTACTGTGCGGTTGTCAAACTCCTACTGGTTTGCATAAGAGTTGTCTGATAAAACTGAAATATGGTAGAAATGCAGTGCTTTGGAATTTTTTTTCTGTTGAAGTAACCGGATGGAAAAGCAGCTTTATTCTCTGTAGATGCTGACTGAGCTCTGGAGAAGAAAGTTGCTGCAGAAATGTGCTTATCTCTCACATACTTCATGTTTTAAGCCATGGCTTCAAACCTGGGGGCACCCTGAGAGCACATGGAGCACCTCAATTTTCATCCACATCAGGTTCCGCTGTATGCAGTTCACGACAGTAACTTTTGTTAGGACCACACGAAAGAAGAGAATCTGCAATGTGCAGAAACTCGTGTCCCTGTCCTGGGTGTCCAGTCTTGGCAGCCCAGATGTCACTCAGATGGAGATACACTGGTGGCAGCTGTGTGAACTAGTCCTAGGTGACCAAAGGGTTGTACGCCTGCACTAGTGGCAGATTGTCATATTATTAGTTAGGTTTTCAGTCTCTTCTTTAAAGATTATGATCAGTGACATCACTCAGTTGTGTACACCCCAAGGAATACATAAAGAAAATTGGGGAAGATTAATTTACCTTTTCAGGAGTCAATCTGCATGGATTCATTGACTTCACTGGAGTTTTTGTTCCTCTGCAACAAGATGAGGGAAATAACATGGTTGCAGGAATCAGCGGCAGCTGAACTAAAAATGAAAAATAAGTCTCTGCTGTATCACAGGCTCCAGGCTCCAAGAGCCTACAAACATTTGCAGTGTAGCTCATCTTTGTTCTTCGGGCACTAAACAACTCCTAAAAATCCAGATGCTGCAACTCAATCCAGCCTGCTTCTGGAATGAAGCCAAAACTCTCTTTTCAGATTGACAAGTTGCTGTTGATTTTAAAGGCTGTCCCATACATATTGTAGACCTACCAGAAGAAGTACAACTTGCCTGCAGAAATCCATAGGATCACTAGGTTCTCAACTGATGCTGACTCCTCCACAAAATGTCAGTGATCTTCTAGTTCAACCATCCATCTGGCATCACCACTATGTTCACCATTAAACCACATCCTCCTGTGTCCATACCCACACGTTTTTTCAACACCGCCAGGGATGGTGAGTCCACCACTTCTCTGAGCAGCCTATTCCAATAATTGACAATCCTTTCTGTGGAGGATTTTTTTCCAATATCTGATGTAAAACCTTCCCAGTTAAATTATGGTGTTCTATCCATAGGTCCCTTTCTTGGCTGCGGATCATAGGAGAAATCGGATACTTTTGTCTGTCAAAGAGGTGTCAGGGGTATGACTGTTGAAGGGCAGAACTGACAACATGCATACATAGAAAAGTCATTTGGTAGTTTTAACGGCCTTTTTTCACTCAGGCTGAAGAACTCAGCGTTTGTTGTTGAGTGTTTTGCTTTGTGCCTGAGTGGACATAATGGGGATTGAGGATGGACACTCTGAGTAGGCCAAGGAGGGGCTGGTGTGGTCTGTCAAAAAGAATCTGCTGTATGCTGGTGCACAGCTCCATGGGGGACTCCCTTCTCCTCTGTCAAAGTACAGGATACCTTCTCATCACCACTTCAGGAGGAAAGCAACTTCTGCTACATGACTAGCTTTTTTGGTCTTTTCAGCTATATCCCATTTCCTGCACTTGCAACATACTTTTTTCTTCTTCTGTGTGCTTTCTGTAAATTTCGCATAACAAGTGTATTTAATTTTCCTTCCATATATAATTATAAATAT
>WAAE01001479.1:0-53000 GCA_013400495.1 Nicator chloris
ATATATATATTTATATATATAGATAAAGCAAATAGATTACTCTGAAATGCTCCAATAAACTTAAATCAAATAAAATTTTGCAGTGATAAAATGCTGCATCACAATTTTCCTTTTTTCACCCAGTTTTAATCTTGATCAGGTGTAGTTCTGTGCTAGAATTGAGAGGTATCTGATGGATGTTCTCAATTATATCCAATACCCGTGGCTACAACAGGCCATACAGACAGTCAGGAATAATCAGCATTAAAGATGCCTGGATGTAGGAAAGAAATGCATTACACCTTCTGAAGCACTTACACGATGGATGATCCTTCTTGTACTTCCTTATTGCAGGGATACTCAAGCATGTGCTTAAACAGGAGTTATGTAAAGCCACCTTTATTTTGGATATTGCAGACTTAGGCTCCCTATACAGACATGAATAGACTAAATACTGCAGTACCTTAGATTTTATGACTTGGCAAGAAGCTAAGTAGAGTGGAAAGCTGTAAAAATAAAATCTTTCAGCTCCACTAAGCTGAAAACTCGTATCTAAGATATCAGAAATATAGCTGCTGGTTCACATAACTAAAAAACTCACCCTCCCAAAGGGTTCTTCCACTTCTCCCCACCCTGACTTGACTAAAGCTGACATGATGGCAAGGAAAGTGACTGTTAGGGATGTGTGTTATCAGTGCTTTGAAGTGACTCAGCTCTACATCTTTAATTGAACCTCGATTTTTTCAATCTCTAATTTCTTCCAGAAAAGACCCTGAACAGCAGGTCACAGCCTCAGGCCCATTGAAGTAGGATAGAAATAATGACTGTAGGAAAAGCACTTCTGTAGGGATTTATCAAGGGTTGCAATTACTCTCATTGTGCGAGACTTGCCTGTTTGCAATGGTAGAAGGGTTCCTGGATATTCAGACACTGTTGTGGCTGAACGTTAAACCTGGTCAAGGATATTTGCTAGGTTATATTTTCACTAGAACAATTTCTGAAGTTTGGTGTGGAATGTGTTCCCTGGAAAAAATAGCAGGGAAGACGCAAGTAGAAAATAGCTGCATGGCTGAGGCACTTAGCTGAGACCCAGACCATGCCTCTGCTTTGGATTATGTAGAGTAGGGATAATATTCCAGGTAAGTGCCCTAATCAGCCACATGGCACAGTTGCCAATCTTTTACTTTATAAATATTTATTAGTTCAGAGAAAGAAGGATGGACACAATAGGTGGTGGTTAGAGCAAAGTCAGTCTGGGAATCAATAAAACCCCTGGTCTCAGACAGTATTTTTTTCTCCAGTCAGAACTAAATGCAAACTGTGATCACCACAGCCAAAGAATGACCTGAACTTGACAAAAACTAAAGCCTGTAAAGGTCTGACAGTGCAGGAAACATATAGAATGGACATAAGACCTGTTTATGTGTTGTTTGAGTCCCATATGCATTGACACAGAGACAGCCAGAAAATGCAGTAAAGACAAAGCCACGATAGCCGGATTCCCCACCTGCAAACAGATGTGCACTGGCAATGACAGAGGCTGGCAGAGGCAGCTCCACACTGAACACTGCTGCTACTGGGATTAGGGTGAGGGCTATGTCCTGCTCTGGTCTGCAGGCAACTTGGCATGTGAGCAGTTGTAACACTGGATTACACTCTCCTTTGCTACTCTACCTGCTAAGCCAAGTGGAATTTAATAAATATAAATAACTAGCCTAACAAGTTTTGGAAGTGTCCTATGTGAAAACTGGATTTAAAAAAGAAGAAAGAAAAGGGATTTGATTACTGAGTAATGCAAGTTCCATATAATCTAGAAAGTTTTAAATAAAGAGAGAGGAAAAATATTTCAAGGCCATTTTTTGGTTATCAGAAAATTAGAAAATGTGAGGCCACCTACAGAAAACCTATAACAGCAGTTATCAGAACAGTTTACTGTGCACAACAATTTTAAATGAGTCTCTAACATTATTTAAGCCATAAAGGAAAGAGAGCTTCTAACATCAGATAGTTGACAGCAGTAGAAGTAATAAAAAGCAGAGTCAGAAGATCATTACTGATATAAAAATGGGTACTTTTCAAGACTGATTCTATAGCTTTTTGATTCTCTTTTTTAATGAACATTTAAGATAGGCTAACTTCAGCTGTATAATGAATATATCCTTCCAATTGAAAAGTCAATATTTAACATCCATTGTGTTCTGCTTTTTAGGACATGCTCCATTCAGATAATAGTGTTTTAAATCAAATTAGCCCCAGAACTATGTGGAAGAAGCACTGAATATGTGTCATGAATCAAAAGCACATTTTACAACACTAGAGTTATAACAACACTCACGTCTGCAGACTTAAGATCAGTGTATTTTCTCACTGGATCTCTTAAAAAGAGTGACATAAGTTCCTTTGCAATAACCCAGAAAAGCTTTTTTTTTCTATCTAGCAAACATTTGGAAGACTGTAATTTAATAGTTCCAGGCTACTTAATGCTTTGTCAGTATGACAGAGTTTGCATTTGTTAGCTGATAATTTAGCAGCTGCTTAATCTCACATTTCTCCCATTGTCCCTTCTCAGATTGTAGACAACAGTGGCTCCATATTTTTATTTTGTAAATTTAACCCCTTAATTGAAATTAACTATGATTTGATTTATGATCGTTAGGCCTCTAATAATACCATAGAGTCTAATTCTGCTGTTGCCCATGTGTAGCTTTTACACTGGATTTAGACCAACAGGACAAAACATTTTATTGCTGAGACAATGAAAGCATGCTAATTAAGATCTGTAACACCATATTGAGGAAGAAAATATACTTATTCCTGTTTACACATGAGCAAACAGATATGAACAGACAAAGACATTCCTTGAGTTGGTCTCAGTTCTGTTCAAGCTGTTTAAAAATCAAAAAAGTGATCATGAAGTTCTTCCAGACATTTATGGAACCTCCAGTATGGACATTTATTACAGATTTTATGCAATTATCCTGCAACTCCCATTTTGCTTGTTGATATGCTGTATTAAAGCACAGACATATTTGATCAGCATATACCATGCCAAATGTTCCTATGACTATTTTTCTAAATAAAATTGTATCTTTAAAATCACTAGAAGATCCTTTTCCCTCTGTACTTAAATTTTCTTTTTAATGGAAACATGGAGAGCTTTGACCTCACTGAACAGGGGAGGAAAGAGACAAGGCAGTGGTAAGGTACACAACTGAAGTTTTAGTCAGTGCTTTCCAGGATAAAAGCACAATACTATGTGTCAAAAATAAGAGTCAGAAATATATCCTTGTTTGGTGGGCTGACCTTGGCTGGATGCCAGGTACCCACCAAGCCACTCTATCACTCCCCGCCTCAGCAGGACTGGGGGGAGAAAATAATATAGAAAAAACCCCTTGTGAGTCAAGATAAAGGCAGTTTAATAAAGCAAAAGCAAGGGTCATGTGAGGAAGCAAATGAAAACAAAAGATTTATTCTCTACTTCCCATCAGCAGGCAATGTCCAGCCACTTCCCGGGAAGCAGGGCTTCAGTACGCACTAAATCCAAGAGACCATGAACAGACTACAGACATTAGAAGGTGTAAATGAATATGAAGCCATCTATTTGTAAGTATCTATCAAACAATTATGCAGAGCATCAATTATTTTTCAAGATTGTGAAGCCTGGAAAGTGTATTTATGTGTTTTCTGCATGCCAGTGACACCACAGATGATGTATATGAATAACATTACTATGGTGTTTTGACCACAAATGCCATTCAGCACTTGCAATAATAATTTCTCAGAGAAATGGCATAAGCTAAATATTAACAGAAGACAGAAAATCAAAATTTGATAAATCAGTTCAAATCCCAAGTGAGGAGGAAAAGACCACAGATACCTTAATCATGAAAAGAGAAGTTTGGTCAATGTTACCAAAATGGGAAACAGAGACATCAGGTGAGCGATTGTTTGGCTGCCCACCACCAGCGGCTCTGTGAGTTGGTGCTAAATGAGACAAGCCATAGAATTTTACCCAGCCTGCACCAGATTTACACAACTGAACTCTCATGAATTCAAGGCAATCAAATGAAGTAACCAGGCACATGAAGCCCTCCCATGTGTATAAATTTTTGCCCAAACAATTCCTGCTTTACAGCATATTTGTACTGCAAGAGTGAGAGCAGATTCCTTCAAGCCAGGAGACAGTCCCTGCCTGCCAGCAGATGAAGTAAATGGCACATCCATACTGCAGGTGTGAGGTGTGATTCCATCAGCCTGGAGACAATCCCCACCTGTCATCAGCTGATGTAGATGGCTCCCTCTGTACTTCCTCCAATAAATCTGTTGGTGCCCATGACATTGCCAGACAACAGCTGCATTCTGGTTACTTTCCTCTGCAGCTGAGCCTCTGAAACTCTGCAGAAAGCCAGATAACCTTTAAAGTAGCATTATCTGCATCAGACCCCAGTGCCAAGCTGGACTTACTTATGACATAGGGATAAATTAGACTCACTAGATTTAGAGAATTACTTCTGAGCTTTTCCAATGAGCAATCAGATGTGGGAACTAAGACTTACTGATAAAATCAAATATATGAAGTTGCTGCAAAAGCTATTTCACTACTACCTTCTCAACTGCCAGTGAAAGAAAAGGAATGGTATAGATTGGATTAAGAATCACTGCGTTTAACCAGAGTAGCCAAGCTTTCTTAATTCCAAAAGTAATTGCAGGTATGTTCTAGCAAGCTGGGAACTGACCTTGAGTGCAAAGAAATATTCAGCAGAGGTTGATAGCCTCAGGAATGGATACAGTGTACTGAAAACAAGGCAAATCACCAAAAGACAGCAACGTAGTCTAACCTTTCTTATTTACAGAAACACAAAGAAGTAAAGCTTAATTTTGTGGGAGGAGGGGGAAAAAAGCAATAAATATCAATTTAAGCACAGTGTGCTTGACAGTATATTGAACCAAATTAATTAAGGGAAAGGAAATTTGAGCAGGCATCCCATGCTGCTGAGAGAAGGAGGAGAGACAGAGGAGACAACCAGAGGGGAGAAAGAAGGGCCTGAGAGGGGTCTTTGGCTGGCTCTGAGAGCTGTCTTTGTACAGGGTCATTGATTTAAATGTACCACGGAGCCCTGGCAGCTGGAAAACAGCAGAGGTCAAGCAAGGAAAGGGAGAGAAATCTTCAGTTTCACAATGAGGAAACAAATACGAGAGAAAAAAGAATAGTATATTACTGTGATGAAGATTAAGTAACCTACTCAATTCTAATGTATGGACCATTCTGCAAGAAGGAAAATTAACATAATGTGATAAACTGAGGAAATTCAAAAAATCATTAAACCTTTGTAAGAGTGGATGTTTCAAAGTATCAGATTAAATTTCAAAATCACCCATAATGGAAAGTATTAATGAGTGAAGAATCAAATCAGGAATCAGCTTAGGTCATTCAGTAACAAATCAGAACGAATAGTTGGTTGTGATAGAAAACCCAAAGGGCATGAGCTGAAAAAGTAAGCCAAAGGAATAACAGTTTAAAATCAAAAGGGTGAAAAAAGCAGTAGCCAAAGCAGTTCAGACAAACCGAGGAGGAGTGTTAAATTTGAGCAGACAGATCTCCACGGAGAGCATACATCACGAGGAGTGTCTCTTTTAGCTGGAACATACAGTGCTAATTTCTTTGTACTTGGAACAGGGATAGAAAATTCAATTAAATTGGCTGAAAATTGGATGTGTCTTTAGTAGTGCTTCCAGAATGTTCCTGTTATTTCATGTACTTCAGCGACAACATCACAGGTGTCAAGACACTAGGGAAATGCTCCAAAGAAATTACTTTTTGGTTTGAATAATGGTAAAAAACAATCCTGAAGATTAAGTTATCCTCTTTATCATTGGGATTTTATTAAAATACAGTTTGTCCTGGACCTATGGCCACTTCCAGCAGCAGAGGGCTCTCTGTGATGTCCCAGTCTGGCTGGGACTGGTGCCCTTGCACACCAACAACCTGCACCGCTAGTGGTGGTGCACTCCAAAGCAAACTGATAATCACAAATATCTCTGAGATGGATGAAACATTGTACAGATCTGACATTTTTCACACTCTACAGAAAATCCCCTCCTGAGTGATTAAGGACCAAATCTGCCATCTTGTTCCTAGAAGGAATATCAATCTACTGTGTTCTATCCACACCGTGGCGTGAATCCCCTTCCAAGAGATATAATTCTATTTCCACGTGCAGGGAGCTGCCTTTGCCTCAGGTGCTGCATTAAGAATGTAGCAGATCCATAAGACTGTTCCAAAAGTGCACGTATTTTGAAAAAGAAAAGGTAAATATTTTGATTAAGAAATTTTCCAAAACCTTAAATTTCTTTTATTTTGAAATACTTAGAGATAAAGAAGGAGCCCTTAAAAAGCTAAAGTAAGAGTTTTTCTTTGATCATCACCAAAGTTAAAGCCAGTAGCAGCAGCTTTAGCTGCATTATTTTACTGGATAATTTTACTGAGAAAGAGTTGGCTGATTGAGGTTCATACTGTGGAGAAATGTGTTCATAGTTGGTGTAGTGAGTCTGGAGGTATCTTCACCAGGGCTCTCAGTGACTAGAGTTTTTGATTAACAATACTGGCAGATTTAGAGAAGTAATTGAACAGTTTTGCCCATGTTTGAGCAGGTACATTTGGAACTGCTAATAAAAGTAGTAAAAATACCTCTCCTAAATATTCCTTCCATTTTAGCTTGATCTAGTGTGGAAAAATAGATTAGTCTAAAACAATCCAACCCTATAAAATTGAGCCTACAGAAAAAATAGAGTACTTTATAGGAGAAGAGAAAGACTATAGATCTGCTTAGAAGAAGCATTTCAAAAGCATTTTTAAATTATATTTTTTGTAGTATATGTTGATATTTGGTAACAAAGTCTTGCTCCAAGTGATAAAAGATTCCCTAAGAGTACTTTAATTGAAACTTTTTATCTGAATGTTGCCTGAACCTTTGCTAAATGCTACTTTCTTGCTTCAATTCAAATTTTCTTAATCTTCATTTTCACGTTGAATATTGGTACACTGTCTGCCTCATTATGCTAAAGAAAGATGAAGTGAGCTATTAACATTCTGAACAGCCTACGAGATGTTATGATATAGAATGTCATTCATTTTTATGAGTTGGCTGTCAGTGTGTGCTGCAATAAAGTTATAATTTCTCACTGACAATATGTGATGTCTGGAGTCGCTGCACAATCCTTATTAAAATTTCAATAATTGTAAATCAAAGGAAAGCAAATACGACTTTTATGAAATGGTCGCTTCTGAAAGTCAAGGAGTACGAAGTGGTGGAATACAAACCCAGGAGATTATTCCTGTGCTGTTCCAAGCCATCACCATCATCCCACAGTTTTCCTCCTCTAGCACAAGGCAGGGTGTGCTGGGCACACAACACCACATTCTCAGAGGTGGCACATGCTGGATTATAGTGATGGTGAAGCACTGCTTGTTTGTTGCTCTTTACTGACTCTACCTTGATGTGGCTCTGGGTGTCATCATGTTTATTGGAACAATTTATTATTATAGCTCTTCATCAGGAAAGTCAGGTGTCTTTGGAAGCAGTAACAAGTTATAATTGCCTGACAGTGAGGAAAGCCAGAAGAGATTTATGTGTATACATGTGTGAGCAAAGGTTTCAAAGCCTGTTTTCTTGTAACTTTAAACGCTTGTGGAAAATACCAGGGATAGATTTATGGTACGGTCTTTAAAATGCTTAAACTGTCTAGGACAGTACACAGGGAAATGAATCCTCAATTCAAAATAAATGATTTATATATNTCTATATTTCTACTGCTGCTAGTATTGTTTCAAATCAGAAATGTAAAAAGTTTCTATCACTGTGCAAAACGTGCTGATTTTCATTTTGAGCTTGATATGAGCTGGATAATCAGAAGTTAAAACTGTAAAAAATGCCCTCAGAATAATAGCTTTTTGGAGTTATATACAGACCAAGGCATTCCAGTCACTGAACCAATGATGTCCTAATGTTGTTGGGCATTTGGAACTACTCTAGCACTTCTCCCTGTTATTTTCAGTTGCTTTCAAAGTCATTATTACTTGCAAATCAGCACATGACATCCTGAATAAATGCATTCATTTAATGTATGTGATCACTCTACATGAGATAGATAATTATATGGGTAGGTTTTGGAATTTCCTTCAGCAGTTTCTAAGTACTGAGAATCAGTCAGACTCCTGGGGCTAAATATAGTTATGCAACAAAGGTTGTGTGCCCAGGAATGTTTGCACAATGTAATGATTATGCCAATATGCAAAAACATACTTAGATACTCCAATATATAACATGACTCTATTTCTATTAGATTATTTCATTATTCAAAAGTTAAGTTAAACATATTCATTTCATGATTGCATCTGGCATGTTTAGTAAATTTTAACTAATAACATTACTTCTAACTCCACTCCTCTTCTAAACTGACTGAATCTGCTAAAATTTACAGCATAACAGCAACACTCACACATCACATACAATGGATATCCTTCAGTGTCAGATTTTCAGTGGAGCAACATCTCAGATGTACCTCCTCAACACAGAGCAGTCAGCAAGTGTTCATGCACAAACAAAAGCAAAGCTCTGCTTGAACACAAAGCTCAGTCTTTGCTCCTGCACAGAAATACTTGTGCACAATTCAAGCCATGGTATTTGAAAAGGTGTCCCTTCATGTCAGTAGCATACAACCACACCAAATCATGCATGCCAGTTCTCCTAAATTTGATTTATCACCACAAGTGTCTTCCCTTTGCTAGAAATGCTTTATAGCTAGTAGCCTAAGTCAAAAACCAGCTGTCCACATCCATCAGAAAGCTCCCTGCTGGAAAAAATGATTGACCAACTGAGCCATGGGAAAGAACCTCTACAAGTATTCACTTATTGTTATGCCTCCTCACAGTAGCATGCAGTGCCTCCCAGACTAGCATCCAGTGGTACTCTGGCCCACACACCAAGTGAGAAAGAGAGATACAGAATGTTATAGTAGGACCAGACTTTCACCTAAAGGGATGAGGTACATGACTCAGGATGACTCAGTACCAGTGAGAAATATTCTGTTTTAAAGAGGTCAGCTGAAGACAAGTGGTCTAATGAAGGATAAGGCAACTCCAGCCTGCAGAAATACTTCAGCTGATACAGTAATGTTTGCAGATGTCTTTAGAAGGACAAGTTTCAGTGGCAGTCAAAGAACCAAACATCCACCTAAACCAGCTGTGAAGCTAAACATATGCTCTGATGTTGTCTGATGTATCTGGTAAATCATCATGTGAAGCAGTAGGCCTGAAAGCCCACTCTAATTACCAGTGATCCAGTGAATGAACAGACAATCTCTAATGCAGAATGATGCACTGGTGATTATACCAACTGATATTTTCATATCCAGCTACACAGAGATTGCATAAGCTGTCCAAACCATCTGATACGGAATAGTAAACAGTCTCATGATTTCTGTTTATGCAGGTTCTTGAAAAATGTCTTCAAACAACATTGTAGAAACTTTATTGCTTTCTTAGTAATTTGTCACAGCACTTTTCAAATAGATTTGCTTATTTACTGTGCGAAGATATCAGTAATAACAATTTTTAAAAACCATTAAAAATATCTGAAATATTTTCCCTGTTTATTAGCATATAATTATTTTAGGGTCTGATATTTTGTGAACAGCCAAGATTAGAAACACATGCTTCTACATGGTTCAAAACATGTAACTGGAAATCCTGTAGTTCCACCTGTCTTATGGAATATAGGAAGTGTGTCAAACCCAGGTGTTAGTCAGGATATTCAATTTAGGATCTGTCACAGTTCTGGAAAAGGGAAAGATGTGTCTGTCTTAGATGTGTGGCATGCATAATTTGGTGGGGAAAATTCTGTATTTTCATGTCATGGCAGGTACTGTTTCATGATTACATAATTTGTATGGAAGTCTGAAATATTAGCCATGGAAGCAGCTAAGTCAGAGGGCTTAAGGGGAAAGATTTTGTTCCAGGTCTCTATACATTATGTCATGGTTATTTGAATTAAGGCAATTATACCTGGGAAACATATATGTATAATACATATATATGTATTAATTTATTAACTTAACCAAAAGACTTCCTGCCTGCCTTCAAAATCGATCTCAACTTTACAGTAGAATTCATTTGGTGTAGGATGACTTATTTAACAGCAAAGTTACTTGGGTATAATGTAGATACTTTACATTCACTTTGGTAAAAACCATCAGTTTGCACAGGTGCACGAAGCTGCACACACCTAAACAGAGAGGAAGTTTTTGCTCTGTAATTCTGCAGTTCTCTCAGTCCTTCCCCCGAGCCTCTCTGCTCCCTGCACAAGTTATCTGCCAGCCAAAGCTTCAACAGACCTGAGTGTCACCCCAGCAAACACTACAGGACCAGCAAGTGACACCAAGAACATGGCACTGTGTAATTTTTCTTTGTTCCTCAACCTGTTTTGTCATAATTTATTTGATCATCAATCTGTAAATGTTTGTATATCAAGGTTGAACTTTTAAACAAAGCATGTGATGATGAGAATAAAAGCTGATCTAATATATTGGACTTACAGGGATATGTACATTTTGTGACTGCTCAGTTCAGTAACAAAAGAGTATTTTCCAACATATATCAAAATTTTGTCTCTTAAAAGAGCACGCTATATCCTTGTGTGCTCCTTAGCATTTAAGCTATTCAGAAGAAATTGCATAAACAGCACCCAAATCTTTTAAGACTGAAGTACTTAGTATTCTTCCATTTAGCAGCAAGTTATGAAGTTTCATTTAAAAAGGGTAATTCTACCAATTAGCTCATCCTGTTCAAATACACATATACTGTTGGGAAATATAAAAATGGTTTATTAAATCAAAAGATATGACTGCACTTCAACTAGCACACGGGCATTAGAGATCAAGTATTCCCTATAGATTAATCCCCATGGCATCACAGGCTGATTTGGCTTGCCAGTATTACATTAGTAAACCATCTAATCCAATTTAGAGCAGACAGGAATGTTCCATCCATTATGGTATTTCTAGTGTCATTAGAAGCAGACTGATTGAATAAGCATCCTAAATCAGCCTGCAGCATGCAAGTAAATCACTGCGACTTGTACTGCAAAATCCTTTTTTTAAAAACAAAAATTAGGGAAAAGAAAGAAAGAAAAAGCTCCATGTAATAAGATGGAAGCTCTCTGTGTGCTTGTGATTTCTGAACTCTTGTGGACAGTAAAATTTCTTTGTACTTCAGTATGTAAGATTCTTCTCTCTGTAAGGTAGCAGTGCAGAACACAGTGGATTTACAGATGTGAGAAGCTCCTTATATGTGCCAAGCTTGTCCTCAAGGAAAGCAGTGGAACATCTTCCCCTCCCTCCCCCCAGTAAACAATAATAAACAAAGTAGGCTGAACGCGGGCAGAGCAGGATGCTGCTCTCACAAATAAAATCTGCTGTGTAAAATTGGAGTAACCATAGTAATAAAATCTATCAATCAAATTTATTACAGACGTTGCAATAGAAAGGATGAAAAGAGAGTCCAAACTTTGTATTCCCCCAAAATGAAAAACGCTCAAGTAATTACAAAAATAGTGTTTTCATTCCAAACAGGTACACCTGAAAGAAAAACAATTCTTCAATAAAGAAGTAAATATATGAATAAAGTGTTGGTGACAGTTCTTTGAGATGACATGGCTCTCAGAAAGATTTCAGCAAAGGGCTAGGCTGCAGCTTTGAAACGCTGGGAATTAAATGGAATAAAATCATCAAAATGGCATGTAACTTTTGCTGCCCTCCGAGACCTATCACGTTGCCCCAGCAGGGTCACGCAGGTCTCAGCTGCACTATTTAAGCCATCAGCCATAAAAAGGGAACACTGCACAGGGCACCAGGCCCTGAGTGGCTGCTCCTCCTCGGGGGGGAGAAGGACGCTCGTGGATGTGAAGGATTTGCATTTGTTTAATGGCAAAGTTGCTCTGTTGTCAGTGAAACAGCTCCTAATCTTGTCCAGAGTCTGTGTATAAGTGAGTTAGAAAGGAAGTTATTGATTCTTTATGTCCCAACTGATGAAAAAGTGAACAGAAACCCAGAAGTGCAGATATGGACCTGGCAGGAATTATTTTCACGGCAAACAGGAATATATCTGAACCAGTGTAGTTTTGCAATAGAGGAAAACATGCACAGATCCCAGTCAGGAGGACTTGCTGGAAACATGCACAGATACTAGATGTTTCTGGAAATTCCTTTCTTGGATCTTCCTTCCTACTTCCCTGAAAATACTGTAAGTTTGAACAACTAAATTTTGATTATTAGGGGATTGGGAGGGGGGGATTTTACAAGCAAACTAAATATTTTAAGTTTACAGGTTTTCATTTTTGTAATGAAAATATTCTTTATTTTTGAAGGAAAACAAACATCTATAAAAACAAAAAAACAATGCCAAAACAAACATTACCTTAAAAAATGCTAAATTTACATCAAGAAAATGTTGAAGAGAAAACTGTCAACACAATTTATTCTGAATCCTACTCAAATTTAACTTCAAAAATGAAATACTTTCATAGCACTACTCTGAAAAGCTCAGTCTTAAATTAAATCCATCCGAGAGAAATGAAATTGAAGAAATCCTCTCAAACCCCACCATTCATCCTTAAACAAAATTACAAACTTGCACAAAACTCTGCTCTTGTTTTTCCACATCCTTTTGATCCCAACAAGCTTGTTTCTGGCAAATTCTTCTCATCAGGACATGGAAAACCACACTGAGCCAGCTAGAGCTTGGGAAATCTGTTCTATCCTTTGCTTAAAACTGGCTATACTGGTGCCAAACACTATTATTGGTATAAATAGCACAAACCCAGACTGCAGCAGTAAATCACATTCCTCCCAGAGCAGATTATTTGTTAAATGTTTATCATCAATGTAAGTGACAAATGTACCTGATTAGCAAAATCCAAAAGCTTGTTCTGAGGTAACAAGGACTCAGCCTTGCAATTTCTCTAATGAACTTCCCTTCTGGTCCACAGTAGAACACATCAGATCTACTAAATCCAATTTCTGAAGGAAAGTTCAAATGCTTTGTAGAGCTAATGAAGGAGCACTAGATTGAATTATAGACACATGTTGCTTCTCTATGAAACAGCAGGTTGAAGAATTACACTTTGTGCTTCCCTTCCTTTTTGCAAGGCACAGAATATTTTCCGTCTTTAATTTTCCCTCTGGTTTGGCTCAGCTGGGTTGGAAGGACATTAGGTGAGGACACTGAGGAGAAGGATACAATCCTTTCTTGTTCTTTGCTGAAGAGGCAAGTATAGACCCACTGTTCCCCTGTCCACGAGAGATGGTCTAACCTGTGTTCCTCCTTGTGTTTCTTTGGCACAAATCTGGTTTCCCTGACACACTGTGAATGTGGAGTCTTCTCATTAGTGTTAGGCCCTAGCCTGAGCTGCCAGCATGGAGAGGATGGCGAGTGGGGGAGAGAGGTACTTGTGACTGACAATCCTGCCTGCCACACGAACCTTTCCTAGAGCTGTGACTGGCTGAACAATCAACTTGATAGCTGCAGTAAATGCCCAGAGAGTTAAGTGGGTGAGCCCAGATCCAAATGTTCAGCTCTTAATCATTAAACTAATGGGGGAACAGCCTGTGGTTTTGGCACTATCAGGACACAATGGAAACTCCATTTCTGAGTGCTTACCTGTCAGATGGGTTCTCTCTGCCAAGTCCATCCAGCTGTCAGTGAAGTTCACAGGAGTGTCCTGGCCCTTGGCATCTTCAAAATTCAGTTTCCAAGTGGCACAAGGTGAGTATCTGCCAAAGGAAAGGCACAAATCCACTGATCAGCTTTGTGAAGAAGGAAAGTTATTTCTGGCACAGAAACAAACAACTCTTAGCCAACTTTATACAGTGGCCACAGTTCTTGAAAAAAAAAAAAAAAACAAAGAAAAAAAGGCAAGAGAGAGATGAAATTAAATTTTCTTCTGATATGACTTCAACTAAGCAAAAGAGATAATAACAGGAAAGGATTTGACCTCATGTCTATAGTACCAAGAAAATTCTCACTCACTGGCAGATTTTATACACAGCAGGTTGAAAGGAAAACTAAATGTTACCATGACTGAGCTTGCATTTCCTGATATCTCAAAAGGCATTTGTTTCCCAAAGGAAAGCATTAAACAAAGAGGCAAAGGTTATGTTCCTACACACATCCTAAGTGCTGAATCTTAGTTGTGATGGAGAATATTTTTGCTTACTACAGATGCAGCATTTCTAATGAGTCAAGGTGCACCAGTGGAGTGTTTCAACTGTTTGTCTACAATTTTGCTATCTCCTGAATATTGAAACTATTGGTTGTCCTGAAAAGACTAAGCTACATATGTGCAAGGGGAGCACACACAGACACTTTTTGATCAGCAAGGCAATTTCCTGAGGCAATGTGCTGATCAACACACTGAGCTGAAACATCTGCAGGATAAAGGATTGTGTCTGAAAACCCTGTGTTTGATGCCCATAATTGTGACAAAGTCATTGCATATTCTGCTCAATGCTTTTTCTGTTTCAGCACTTTCTCACTGTACAAAGAAGCTCCAGCAGCCTCTTAAATGTGGTTGGTAACTCAAAGTACATTTGGGAAATCAGCCAGAGCTTTTCTTCTGTATGTTTTGCTGCTTTTCTATGAAGTGACAGAAAAGATACACATTTGCCATGTTTGCAGGGTTTCCCCCAACAAAAAAGAAAAAAAAAAGAAGGAAAGAACTTGAAATAACAATTTTTTTAGCATTAGTATTGTTTACTTTAAAGAGGCTTAAAGCCTCTTAAAATCTGTCATGTCACTATCTGGGTAGGCAGGTTTTAAACCATATGCTATTAACTTTTTAAACTGCAGCGATGTAAAAGTCTATTGTATCTCAAGACTGAGTTTGCAGAGCTGTCATAGCTGCTTTTCCTCTGTGCTAAACATGATTTGAAAAACGTTGCAAGCCAAAGCACTTGCTCTTATTCACAAAGCACTGTTTGCCAGAGACCACACAGGCCAGTAAGACCCAGAGGCAGTTCACCCTGGCAGCAGAATTCCCTAATCATGGCTACGAAGGGAATTCCCTGCAGACAGAAAAGTGAGGTGCAAGACACCTAAGGGAGGGAATAGAGTTTGCTAAATAGAGAGTTGTTTCTGAAGCCTTGCTTTTCTCTACAAATATCTATTCCATGGTAGGAGAGAGGGCCACCCAAGCCCACCTGCAACAAACTGCTCTGCTGAGAAGCGTCATTGCTGTGCTGCTTTTGGTACTGAGCTGCTCTCAGCAGGGTGAGTGTTGTGCCCACATACACCGCCTTATTTGCCTCTGGTTTCTCTGGGCCTAATCTTAAGAACAGTGTCTACTCACTGGCCCAGATCTCAGCCAAGGGCTGAAGGGCACCTTAACTTTGGACAGAGCTCAGGTGTGGGTGCTGACAGTGTTTCCTTTAGCAATGAGGTTTGATCTTCCTCAGCTTGAAAAGAGCACGGGAAACAGTCTCACGCTTTCTAGAGCAATGCTTTACACCAGGATTGGGAGCAGCCATACCAATATCAGAGCACACCAGTGGATCATACCTGAGTTTGGTGGTGTCAGTGTGTGCTCATGTGGTCTGCTCAGTCTTCATTTTGGGCATCTTGTGTGTCTATCCAGACCGGGTGCAGGAGGAAGCAAGTGCTCAGCTCAACCCTAACGGGCAGATTGCCTTTCCAAAGGGGCCAGGGCTCCCCAGCCACTGAAGAGGCTGAGCAGGGCTTTTTTTGTGATTCAGTCACTTGTGTTTCTATGTCCTAGTACAGAATTCTTTTTGATGGACTTAAAACACTTTCAAAAGGAATGAGCTAACTTTCCAGGTAAGCTGCCAGGCATTTTCCCTGGCAGCACAATCTCTCTCAGCTTTGCAGACAATGTGCAGCATCCAGGATGGTTCTCTATTGGTTTTGCAAGCTGGGTCACAACACATTTACGTTTGGAAGGTGTGGTGAGTTAAAGGCCTTGATTTTTCATCCTGCTTACACCTCTCAGATACCAGAGTAGAGTCACTTCTCCTCTGAATATAAGGGCAGCTGTTGCCAGTGCTCTCAGTACATGGAGAGTAAAAGTCACTTATGCACATAGGTGAAAACCCCTGCCAAAGGACCACAGACTGCTTAGCCTTCAGCAGTTTGTAAGATTTCATTTTGAAAATAGTAATTTAAAGCATTTGTGAGAGCCAAACAATCTCTAAACCCTTAATTAGAGTGATCATGTAAGATTTGCTTTATTAGTAATTTTTTTTAATAGTAGAACATAATTAGTGATGCAGTTGGAACCACACCACCACAGGAAAAAAAAAAAAAAACAGGATAAAATTTTAAAACCTGATCTAGAGCCTCTGGAAATTATTAAAAAGCATTCCACTTACTTCAGCACACTTTCCTATCAGAAAATGTTGCCCAGAACATACTTTATAGCTAAACTAGAAAGCTCTGAATCACAGTCTTGTAATACAGAGTTCAAAAGATATTTTATTATGGCTAAAAATATGCTGTTACAAACCTATTGATCTTTTTTTACCTTTCTAATCAAGAGGTATCAATGGGAGAAAAAAATAGCAAGGGATGCTCTACCAGTGAAAGGGAGACCCAGAGCTCCCTTATGGAAGGCCACATGTATTAATCCTGTTTGTCTCGGCTGCAAAAGAATTCTTCAAAGTTAAAGCACCCTAAGGATTTATCAAGCACTTTTCAGCCTTCAACTGGATTTAGCAAGGGAAGCAGTTCCAAAGCCTGTAGATTAGTACTGCACAATCAGGCTGGTGTGAACAGCACACAAGGCTCAGCTTGATGTTTCAGGCAGTGACACTTTACACGTTTCTGAAGACAAAGCAGTCATTCCACTTGCAAAGCAAAGATGCCACTTTGGTGAATTGCTAAGGAGGGCTTGCCCTGTTGCCTGTTGTCAGATGGCTCCTGCTGCACGTGGTCCTCACAATGGTGTTAACAGGATTGGAAATGCTCACCAGGCTCTTCACACCTTGGATAATGTCTTATTGAATAGTCAGCTTTTAAAAGTTTGTAAAGAAACCTGCATGTATACAGCTTTGGGCATATTTATATAAAAATAGATTGGTAAACTCTGTCACCAGTAAGGGCAACTGAGTTTCCTGGAGCCTTTAGTGGGGCTAGGACTTACTTCATAGTGGGATCTGTGAGTGTCAGAGATTTTCTCTTAACAGGAGAAGCTGAAAGAAGCTCCTGAAGCCCAGTTAACCAATGCTATCATTTGTGGTCTCTATTAAATCTGGTGTTCTCATGCCTTGGGCAGAGTAACTCAATTCACAGTAGAATGGAATAATACAAAATTTTCGATTTTTTTTTCTTTAAACTTTCAAATTTGGAAAACAAGAGTGTCATAATTAATTAAAGAGGGTGGGGGAGAAGCACTGACAAAAAAAGTTGATAATTTTCTTCAGTTTAATTATTCTTTCCTACATTTTCTTACATTCATGGAAAGAAGTGCAACCAGCTCTGTTTGTTACCTGACATAAGAATATTAAAATCCTGCAGCTAATTGAGCCACGTGGACCTTGAGCTATGCCAGTAACAGCTTGCCTTCAGTGAATACAATCTCAGAGAACACCAGGGGAGATGCACTGAGCCCCTCAATAATACAGGAAGAAGAACATTAATGTCTATTTCAATAAATATTTCTTTAAGGAAGCAAGGAATCCCCTGGTTTCAGCGAGACAGTGAAGTGTGATATTGCTGAGTATTCCCAATATTATTTACCACATACACGGCACTGGAGCCAAACTGTCCATGAGCCTGTGGGCCTGAGTTCAGCCCTGTTGTTCAGCACACACAGGAGTGATAAAATGATTCATCTCTCACTGGGTGTGGTGTTTACATCTACCCAGTCACCTTACCATTGCTTCTAAACATTAACAGGTTGCTAATGTGAATTGTACATATTTTGTCTTGGCGTTTCTACAGCTTTTAAGGTTCAAAATTCATCTTTCATCTGAAAGAAACCTCACAGTGAAAATACTGTCATTTGAAAGATGGAAATGATCCTACTGCAGTATTATAACACAGTGCAGCTTAACTACAATAGTTCACTGATTAGCAATCAGTTTCTTATTTACAGGACATGAGTCTATGAGCACACTTGACCTGTGGTTTAAGCTGACAGTTTACAGGAATGATGATGTGGAAGAAGCCAAGTTACTAAAGGTGGGGAGGTTTCTGGTGCCATGACGAATCCTTCACCTGTTTCAACAGTAAAAGCTGGTAAAATTTCCAGTTATGTAGAAAGAACTGGGCTTTGTGTGTTACTCCATTTTTGGGAAGGCTGTCTGCTGAACCACATGCTGAAATATTAAATTATTTCTACCCTTGGCTACTTTATAATGAAGTAGTTCGGGATTATGAAGTCAGGCTGACAAAAATACCAGCATGAGTGAAGCTTTTTTCTTTGGTTATACTTGTGCAATCAGCTCGATGCCAGTAGAAGTGCAGGAGTATAATGTGAATTTTCATAGTCACACAGACCTCGGTGTTTGAACAAAAGCAGCCATTGCTGCCTTACCAATACCTGTTTGTATTTGCTCACAGTGTTACTGTGAGTCTTTGAAGAACTGAGATGACTGGCCTGTCATAGTTGGAGATTCACAGTTGCAACCACATTAGAAATAAATATGATTAAAAAAATGCCATCAACTTATTTTTAAAACGATCGAGTGTGTTTTGTATCTTATTTTGAGCAGAAGGCATGAGAGAATATCACTTTTGCCAGCATTTTCAAATAAAGGCTCTAGTTTTAGGTAATGTTATAAACTTACAGTGAACTAGGACAATGTAATAATATGGCATGTCAAATTTATTTCTAGCTGTAGGCAAAGGAAAACAAAGAAACAAGGATAGTTTCAACATGGTATTACAGCACAATAAAAATTTGCTCATTAAGTTTCATAAAATCCATTACAAAGTTTAATGCATGTGTTTACATCACTACCAAAGACTGAAGCCTATGCCATGAGGCTTTCAGCTGGAAATTGCTTCACTTCACAGATTTTCATCTAAAGCCCTTTAAACAATTATGTCAAAATAAAGGCACTAAATATAAGTACCCACAACATTTTCCCAGCTTCCTCAGCATATCCTTATTATTGGTAGTATGGTTTGTAAAACATCAAAATCAGATTGTCACACAGAGATTAAGGCTGGGATTTTCAGCAGGAGCTAAGGGAGTTAGGCACTCAGCTCCTGGTGAATTTCAATGAGTCAGGAGCATACATTTCCCTTAGGCTCCTTTGAAAATCTCAGCATAAATATTAATAACTAACTTTTAACAAGCATTTGGTCATTGATTTCAATTATCTCAAATATGCCAATGGCTATGTCCTTTTCCCCACAAAGATCTTCCATGTGCAAGTTTTTGGGGATGCTCTTATATGCACAGTATCACAAAAAGGATCTTACAAGTTTCTCCTGCTATGGAGGCTCAACAGAGTTTACATGTGATAGCTTTTGCTGAGATTTTTTGTGCCACCTTTTGCATCTGCTTGAGATGCTATGTACTAACAGCAACCTCTGATCACATCTTCTAGTCTGATTGATATTACTCAGAGGAAAAAAACAACAGGAAAGAAAACTCAGAAGAACAAGAAAGTATAGATATTCTATTCACTCCATAAAGACATATATTGCAAAAAGTCAAATGCTGACACTCAGAAAAAGCATTTAAATAAGCTCCAGTTTCACTCTAATTATATGCAAGAACTACATTTTTTATGCCTTTCATTTTTAATTCCAGCATTACTGCTAAGCTTTAACATGTTGGAATGTGTGTGACTACACAGCACTTGATGCAGGGAGTTATGGATTTTTATTAGCAGCCACCTCAGGGGCTGTGCCTAGGCAAGACCTGACAAGGTGCTCTGCACAGGAGTGCAGTGCTGCATCCAGCTTGTCATGCAGTTATGAGAAGTCAAATATAATAAAAAATAAACTTTCATGGATATTATGCAAACACAAATTATGTGTCTACTCTGCCTTTTGGGAGAGAAGGAACTTAGAGTGAATTTAGCCTCAATACAGAATTCATGCCAGGTGAGATGCAACAGCTTTGCAAATCTGATGCTGATGTAGCCTGTTCCACCATCATCTATCTCCTTTGTTATCTGTCCCTCCTCTTTCTCTCTCAGAGGCACAGCTTTCTGCAGGGCACTGATACCACTGAGAGTGCTCAGATTTGTAACTGTGGGATGATGAAGCCATATGCAAATATCAGCTCCTCTGGCTGAGCCCTCTAGCCTCAGGTTTCACCCTTTGCCGGGTGAAGGATCAGTACCTGATCTTTGGTAAAAAAAATGTTCCTCCTGCTTTCTGCTGAACTATGTTCTTGTTTGCTATTATTCCTCCTGTCACCCCATCAATCTATAAATTTTGAGATGTAATTCTGTTTATCCCAATATTTCTTCCTTTTGGTTGACCTTGTGGGTTGCAGTCACAGCGTGAAGCTTTCACATGTGTCTTGTTAAACATGAAACTGTGCATCTACTCCACATTCTGGAGAAACCTGCAATGCTGATGCTCTACAAATTGGTTTATAACTATATGTTTGCTTGGTTAATCTTGCAAACAGAAATATGGTACCTCTTATTAATCTAACAGCCTCAGTTTATGTTCTATTATGACAACATTAACATGGAACCACATGCATGTGGTTAAATAATGCTTTATATTTTCCCTGAATATTACTGGCAGGAGATTTGTGGCTGCTGCACGTGCAGAACCAATACTGCAGTGAAAAGCCAGCTCAGACTCATGATAACTCTGCATACCCCTGTTAATTCCAAAGAATTGTGTCTGCTCACACTGGGGACTAATTTTGTATTCTGGGAACTACACAGAAATCAAATATTTGCTTTGGTATTTGATTCTTCCATAGGTTCTGTTTTTATCCTGTTTAAACTTGTACCTGTGACAATATCAAAACGTAGTAAAAATGCAGTGTAGCACTATGGAGGATTGTGCAGTGAAAAGTGAGAAAAGCTGATCAAACATATTTTAGGATAAAAACAGAATCAATAGATGATTTCACATTCTGTCAGCTCCAAAATTGAACAAGCTATTCACTGTCCCCAACATGTTTAAAACACATTTCAAGGCAAATGGTGCAAATATGGAAGAACACCTTGCCTGGACACAAGACAGCAATCTGCCACTACATTCACAATTTCCACAGAGAGAAAGATGATAAACTTCTCAGCTTTTCCACTAGGATAGGACAGGACAGAAAATAAACAGCTTATAATGCAACAAGAATTATTTAGAGCACACAAGCAAACCCTTCCCAGCTACCAGGACACTGAAAGAACTACTCAGGAGGGTTGCAGAGATTTTAAGAACAGATAAGGCAAAAATCTGTCAGAAGCACTTCAATTTTTCCTTCTGTGCCTGCACAGGGGTTTGGGTAGGATGCCTCTCCACATCCCCACTAGCCATGATTCTGTGATCAATAAACAGATCACAAGCTAATGAGATGTGTTAAAGGAGGAAACCACAATAATGCAACATAACTGAGTTAAAAATTCTGCTTTTATACTGAGGCACGTGGAAGTCCCTCAAAGAAAACAGAATTGCTAGGACTGCACTGCCTGTGGAAGTAGAGCAGCCCTTCAGGGAAGGCTTGTCCCCAGTGCTGTCCCTGAGCTGCAGTGGCACCAGTGTGTGGGCTGAGCCTGCCACTCCATGGCCTGGCAGATCCACAGAGCTGCCCTGGAGCAGAGACAGCTCCTGCTCTGCAGCTCTCAGGCTCCTCAGGGGGCTGGGGCTGGGCATGTGAGAACCTTATAACCTCCCCAGTTCTGCTCCAGCAAAACTGCGTCAGGGAATTGTTCAGGGACCTGGCAGAGGGGTCTGCACCTCCTGAACTAACAGGGTGAGTCAACCACAAGTAGAAATCAGATGTCTTAAATGCCAAAAAAAGGGATAAGATCTCAGAGAGACAGGAGGACTTAAAAGGTTAGAGACTATTTAGATACCTAAGGTGATTCAAACAGTCTAGACCTGATGCTTTTCATCATAAAATATGCAGAGAACAAGCTGAAAAAATCTCAGAAGTGATTATGGAAACTTGGAGAGAGAAGGGTTTACTAGAATGATAAATCCAGTCCTAATACAAAAATGAAAAGAGTAGTTGAAAATTTTATTGGATAGGTAGATAGATAGATAGATAGATAGATAGATAGATAGATAGATAGATAGATAGATAGATAGATAGATAGATAGATAGATGATAGATAGCTTAACTCCAGCTCCTGGGGGGAAAAAAAAAGAGGAATGAATAAAATTATTTGTAAGCACCTGGAAGGTAACAATAAGGTAAGTAACTGATGACATGGATTCTGTAAGAATAAATTGTTTCCAAAAATTGTCTATTTCCTTCAACGACAGGAAGAAGGGAAGAAGCAGAGCTCTGTCCTGGGTCTGGCTCTGTTCAAGGTTTTTTCAGGGAGAAATGCCTTCTGATGCAGATGACACCTAAGCAGGAAGGTATGCTAGAGAATAGGAACGAAAATCAAAATTATTTTCCCTAACTGAAGCACTGGTGTGGAAAAAAAAAAAGATAAAACTAATTAAGGTGAAAGATAAGGATTTGTTCTTGCTCAAGCAGAAATAGAGGGAGAAATGCAGGTCTGAGGAGAGCAAAAAAATGAGATAACAGATTACAAAATGAGCAGGAGTAAACTGTATCATGCAGGAAAAAAAACCAAAACAGCAACTGTTACGTGGATTATACCAGAAATCCACACAGGGAACATAACCTATGATAGGGAGTCTGGGAGGGCAAACCCACAGGCAGAAATGATGAGGGGATAGGGAGTTTGACACAGAGAACAGTCTGGAAGAACACAAATGACAGTTGCCAGGAAGAACACAAAACAAAGTTTTGGTCCAGATAAATAGGGTGTATAATTGTGGGTAATTGGAGGAAGGAGGATTTTTTTTCTTGGTAGGAAAGGTAATAAAGCTTGGAAATAGCTTGTCTGGGGGGATCACAAGGGCCTTACTTTTGGAAATCCAGAGCATGAAGTTAGATAGATAAACATCTGCCAAGAGTGGCAGAAGTATCCTGCACATCCTGCCTTGAAGCACGAAGATGAACTAAAAGATGTACTGAGGTACTTTTTAGCCTTATTTTCCCGTAATTGCAGAAACTCTGTTGATGAGTACAAGATTTCCTAAACCTCTAAACTTTGTTTTCCTTTAGTTCCATATTTGTGAATAGCTTCTTTTTCTCTCTTTACAGTTTAAATATATTTCAAATCTAGAGGAAAAAGTATCTATTTCTTCCTTCTGAATGAGCTGTAGGCTCTACACTCTAAATCTGACAGAATATTTGTGATTGTATTAACATAAAACATTTCAAGCTGTTCACAGATTGAATTTAATCCTCCTTTCAATAATCCAAGTTTAAATCCTCATTTCAATTATCTCTACATTTTGTAGAATCCCTCAAATGATTCAGTACTGAAGTATTGCGTGTGTTATAATTTAAAAGCCAAAAGTTATGAATGGAAGCAGATTATATCTTATTAAAATGTTAATTCCAAGTCCTTTGAGATAATTGTGACTAAAAGCATTGGTTAATGTGTCAGAAATAAACACCATCAAAAATAATTGAACAAAAAGAAGCATATGGTCATCACTCACTTCAGAAGAACAACAGAGAGGGAAAATTACTGGAGTGATTTTTGGAAGTATGGGTACAGAGAAAGACTTAATATAAATTCCAATAAGCAATCCTTTAGAATCCTTCTTTATATATGTATATATACTTTTAAAACTCCCAGCCTAATTTTCCTTCTCTATTGAACAATAAAACATGAATAATGCTGAGTGATGTAGAAATGCCATTTCCGAGTTACTTTACTGTGATGGTACATCTGGCACAGTAAAGGAAGAATCCAGAGCTGGAGCTGGAATAACCCCCAAGTAACTGCTTCTCCAGCCCTGCTCTAAGATGATAACCAGAACAGA
This sequence comes from Nicator chloris, assembly GCA_013400495.1. Classification (NCBI taxonomy): domain Eukaryota; kingdom Metazoa; phylum Chordata; class Aves; order Passeriformes; family Pycnonotidae; genus Nicator; species Nicator chloris. The sequence continues at coordinate 24,041 of WAAE01001479.1, forward strand.
ACATTTGGTGAAGGATTGAGCCTGTCCAGAATTGCCTCCTTACAAGTAAACTTGATAACTATTTGTATAACAGCTCAAATTTACTCTTAACGGTATTCTAGTCAGACAAAATAAGAAAGAAAACTACGCTGAGATACGCAAGAGATAAGGTGTATGTCTCTGAAGTTATATTATTCTTCAACATCTACATTCAGACTTACTGGAGCTATTTCCATTCAACATGGCATCAAATCAGGATCTCCTCATTCTCCTGGGCAGATGCACTGCCATCAATTACATTACTCGTGTGAGTAAGCAGAGGAGAAGCTGACCTTTAGAGAGATAACAATAGATACTTCCCAATTAATGTGAAAGTAGGAGTATATAAATCAATCTTAAAAAGCACTTTAGATAATATAACATTAACTCTTCAGTATACAAATCAAATCAAATTGCATTCCGTATAGAGGAGTCTGAGGTACTGCACCATTAGTGATCAAAAATCTGCTCACCCCCTCCTGGGATTCGTTCAGCTGTCTGTCTTCTATCAACAAACAAGTCAATGAGTCAATAGCTAAAGCAAAATGCAAGGGTGAAAATACATTATTGTGATGCAAGCCAGCATGTGAGCCTGAGCACTGAAAAGTCAAGCAGAATATAAAACCCTCTCTCCTCCAGTATTAAAGGTCACTATTTAGAAATCCACACAGTACTATTTCCCCTCAACCCTTGTTTTATTTTAGCATATATTTCTCCTCAAAATCTACAGTTATAAAGACAGACACACACACTGTTGTGCCTTTTTCCACTAGAAAGATAACCTTCAGAATGTAAATCAATGCACTCTTGCCCTGGTAATCCAGTCTTGCAGAAAGCTGTCTCCAGCTAAACAATATCAGCAGAAAAAGGCACAGAAGCATTCACTCTTCAGCACCATATTCACCCCAGTGAAGTGTTTATTTCAAATCCAAGCTGCAATAATTTTAAATGCTGATGCTCAGCGTTGTGGTTTAGCCCCACATGGCAACGAAGTATCACACAGCCCCTGGCTGGCTCCCCTCTGCAGTGGGGTGGGGGAGAGAATCAGAGGAGCTAAAAAAAGAACTCATGGGTTGAGGCAAGAACAGTTTAATAATCGAAACGAAGTAGAACTCAATAATCCTAACAATACTAATAAATAATCCTAAAATAACAATAACTGTAATGAAAAAGACAAAGAGAGAGAAAAATAAACCCCAAGAAAAACATGTGATGGACAATACTTGCTCTCCACCCCTTGACCAATGCCCATCCCACTGCCAAGCAGCCATCAGCTGCCCGTGGCCAGTGAGACAGAGATTTGAAAACTCTAGCTGATCTCCTATAGTAAAGTTAAAAATGTATTTTAAATAGTACTTTAGAACACATTTTAAATTGTATTCTAGAAAGCATTTAGTGAGAACCAGATGCTGTGCCTGTTACCCTTTTTTAAAGCACTACCAGCATCTGGGGCCCCTCGATGATAACATACTGCTCTAACAACTGTTATTAGTTGTAGAGTTCTTTCCGCCATGTTCCAGCCAGCTCCTCCCAGTTTATATTCCCAGCATGGAACACCCCTTGGCCAGTTTGGGTCAGCTGTCCTGGCTGTGCTCCCTCCCCGTTTATTGCACAGCCGTGCAGGGCAGAGCACGAGACACCAGAACGTCTGGGGCTCAGAGTAAGCACTGCCCAGCAGCAGCAAAACATCACTGTGTGACCAGCATCATCCTCAAACTGCATCCCAAACACAGCACTGCACCAGCTGCTGAGAACAGAATGAGCTCAATGCCAGCTGAAACCAGGATGCTCAGTCAAACCAAGAAACATCTCACCCTCTCAGCTCCCGTGTAAATTGGGAACATGTCAATGAAGCTGCACCATTATGCCAGTCCTAAATATCCAGCCTTTAAGAAAGGCATTAAAACATCTGGGTATTCTTGCCAATGGAGTAGTTCTTCCTCATCTCTCATTGCAGAGTACCAGGGCTAGTGGCACTGTCCACGTAGAGATTTGGAAGCACTGCACATTGGTCAAATGTGAATGATGGCAGAGATTACAGCAGAGCAAAAGGTGTGTTCATCCCATCACCTCTGGTTAAAAGTGAACAGCTGTAGAACATGCAGCATTCCTCAATTTGCACTCATATGAGGCCAGAAGAGGATTGAACATAGAAACATTGGTTCTCCGGCACACAATTTTTTGGTAGTTAGCTTAAGAAATGGTCACTGAGTTATCACCTTGATTAAAAACATATCTTAAAAGTTACATTTTAGAAAGAATATGTAACAAACTCTTATGTCAACAGTGAGGATTAGGTGTCCTAATAAGCATCCTGAGAGGATGTGGTTCTGAAAAAGAATGAGGGGCTCACGTACTTTCAAGGTCAACTGAATTCTTGCCATACTGTGAAACACTTGATTCCCAACCCGAGCACAGGATTTGCTACTCTTCCTACCCCATTCTGTCTCCTGAAATGCAAAAGCGTATTCTCTTCCACCTATAGTACACTGTGACACCCTGGAGGATTTAATAATTGATTCCTTTGCGCTTACTGTGATCAAATCTGTCTTATATCAGATCTGTTACAGGGCTTGAAATGGCAGTCAGTCAACCCCACATGCTCTACAGTCCCATAAGCATGAAGCAGTGATGACTCCATCTGATTTCCTTGAAAGGAAACTCAGTCTTCATTTTTAAAACTTCATATAAAGCAAGTGAACTTTTCAAAATGACATTATTCTAAGAGAGCAGTGAATCCTAATACATGGAGACAAGGATTCCTGAGGTCAGAAACATCAGTTCTACAAAAATGTCCTGAGGGATGCCTGAATGTGTTATCATGAGACCTTTAACCTCTCACTTAGGCCTCACTGCCCATCACTCCACTTCCAATCCATTTCTAACATTTTACTTGTCTATGAACTTCTTGGAATGACAAGAGGATGATTCATAATATATAGTAAGGCTTCCAGGAAGCTTTTCCACTCAAAGCTACAGGGTAAGTGAATCAGCCTTTTGCTTTCTCCCAGGAACTACTTATCTTCAATCTTTCAATTAAAGGTCAAAAAACTGAAAGAAGGCAGCCCAGTCATCTATTGTTTTTTCCCCCCTTTCCTGTTGTAAGAGGCTCTGCTGTCCACACAGTTGTCTCAACCAGTTTGATACTGTTTTCATTGGCAGAAAGTTGAAAAACAATTTTGCAAACTTAAAGAACAAAAGGAGAACTGCAGAAGATGACAACAATTTCTCTAGTGTTTCTTTTGGTCATTAGTAATTTAGATCCTCCTGAAAGAACCAAATCCACAGCTTTTGGCATAAGTTAGTCAACAGTATTTTAAGTGTCAAACTGAGAACACGTTTAAAGGCAAGTATATCTCCCATTCCTGCTTTGTTAGGAAGGAAAACACAAAAACAGAACCATACAAGCAGCACAGTTATTTTGTTTCAGTTTCAGGGTAGAAAAAAGCTAGGTTTGGATTTTAACTGCAATGCACATGGTGAAAGGTGGCAGAGGATGTGGATTAGCATCCTATGCCTATTTCAGCGTTGCCCTAAGGCCCTGTTGTAGCAGCTCAGCCAGAGCCCAGACAGGTCACCGGGCAGACATAAGTCTCATTAAAGAATACCCGTGGCATCAAAAGTCTCTGTGCAGGTCAGAGAAGCAGCTCTGCTTGCTCTGTGCCAACTCCAGGCAAAAACTTAATACAAACATGGAGTGAATTTAAGGAAGGAGTCACTAAAGCGGAAAGCATGTGTACCAAAAACAAAGATAAGAGAAAGGAAAAGCTGAGAAAATGTGATCGGTTCAAAACAATTTCAGATTACATTTTAGGCCATTTTTTCCAGGAAAAAATGTAAGACTCCAGGTAAATTCAAAAAACCCCATTCTGTTTGAGGTAGAAAAATAATATTTATTTCAGTTAGCCCGGCCAGTTTACTTATTCTTTTGTTAACAGAGGTTTGTGTTATGGTAAAAAGTGTTTCACCAATAAAGAAAGGTGAAAAGGTGTTCTTAGAAAAAAAAAATAGGTGACCTTTGAAAAAATTACCCATCTTGTCCCCAGTTTTATTTTTACGCCTCAGAAATTCTGTTCATTGCTAAAATAAAAGAAAATCCATGATGCTGTAATGTTATACCCCCTCAGTCAGCCACTTGAAGAGGGCAAAAGCTGGTAAAAGCCTCCAGGCTGGAGGCCCTGCTGCACACAGCTCCCAGCAGGGGAAGCTGGATTCCATTTCCACACCACACTCGCTTCACCCTGGCAAGTTCCCTGGCAGTCCCAGCCACGTTTGGAGAGAAGTGTGTCCTGTGCCAGTGCTACTGTGCCTGTGAGGTCAGGGATAAATCCACCCCTGTTGTTGCTGCCTGCAACAATGGGGCTCCAACCCTGCTTTATTTCATGACCACTTTTACCTGTCCTGCCCTGAAGGAGCCTCCTGTGCCCGCATGTCTGGGCCCTTGCCTGGACGGGGAGGCCCCTGCGCGGTGCCGGTCCGTGTCCCAGGGAGCAGTGGCTGGGAAAGAAAGGCTGTGAGCGAATTCCCATTTGGGACAGGCTCAGGGGCGCTGTTCTCCTGCCGCGTTATCAGCCTGTGTGATAGAGCTCCGCCGGCCTGAGGGAATGGCCGGCTCGGGGCAGCTCTGGGCCCGGCACAGCCACTGCCAGCCTGGCTCAGCCACTGCCAGCCTGGCTCTGCCCNCGCCCGGCATTGGCAGGGTGGCAGCTCTGCCACTGCCAGCCTGGCTCTGCCCACAGCCCCGACCCAGCGCCCACAGCCACGCTCCGTGCAGAGCAAAATCTGTGCGGGAAAAATGAGTAATGGATACGTTTGAATCAAATTGCAAACGCGAGATTAAATTTCCTTCGTGAATGACACTGTGAGTTAGTGTTAGTAGCTCTGCCACAGAGCAGCTCCTTTTCTCTTGCTCATCACGAAGCTGATAACGGGAGTAACGGGGCATGTGCAACAAACATTTGCTGTCCGCAGCTCCCGGCACGGGCTTTGGGTTTCGTGTGCCTTTAACAACAGGGGTGCTCAGGCACAGGCTGCCTGTTCGTCACCTGGCTACCCCTGCACACCGCCACGCGGAGAGATGGAACAGAGCTGCTGTTTGTTCTCTTTCAAAGAGGGAAACATTCTTTTAAATTAGCAACTGATCCTGGCACAGCAAAAAGAAAAGGTCTTTAAAAAGAAAATCACTCCTCTGCTGACCTGAAAAGAACCCAGAACTGCACCTTCAGTGCAAAAGGGGCCTGAGTGACGAGCAGGGCTCTGGGGAACTTCCAGCACCCACAGCAGATCCACCCACGGCCATTCTAACGCTTAAGGATTAATTTTCACAGTTAGCCTCAGCCATTCCCTCACAGCTACATGCTTATGGTTTACATGGGTTTCACTGTGAGTTTTGCATGCTGATATGACTTTTTAGGGGTTAAATTGATTAATATAATTTGTTGATTATTTCCCATCAGATTTCTTGATGCAGCACAAGCCTGTTGGCTTCTCCTGAAATCAGTGGAACAGCAGAATTACGTCACATACACCTCTGGCTCCTTGACAAAAACAGTTGTCTTCTCTGAATTCTACAATTAATAAAAGTTCAGATTATTGAGCTTTTCACATCTTATAGCAACACTTGACTGATACCCACATTTCATGGGTAAATTCATGGAAGGGGAATCAGAAGCAGTGTTTTGTTCCAGTGTTCTTTTGCTTCTGCACGTTATAGGAACAACCCACAAAGCTCCTATTTGCTGCAGCAGTGCTGGACTGATCCCATGGAATTTTATGGTGGTTTCCAAGTGTGACTTGACGTCATATTCAATGGAGCCACTATCTCCAGCACTCCACATGGCTCTGTGCAGGGTTGCAATGCTGCAATTTCCACTGTGTCCCATGATCTGAAACACATCTCCCTGCACCTCATTCTGCAAAATCAAAGCAGGAATGTTTTTTGCTTACAAATCTCTGCTCCCAAAACCAGAGAAATTGTCTGAGAACTTGTGTTTGCAAGAGCTTCTAAGGATCAGAGAGAGTTGGGAGGGAGGAGAAGCAAGATTCATATCAGCCTTTGTAAAATGCTCAAAATCTGAAAGCACAAGAATGGTAAAGGGAGACCTGTTCATCCTTTCTTGTTCCCAGCTGGTAACCTGGGCTCATCTTGACAATATTCTAAAAGTAACTTCTTCATGAAACAAAAGGAGTTTTTAAAAGCCATGACTCATATTTCCCTAAGAGACACACTAAAGAGAACAGAGCCAACCCTTTCTCTGGTGAGACCCTGTGGATGTCAAAGAAATGAATGCAATAACATTATCCTAAGGACAAATTATTTTGAAATTTCAAAGGAAATACTGCCTTGAATGACTAAAAAAACTCAAAGATGCACAAATATCTCAGAGAATTCATGGCAGATTGACCACAATTAGGCCCAGTAACAACAATACAATAGACTTTACTGAATTCAGAAACAGAAAAAAAAGATAAAGGAGAGACCAGGACTATGGCAGGAAAAAGTATGAACAGTCTTGCTGTCTCTGTGGAGCTCCCTTTTTAGTAACTTGCTCTTTCATATATGCTGAATATAGTGGCCAACAGCCACACACTTTACATATATCATCCACAGAAGAGCTCACCAGTCCATCATTGTCAATAGGCATAGAAAATCAGTAAATGCCCTCCCTTGTTGTGTCCTGAAACTCTTCTGGGTCCAGGCTATCACTTAAGGCAAAGTTTATGTGATGTTGAGGAATGGAACATTTCCAAAACAAACACTTTGAGAAAAATGTGCAGACTGCAGATGCATTATCAGCTGTAACAATGCTGAGAGGATCTGGGGAGGAGAGCAGGGTGACATTCTATCGCAGGATATTATTGGCATTTTAGTATGGGCATAAAAGTGATCATGGGTCAGACACACCACTGTCTGGAGGTCTGTGTAATTACACCAGCAATTATCTTCTTCCTAATGTAGTCCAAATCCAGACTCAACAATTGTTGCAGTTTTCTGTATGGCATTAATTTATCACATTTTGCTAAAAACTTTTATTCTTTTTGATAATTGAACACCAACAACAAATACAGAAGTTCCAAAGTGTCCTGTGAGTCCTTTATGCTAATAGCTCACACAGATCCTTTAGGCTTCTTGTCAACTTTCAGAGCCCTTAAATCCAGAGAAAGGCAAGGCTGCTCCAAGAGTCAGCCTCTATTCACAGGGAAGGAACTTGCAGCATATTTTAAGAAAGATTTGTCTTTGTGGGAAGAACTTCCCGTTCACTTGCCAGTGAAAAGTTGGCTCTGTAACACTTCAATGCTCTGCAGATGACAATCACTGAGCCTTCCTCTGAGTGCACATTTGTACGGCAGGCGGCACTGGGAGAACCACAGCAGTGTGGAGTGACTCACTTTCCCAAATATGAAGTGGAAAACTCTTTGATCAGACATTTCCTGCTTTGCCATTCCATCCTGAGAACACAGCAAGAACTACTTGTAGCAGCATGAGCAAGCAAGGCTTTCATTGAGTTTTAATGAATTAGTGTCTTTTGCTAAACAGCTTTGTATCTTGTTCTTGGCTCTAGTGCAAGATATGAATGTCAGGGACAGCTTGGTATACACTTCCCCAGATCCTGAATATCAATGTAATTTGAGGGGACAGAAAAAATGATTTGTGGAAAGCACAAGAAGAAAAATTTTTAATCCCAGGGCTGGATATTCATGTGTGTGTTTGTGTCTTCCCTTAAACATAAAAAGGGTAGATGGAGATCTTTATTTATACTTTATACCAGCAAGCACAAAGCAGCCCAGGCAACTGCCCTAAGATGGTTACTTGACATTTCCCGTGATGTAAGAGTCTGTTTGGGAAGTACAACCTGAGCCAGCTGTGCATCATCTGCTCCCTACCAGCCCGAGTTGGGGAACCCGCTGGCATTGGGGGGCCATGTGGTGCTGCAGCCAGCCCCAGCGTGCCAGGGGAGTCCCTGCAGGGCTCATTAGCTGGCGGCATTTCCAGCAGCTCTTTCCATGGCTTCTCCCCCTGGTGATGTTGGAAGCCTGGAAGCACACGCAAGCTGAACTCCCTCTCCATCTCTGTGAGCTGCCCTGAGATTCTGACTCACCTCGCTGTATTTTTAAAACATCAGTGACCTCTTTTCTCCTTTTCCCTCTTTCCGTGAGAGGGTTGCGTAATGGGTGTGAGGGGAATGCTGTGCCCCGGCAGCTGTGAAGGGCCATTTCCAGGTTTTGTGTTTCAGCACACATTTGTCATCACACACTACCATTTCAGTACAGCTTTCCTGCTTTCCACTTTAATTAACTTCTGCTACTAACACTTCATATACTGCTCTGAGTTTGACAGTATGATAGGCAAACATTACAATTGTTAAGCAGGTGAAAAATATCAACAATAAGCAGGGGATTTATTGTAATCAGTCAATATGCTCAGCCTTGCAACTGCTCAGTACTTTATGCTCCATAATTATATGGTTGCCACAGTGTAGCCATTCAACAGTGTTATAATTAGTGAGTAATTAACTGAAGCATTTGATGACATGCTGCAGAGCACAAAGCATGTGCGCTGTTGATAGCAAAAGGATACATAAATTGTCTTTCTAACAATTTTCTGAAACCATCACAACCTCAATTGTTTCTTGCTTGTGGTGATTTTCACAACTTTTCAGGTGCTGCACAAGATCAGAAGCACTTACAGCTGATTTTGATGCTACCACATCATTTAGACACTGGGCTTCTACTGAAATCTTTGATATTTAGTTGCCTTTGTGGATCTCAACCCCACACAAACACACCTCCTGGGCTGCCTCAATACATCCATACAATCAGAGCTATGTATCTCCCTCTATTGGTATATTAAAAAAAAAATAAAAAATAGAACTGTTGCTTATTCCTGTAGGGTAAAGATCAAATTCATGCTAATAAAACTGAACCCCCACTAAGTAGTGTATTAAAATAGCTATTTTGTTAGCAAACACAGCCCTATTTAAGAGACAATTGGAACGGTTTAATATTGTTCAGATCAGCTTTGGGTAGGTCCTGTTTTTTAAATAAATATTTGTACATTATTGATATTTGTCTACATACTGAATGAAGATACAGAGACAGAAATTCAGGGCAGCACTGAGTGGGAAAGGTGTATGTAAAGGCAAGGTGAGGTGTGCCTGGTGCCTGCAAGGAAATGAAGGATGTAGGGGGACAGCAGACAGCATCTGCAATTTTTAAACCAGATAAGGAAAAAATCTGCATGAGAAAATTTGAGTGCCACCCTGAAAGCTTCTTTGTGTTCCTTGCATCAAATCTTGGCCTCTCCACAGGACCAGTGATGTGTTTCACTCTGATATTTTCAATCTATTGTTTTGTTTTTTTTTAATTGTTTGGGTTGGTTTGTTTGTTTGCTGCTTTTCAGCTTTTTAGCTTATCCAAGTATTGCAGGCTATTTAAAGGCCCTTTCTTTTCCCTCTGTTAGAGTAGCAGCACTGCTAGCTGTGCATGTCCATACACAATCTCCAGTAACCTCTGCCAGCAAAGAGCTGGAACACCTTCCAGTTTTGTTGACTTTTAAGTGAATTATTTTACGTTTTCTGGTTGTGGTGGCTGAAACATTTGGTTATAAATATATAGAAAATATGGATGTTCCTTATAGAGTGACTGTGTCAGCTTGAATTTGATAGAATGAGCCAATGTAAGCTATTTGCTCTCCTGAACTGAAAAAAAAGTAATTCTTAGTAAGCTCCGAAACACTGCACAGCATCTACACACCTAAACACAACAGTCTGTCATTTCCCAGTGAGTCCTGGCTGTTGAACAGTGGAGGCAGTCCTGAAACCTACCTGTGCTTTTGTAATGTAGCCCATGTTACTGGAGCCTTAAGTTTGGATTAGCAAAAAGTAAGTTTCTGAAATGTACAGCCACCTGAAAGGAATGTGATGGGCACAGCACTGATATGGTCAAAGCTCCCTATCTGCACACGCTGCACCTGCCTCTGCTGTGGGTGTGCAACTTCAACTTGTAGGAGAAATGACTTTGAGTACTCTTGTAGCACAGGTGGGAATATGTGAGAGAACAACAAAATCAAAATTTCTTACACTTGAGCAGCGAGCGACCCTGGTACGTTGAGGGGTAGCAGTGGGACACTGTGATAAGTAGATGTCACTGTTTATTTGCAAAGCAGAATCTGCAGTAAGCCAGGCTGCCCTCCTGCTGCCTAGTAATGTGCCTCAGCTTCACCTTCATGATAACCCAGCACAGAGAGAGATTTAAGCTTCATGCTCGTTCACTCCTTTTCAATCTCTGCTTCTTTGCACAGGCTGCAGAGAAGAGAACCAGTCTGGTAGCACTTAGCAGGATTTCTCTGTCCATTAGATACCTGAATGAGACCAAAACCTGCTGGAAAGCTGTTGCACATCAATGAGTTGTCTGTTCTCAAGGACCTGAACCATGTTTTCACCAGGGACCCAGTACCAAAACTCCCCTCAGCCATGCAGTTCCCCATCTGCCATTTACAGGAGAAGGGTGAAAGATGTTTAGCAGTTGTTTTCAATGGTCACCTAACAGCTTTCAGCAACTTCAGAGAGAGAAAGGCCAAGCGCTTTTGAGGCCCCTACTTGAAATGCACGCTTAGATTGAAACACAATCTCCTCAAACAGTACAGGATTTATCACAGCTTCTCCACAAAGCTACTGACATGTGCTTCCTAGCTCATTAGCCAGCAATGCAGATGACCCTAATTTTTACAGATACTCCAAAATTAAGGGTAAAAAATTCAGCTTAGACTCTTCTATTAGCAAGGTAATCAAACAAGAGCAGAGACTCTAATCACATTGGTGTTCAGCAAGGAGGAGCAGCCTGCCATACCTAATGTTTCATTTTTGGGGACACGGTATATAAATACCATAGTATATCAATAACAGGGAAATCAATTGATACAGAATTAGATGTCATGTACAGCAACTGGGATGTTATTGCTTTTCCAATATACCTCATCTTATGCTCTCTTCATTTCCATTAAATAATACTTGGGAAGTAGAGCCCTTTTACAGTTTCTCTATTTAAAAGGTGAACTTTAATTGTACAGGGTTTTTGTTATTGTTCTTCACAAGAGAGTCCAGAACATCCATCTGTGTTTATTCCTTTGGGTAGTAAAACATTTAGGGAAACAAATGCAGGAGGTGCTGCTCTAATAAAATCTGATCACACTGAAATCCTGAGACAACACTGGTAGGATGCTGATAAAGTCCCTCTGAGGCTTTTGGCAGCTCTGCCACATTCAGCCCAAGTGCAATGACTACAGATAGCAAAGAGGCACTTCTGAAAGGCTGCTGGCATGGAACTGGCAATGCTTATGTGTTTCATTTTTGCTGAGATAACTCATCCCCTGGTGTGAAATGTAGCACACGTGTGTGTGTGTTGTGGGACAAGGGATGCCTTTCCATGGCTTCCAGATAGACAGGAAATGGTGCCCTGTTCTTCTAAATGTGGATAAGAGTTGTACTGAGCTTGGCCACTGGGCCCTGTTGTTCTGTCCTGTAGGCGTCCCAGAGGTGTAGGTTTTCTGTCCTAAGCACACCATTTTATCCTGTAGTTGATGCTGACCTCTCTAGTACAGGGTAGACCTAGACAGTCCAAGTATGTCAGACATGCACCACAGTGGCTACTTTTCCCTCAAAAGCTCAGTTGAACAAATATGTCACCTCACATCTCTGAGTTAGCCATGTCCCTCGTCTCTGTGATGTAATTCAAAACACAGGATTTCTGCACCGTGTCCCCAGAGCAGGCAGTACTATAGACCTCAGAGTTTAGGACAGCCTTGAGAGGAGGTTCAAAGCAGCATTACTGAAAGCACAACAGCAATGTCCCTGGGGACATGTGTGCCTTGAGCAGTGGGGGAGCACAGGGAAAAGGGTTTGTCCCACGCAGAGCACTGAAGTGACATGCTGTTCTCAGCTGATGTGCTGATGTGACTCTGGGGGAAGAAGGCTGACTTACACCTTAATTCCTCAGGGGTCTGGCCATCTCAGAGAAGCATCCAGTTCTTCAGTTCCTATGCCAGGTTTTTTTGTTTGACAGCTAAACTTTTTGTCATAAGGGACCTTTTCTCTGCAAAACGCTTAAAGAACCCTAAAAGAAGCAGCAGAACAAACCAAACACTGGATGTGCTGTCTCCACACATTTTTGTTCTCACCCACATCCAAATAAGTTAGGTCAAAATAGTTCAGCAACATTAACAGCCTCTATAGTTTGGTCTGTGGACTGCTTACAGTTTTCCTTGCCAAAAGAAAAATTAAAATAGATGGTGTTAAGTAACTCCTGTACAGTAACTCAAATAATTAATTTCTTGCACAGAGATGTTCCAGCTAAATAAAACTAGGGATATCACAATCCTCTACAAATTTTCCTTCCCTGTCTGGAAGGATTGGAGTACGAATAACCACCAGACATCATGTGAAACCCTTTACACCCTCAAGATGTTTTCTATGGTTTCACAGGGATATGGTGCCCCGTCCTAATTAAAAATACAATGGCAATTATTAAAACAAAGCTCACAGCATACCCATGGAGGGCCCTGACTCTAGTTCAGCTATCTGGTCTCCTGGAACGCTGCAACTCTGTGCATCTTCATAATCCCATTACGGAAATGACAAATGGGGGGGAAATCATCCCTCTGCTGAAGTCAATGACAATCTGTAGTGACAGCTTTTCAGCAGAGCCACCTTGTCTGGGCCTGGCAAGCAGAGAAGGGTTATAGGACAAGGACATGTCCTCCAAGAAAGGAGGCTACACAGGCAACCGTAATGATGGCACTCATTTTGCTACTTAAAGAGAAATCTGAGCTGTAACCAAAGGATTTTCAAGGACTAAAAATGCATGGAGAAACACAACTGAAAGTTTCTTTGTATGAGGCAATCTGTGAAACTTACCAAAATGCAACTCATGCTACTTGAATAGGATCCAATCATTTCACCTTTTCATATGGATTTGTCCTGTGGTTGCTAATTCAGCTACTAAGCCAAATAAAGAACAGGGCTGTTCAGCACAGACCAGAAAGACATGGATGAAATTGCATTTAGATGTGTTAAATCTCATCTGAAAGCTCTTGAATACTTAACACATGCTTGAACCCATCTGTGAAACAATTAATTTCTCCCTATTTTTCAGTAAAATATTTATGAGTACACTGAATGATTAAAGACAGTGGTACCTGTGGATTCTCTTCTCAGACTCGTAAAGTGGAAACTTTTTTTTTCTTTTTTATCTATCTCCTTCAAAAGAAATACAGCAGCAGGTACAGAGAAGAAACTAAATATCTGATGAAAATACCATGAGCCATCTGTCCTGGTTCTTTTGACTAACTTGCATGCAGCAAAGTAAATCAGATGGATGTCCCACCCAAGACAACCAAAAAGGGCATTTTTTGAACTATATGAACAGTTCAAATGAGTTTCGAAATGGTGAGGGAGAGGTGTAAAATACTTTTAGAAAATGGGATTTCTGTGCCTACCATACCTCAGAAGAAGGAAGCTCCTGTACTTCATTTCTTTGCCATTCTTTTTATCTTAAGCAATTCCTGAACCCTTTCCAGTGTTCTGTTAGGTGGGAGCTGATCTCATTCAGTCATATTAGCTGTCAGAGCACTGGCAGTGGTGGAGCTCCAACTCTGTGCACTTCCTCTGCATACTTACTCCAGGACAGTTGTAAAAATAATTTATTTCGGCTCAAGCTCATTATTTCCTTTCTCTTAGAAAGTGATGCAGCCTAGTGAGACTCTTTCCTCCCTCTCTATATCCTCAAAAGGTCATTGCTCATTTGCTTTTATCTGATTTGGGAGCAAATCTACAAGTTCACATAAGCAAATTGCACTTTCAGCACCAGCTATACATGCATATCATGTTTAATATCTTAGCTGTGAGTCCTACATGCTCTATATGATGGCATATTCAAGAGCACAACTTTGTAACTCATCAGGAAGTGGCACAGATTGCAAGTAGGATTACTGTACTACTCCATGGCCTGGCCTGGTCTCTGATCCAAGGATGCTATCTGCCCTCAGATTGCTGACTCATCACAGCATTTCTTCCCAGAATGCTGACCTGAGATCAGCAAGCAATTGTATTTTGTTATCTCTGTACCAATTGCAAAACCACTGCCTTTGAAATGAGAGGAGTAAGAGGTAAATGTAAGGCTGCTCTGTGAGCTCCAAGGGCAGTGGTACATGGTGCTGCACACTTTACTCTGAGATGGCAGCTGGCTGCAGGCGACTCTTGCAGGCAGATCTGGCATAGACACTACTTAACAGAGCTAAGAGAAATTGTATTTTTCATTGCTTGTAGCACCATTCTGTTGGTCAGCATCAGTGCTGTATAGATGCTTGTACACACAGTATGCATTGAAGACACGTGGCAACCATCAGAAACTTGCTCAGAGCAGAAAAGGAAACAATCTTGCTTGTAACAAATGAAATTTCACAACAGACCATTTCTCATAGATATTCTATTTCTGTGGCTTCAACAATTGAAAGATATTAGGATCAACAGTGTCTATCACCTGTGGCAAGACACTTGTATGCAGATGACACCCAGTAATGACACAGCTGGGTGTGAGATCTATGGGCACTTGCAACACAGAAACAAAACCACCACAGGGGATTATCACTAACCTGGGAACGGCTCTATGCTTCCAATCACGATAGGTAATTTGTAATAGAGGAAAGCACATCTCTGGATTCTACTGACAGAGGTCTCTACACACACATGCCTGTGCTGACAAGGTGTGTCCTGTCAAGGAGCATAGAGGAACACAGTGTTCTACTCCACTGCCTGTCACACACCCTGTGTGCCACCCAGCACAGACTTCACACGTGTATTGACTGCACAGTCTGGTCTCAGGCTTACCTCTGATCTGTTTGTTCACAAGGCACTTTGTCACTGTGCAAAGCAAATTCTGCTAAAAAGATTAGTGGGGACAAAAAGCCCAAATTACTTACTGCTCCCTGCTGTAGTCTGGGTCAGGAGAAGCTGCCTGGAGGAGGGGATGACAGAAAACCTTACTGAAGAGAAATTAGGAACATATGTCTTTAGAGATCCTTCTGGAGCACAGGGCAGGCTAGCCTGTGAAAGGAAAAGAACCAATATACAAGAAACGTTGAGCACAAGAAAGACTAAGACTGCTCCCAGGAAACTCTGACAGGACTGCTAGACACAGCCCCAGAAGTGCCTGGAAAAGTCACTTATAGACAGAAACTTCCTAAGGCATCCAAAGGTCTACAAAGGTCTCTCCAACGAGATGTCAGAACTTTTGCAATCCAGAAAAAAAATGGAAGTTCAGAGACAAAAAAAAAAACAAAGATGGAGGAGAGGGCTCACTCTTCTGTCGTCAGCAAGGACAGAGCAGGCTCAGGGTAAGCTTTTCCTGCAAGCTTTTCATTGAATCTCTTGCCAGGCACATCTGAGTTTTCTCTGCTGAAAGAGTTTCCCTGTTGCCATGTATCACTTTGGTTTTCTAATAATTTTCAGCTTTAAAGCCTAAGAATCCTTTTGGACATTCTCAGTTCCAAGAAACAGTTGGGTAGGACCACCTCCATGCTCTGTCCATGCTGGGTCTTGTCAGAGCTGGCATGGTTTTTTCTGAACTCTGAGCAAGCTGAGATGAACTGAAGGAGATGTGACCAAGATCACGTGGCTGTGGCTGTGCTTTGGCTCACTCTAAAACACTCTCATGTTGAACACCACAGCTCTCATGCCCTGCTACTAATGGAAATTTGCTTGACTAACACTGTGTTGCTTCAACCCTTTTGAGGCCTAATCCAGTGCCCACTGGGATGAGATAATGCCCACTGATTTAAATGGACTGTGAATTACATCCTTTATTTCTGACTTAAGAACTCTTTTAATGTTCTTCCCTTTATTTATCGCAAGGTTTCATTCTGCATTTCGCCCTCCCCCTCCAAATTACAAATTCTACAGCCAGTGCACATCCCTCAGCTGGATTCCTATTCTGAGGAGCAGCACCCACAGCAGCCACTCTGGACGCCCACCCAGCCACTCTTCATCACTCCTCCTGCACTATCTCTTTCACTAATAAAATCTGGCATTTCACATTTCAGTTGTAACATACCTAACCAGCTACTTATTACACGTACAGAACAGCAAACGTGGCAACCTCTGACTCCTGCTCCACAGTGTGGCTTTCCTGACAATAAGACATTTTGTTATGCTTTCCAAACATGAGTGTGCTGAACCTATTTCACATCCTCTTGAGCATGCTAATTCCAAGTGAGCTTTATTAGTATGCAGAAGTGAAGTCTCAGGAAACATCAGCAGATGACATGATCAGTAATGTGTGATCAATGCTTCACCTTTTGCCCTGAATTTGATTAAGTACTATATAGCTCAACAAAAAAAGCAGTTCATTAAAAAAAAAAAAAGCTCAATAGTACATGTAGCAATATCGTAGTGATTCTCTGTTCCTGGGCATGTTTGGTAGTTCTGATGTTCTGCATTCCAAAATCCATGTTGCCTCAATTACCAGTTTTCTGGGAATGCATGCCCAGATCCAGCAAAAGATACAACTACATGACATGCTCAGATTTCTGTTACAGTAATAAAATATGTACAGAATAAAAAGTCCGAAAAATACATATCAAAGCCACAAAACCTGACCTCACAGGCAATGAAATGTGACTCAGGCTCAAAGTCAGCACAGCTCAATGCCCATCCTGAGTCCTGCTCAGCCTCCCAGGCTGAATCAGTGAGTGCTCCCTGGACCCTGACTGAGGCTACCTAAGGAGGAACGGGATGGAGATCTGTGACTTCCCTTACACCTTCCCCACTGGTGTTGGCAGTAGCAGAAGCACTGGAAGTACTTCCCAGGTGGGAATAGCTTGAGCCAGGGCTAATGTGACCACTTCCTAAAAGAAGTCTGGCTGCCAGCTCAGGCCATGCTGAGGGGGAAAGAGCAAAACTTCTACAGGCCCAAATGCTTCAGCCACAGAAATGAGCTGGGGAAAAGGAGGAGTTATAGCAAGCCATGCTCTTGCCTTTAGCCAAATACAGCCTTTTAGGGACACGTCTGTGTGGCCTCACAATGGGAGGTTTGTCTCCCCGTGTATATTTTCTGATCACCAGAGTTACTGCTCAGTAAAACCTGAAGTTTGGCTTAGTTTCAACCCAAACCAAAGACCTTGCCAAGCTTCCAGGTCCACCCAAACCAATAAATTAACTCAGGTTCACCTGAAATTTGACTGAGCACTTTTTTTTTTTTTTTTTTTTTTTTTTTTTTTTTTTTTTTTTCTCTGGGTGAGGGCTGCGTGGCAATGTTTGGTCTTTTTCTTTAAATGTAGTCACTGTACTACCTCAGGTGTTACATCCCCAGTTGCAATGAGGTTAATCACTTCAAGTCACTCTACTGGCCTGAGCTGCCAAAGCAAACCCTTTCTGAAAACCCCTCTTGTGTTGCAGCAGCTAGCAGTATGCACTGGCAAAATCCCAGAGCCCCTAAAGCCCATGATATTGTAAAAACCCAAAAATGTTAGCAAAGCTGCACAGACAAAAGAAAAATATTTTTTTTAATGGGATATGGGACCCCAAGTGGATTCAATGTCATTTGAAAAAAAGAAAAGAAAATAAATCTCTACTTCTATTTTTCAAAGGTAATAAAAAGAACCAGGGTTGTTACAACACTCTTGCCCTCCGGAGTTGAGTACCTGGGGCTCTGTAGCATTCCATGGGCTCCTGGGTGTCCCAGGGGAGACCCCCAGACCTCACTGTGTATCTGTACTCCCCTCAGCAGAGCATGAGTGCAGACACTGCCACATTTCCTTGCTTTCTGCCTTCAGATTGATGCTAGCCTCTTTCTGCTGCCTTTCAAGGGCCATCATCTGAGTGCACTGAATCAATTTCAACCAGTAAACTGCATTATGTGTTTGGACCCAGCCACACTCAAGTTTTGTTTTCTGCATTCTTTTAAATCCATGCACTGTATTTAAGCAATGAGCTACACCAGGCAGTGGTGAGTGAGTGATTACTATACTCTTCAGGTGTCCTTATGCCATGGGAATTTGGAAACCAGAGCACTCCACCACCTGAGAAGTGCAGTAATCCTGTAGAAATGCACAGAGTAGGAAATTTTCTTCAAAAACAGAATTTATGATCATAAATAAAAGAAGCAGAAACCATTTGATATGGGTAGAATGTCACTGTCAGTCAGTCAGAATTGCTACTCTTAAATACTACTCGCAACATAGAAGTAAGTCCAAATAATTATGAGATTATTGTGCAAAGTTAGTCAGTGGAGCTCAAACTACTTTATTAATAAAGCAGCTACACAGTGTAACACTGACAGAAAGATCATTTGACCACCCTGAAGCTGGAGAAAATAGTCCTGAGTGGTGGTAGGGGCTGTGGGGAGAGAAGACTCTCCATGCTTCTGCACTAAGTCACTGACCACCAGGAACAGATAGTTAAGCTCCTCTCCTTCTCCTTTGCCCATTACAGTCCTACAAGAACAATAGATATGCAAAGACATCAGGAGTTTTCAGGCAGGATCCAGCTTGGCGTGACATCAAACGTGACAGAGTGCCTGCTGCTGTCAGAGAAACCTTGGCCTCTCAGCACTTAACACAGGCCTGTTGGCAGGCAGCTGCTCACAACAGCTTTGGTGGTCGTCTGTATCATATGCAGCAAATTAAACAATACAGTTCTTCCCATTTTGTCTTTAAATTCTAAAGACAATTCCTGGTATAACTTATTTTATCAATGGTCAAACTAATAAGCATTCATTTTCCAGTGTTGGCTAAGACTCGGTGAATCAGCCTAGCACTGTCTGAATCACACTGTATATACTTCAATATCTTTCATTATCTCAAGTACCTTCTAATCAATAGAATTCAGAGAAATAATAACAAACCCAGCTGATTATCTAAATGCTTGTATTTGCAGCTTTTACTACCAACAGTCCAATTCCAATCTGAGAACAAGATGCATTTGAAACTTTGCATTTGATATCTAATTGAAAGAGCAGCCCCTGCCCACAGGTATCCTATGAATCCAGGAGGCGCTTGTGAAAACAGGGCCTTAGGTCTATCTGATTTAGAGATGTGTCCAAAAGATGCTCTTGTTGGTTTTGGCAGCTCAGGGCAGAGGGAGTCTGTTTAATTTAATGGAGTACCTTGACAATCCTGCTATACAACAGAGAGGGGAATTTACCCCAGTAAACAGTTTTCAAAGCTGAGAGGCATGGTTTGTCATTTTAACATCACATCTTTTACCAGTCTCCTTGTCCTGACTGAAAGTCAAAGATGCAGAATCTCTAATACTAAGCTACCACTCTGTTTCTGAGCTCAGGTTTAGCTCCTGCCAATACGCACAGGTTGAACAGATGCTGATTTTCCTAAGTCCAAATTAGTACAGACAGTAATACAAGCACCATGTCCTCATTCCCTTTTTCCCCCAAGATTACTAATAAAGAGTCTATTGCTTGGCTACTGATTGTACCACGTGCTCTAATTACTTGTTTCAATGATGGCAAACACATTAAACAAGTATTAAACAGCATTTAAATCAGTGCTCTTTGAAGAGGGAAAGACAAGCAATGGAGGCATTTATTAATCACTGAAGTAGTATCCAAATTAGCATGACTTTTGAGAATTTTCATTTTGCAAAAATGTCCTCCTGGCTTAAAATAAAACCTCAGAACAGCTTTTAGAGCATTGAGCTCTAAACAGGTCTGCTTACGTCCCCTAGAGCCCAGGGGACTTTTAAGAGGAAAGCTAATGTGAGAAGCATTGACTGCAATGACCCAAGAAAAACACAGATCTTGCTGCCCTGTGGGCTGACACATAAGTACACATAAAAGCATCCAATGTAAACTGGTTTACTTTTTATCAAATGCCACCGTGAAATCCACTGGTGCCATACAGCATGACTACATCAAACATGTAAATGTCACAGGATAAAGCCTTGTCCCAAATAGCCAAGAAACAGCAGGCACGGCGTTTGCATGGCCTGTCCCATGTGTGCCGTGGCCTGGCCCGTGGGAGCAGTGATCTTGTGACCCTGGAGCGCTGTGATCCTTCCGCAGGAACCGGCGGCCAAAGGCCCAGGCCCGTTCCCTCTGCGAGACAGCTCCCTCCACAGAGCAACACCGGCAGCTTTTTTATCTCGTCCTGCTAATGGAGATGATAACCTGTGACTCGCTCCTGCCAATGCACCGGTGGGAATAGCAGTGAAATAAAGTGCCTTCCGTTTGCACAGGGCCCAGAGATTATTACTGCCACTGCTGTGCCCTAGGACACAGGGCCCGGCGGCTGCCTGTGACCACCGGACAAAGGGCGGTGCTAACAGGGTCAGGCCACCCACATTCCCGTGTGGCCCAAAGGATTTTATTTTACATTTAATGCTGTATCCAAATCCAAGAATGAGTGATTTGTAACCCTTTGAGGCCTGCCACCTTTGCTCTAAAATACATCTGCTTCAGGAGAATACAACATATACAATAACACACTTGTAATCTCGTTACCAAATCCTGACACAGCAGAGCACGCACACAATAGGGTGTGTTAGAAACGTGGCAGCCTGCCTGCTAATTAGTAAACAGTGTCAGTCATTTGTCAATTAACGGCTTTTATTTTCTTGTGGGAAGGAAATTTCTAGAATACCGTGAAGCACACACACTCCCTCCATTGTTCTCAGCTGATAGAGGTAGATTTGGATGATTGCTTTTTTCCTGTTGCCTCTTAACATTGCAAATCAAACTGCAATCAGAATAATGAGGTGTCAGTGGTTGAAACCATAGCTAGTACTACATATTGTCAAAGATTGTTCACACTAATCAACTAATAATGACATTGCTTCCTCCACCACGCTAAACAAAATTCCCCTGGTTTTGCAACACAATTACTACTAATAACCATAGAAACCTTAGTGTGTTTAAGGAGACTGTTTCAGAGATTATCTGGAGATTTATTTTAAATGAACTGGGAAGACAGATCTTCCAGGTGGAGCTTTTTCTTTAGTAATTAAGTAGATCTAGTTCCTGTGGGTGTATAGCATTTTCCAGTAGAATGAAGTATTTTTTCTGCTAATGATGCACATGAATTAAAATAGTAGTTATTATGCTGATGAAGAACGTATTAAATATTTAAACATTTAAATAAATACATTACAGTAACAGCCATTCTTTAGTCTCAGAAAGAAAACTATAGGAAACGATACTCAAAAAACAATTTTTTAAAAAAGATTTACTATTACAGAAGGGACGATGAATATATATTTCTTTTAAAACAAAAATGCATCGATTCCTCAAGAGAGAGATATCTCCTTATCATCAAGTTTTTTAAAAACTATGGTGGCACAAATGCTGGAAATACTTTGTGTTCTCTATGTCAGTAACCAAGTCACTTTGAAGGCTTAAGAAATTATTTGCTTATTGAGCTAAGTTTCATCCAGATGCAGCAACATTTTTAAAGAGAGATGACAAGAGAGAAGACATAATTGTTGCGACACAAACGTGGGATGACTTTGTTTTGAAAACATTAATCAGGAGGGAAAAAGAAAAGAGAGCAAGATCTGAAAGAGCAAGTTGAAGTCTCAAGGTTAAATAAAGATACTTAACATTAAAAACATAGGAAAAGAGGAAAATTCAACTCTTACAGCTAAAAAAAATCCCAGTGATATGACTGACAGTGTTATTCCTGAGTTTATAAATGCAGGATACCTAGGGGCACAATTTTATCACCTTGTCAAGTATATTAGAACCACTGTTACCATCAGATTTCTTCAAAAAGACTGAGAACAATAAAGAACAGAGCATATCCCAGTAGCACCCTGACTCATTGTACTAAAACTGCATCATGAAGAAGACAGATTAGAGAGGAGATTGATGAATACTTGAATAAAAATAAGAGCCACACTAAAAGAAATCACTGGCCCAGATTCTTCAATCCAAAGATATTTGAGAGGTCCCTTACAACAATACAGAGCATCATCATTGTATAAGTTGCATTCAACCCAGAATGCAATTAATTTTTTCATAAAAATCCCACAAAAACCCAAACAAAATTAATGTATTTTATATAACTACATTTCTTTTCTGATATACATGACGGGAAACTGAGATTGCATATTCAGATTGCATTACATAGCAACCTGGGCATTTGTGGAGGAAAACTCATAAGCACCTGATTAAGGCCCTTTCTTTTTGGCAAAACAAATAAAATTGTGTTTAACTTGAAATATTTTGCTGAATACCGTGTTTTGCTCAATCAGAGCTTTCCCAAATGCAAACTTTTTAACAGCATCAACTGCAGGCCTCCAGACTTTTGTAGGCTTATCTCAACTGAAACCCAACTGAAAGCCTTCCAAGTTTTGCCCATTTCCTAATGCTTTGTGAGTTGTGCCAGTGACTCCTGGGATCCAGATTTGGAATGCATTTTGAATATTTTAAATCACAAATTTCCCCTTAAAGAAAACAGATGTATGCACATATTCACTTGAGTTCTTTATAATTTGAAACAGTATCATTTTAAACCAATCTCATTAGATACAGATGAACAAGTTTGTTTTTATCCTGGCAAACTGCTGTTTCTATTATTCTTCTAGAAATCTTTTGCATAGCATTTTTTTTTCTTGCAGTGAGTAATTACTCTTACTCTGCCATCTTGAGACAGACCCAGAAAACAGTCCCATTACTGCATCTAAATGAACCTTTTAAATATAAGGCACAGACTGTAAACAATAGACTCCTGATGGCTGGCACTCATTTACATGTTTTCTTTTAGATGTGACTACAGGTATCTAATTCCATTATCCTCAGTATTTCACAGAATTGCCTCTTTTTTTTTCTTTACTCACTGCCTCCATTACCGAACTTGGGATGAATAATCTTCATGAAATATAAGATGGCTTGAGGTGCTTTGTGCAGCATAAAACCAGGCCATTTTAATAGTAATTTATTCCCACATCTGGAGGACTGCTTGGAAGCACTTTCAGATGCTGATGTATTCTCCTTGCATTATCAGGAACTGAGTAAAACATTGGACCAGAATCGATGATCACCACTGGTGCACAGATGAATGCCCACAGCAAACTAAGCCTTCAAATTATCAGCTTGCAGAGCACTTCTTGTTCATTTTCTTCAGTGTCTGTCTGCAGTTAACATCTGTTTCCAGTTATGGCACTACCAAAGGCTTCTCCTTTGACTGTTATTAACACACAGGCTCATGGTGCACTGGAGTGTACTTCTGTGCAATAGCTGGAAAGGGAAGTCTGACAGGGCTGTCACAGGAAAGGTAGTTTAAGTTGCATCTGCCTATTTACCCAGTTGAATTTACCTTCTTACTGCTTCAGTCTGATGAAATTAAAGCATAGGCACTTTTGAAGAAAACATTGAGAACACGAACATCCCACAAAAAGAAAAAAAAAAATTATCCTTAGAAAAATATCCCCTCCCCAATTTTGAAAGAATTCACTGTAGAATTAAGAGTTTGCTTATTGAAACTGCTGATTCGCAAGGATGTCAACAGTTTCCAAATGCCTAGAGGCTTCTAAAAACCTGTACAGTCTTAACATCACTGGTCACAGGTTGTCTTTCTCTTGATTTCTAACTACTCAGATCTGTTAATCTTTTTTATTATCCACCTTCCTAAAGTGCCTCTCATCATGCTAGGATCTTAAACACTGGGGCAAAAGCCAACTCTTTTCATGTCCAATAGTGACTAATGCAACTAAGGATTTATCCCAACAGAGACAGGATAACAACAGTGGAGAAGAAAAAGCCAGGAATCCTGTGCTTCTTTTGGATGCACTGCAAGTAATGCACCACTGATCTATTGGAAGGGAATATGACAGAAGAGAAAATGGAGAAGGGAAATTCTGTTCTCATGGGACATGTTCACAACCACACAGCTGCTTGCTCCATTCCCAGAACTGCTACATGTGCCCTGTGGGATTTTGTCTCCCTTTCTACCAGTTACAGCAGCATTTGGTACAGCCCTCTTTACAACATATCTGCCAAGAGCAAGAATCCCAGAGATCCCCACTGACATGAAGAAAGCTGAGCACATGAAACTCATACAATTTTTTCCCCTAATCTTTTACACTTTTTCTTAGATTGATTCAGTAAGTTGTCAGTGACACCAATAATGCAGGTTTATCAACCATCTCGGCTGAATGACTCTTCCTTGTTCTCTGGTTTCCAACACCATTGTGATGCTTGAAAAAATGAATTCTAATGAGGTGTCACAATGACAGGACATTAATGGCAGCCTACACTGAGTTAGAAAGTGGAGAACCATCACAAACTGCATGCCCAAGCATTTGGAATGAAACAAGTGAACCAAGAGTTTTATTTTCATTCCTGAGAGAACACATTAGTTGGACAGCAGATGACAGTGGTGAGGAAAGTGGAAATAAGTGCACCTATATGTCCATGGCTGCATTTTGAGGTCATTTTGATGAAAGCACTGCACAGACTTGTATTTTTGTAACAAAACTGGCAGAAACACCAAGGACAGAGACTAATTCTGGGCAGTAGTAGTAGAATTAACAATGCACAAATAAGGCATCTGAGTGGAAGAAGATGCTATTTCCACACAAGGGAATAAAGAGGATGAGAAGAATGGGGAGTGGAAATAGGGTGGCATTAAACAGAATCTGTGTAATTAAAAATGCTAATAGCCTCTTGGAGGCTGTTTCCAAAACAAGCTATTTCCTTTAGACAATCAAAACATCATCAAGTTAACTATGTGCAGAGCCTGATTTCTCCTTATTGCAGACAATGGACTAGAACGCTCCTGCCTCGGGGTAGATGGCAGACAAGAACAAGGAGTTTCTTGTTACTCTCCAATTCTGGTATCAATGATGAAGAATTTAGACTTTGACATCCTATCAAAAAATACATCCCCAGGTTCTTCCTTATTCAGTTTGATCCTGTGACAATTTTAGCAAGGATCCCACTTTGACTTGCATAAATGAGTCTGTCACTATTATGTACTGGGACTTGGCTCTGACCCCTCTCACACCAGTGTAAAATTGATGCCACATTTCACAGACTGAAGGTCAACTTAAACTTTTGCTGCTGGGTGGATCAGCTTTTTTTTTTTTTTTTTTTTTTTTTTTTTTTAAATTATCCCATTTTACATAGAGTTTTTTTTGTTGTTTTTTCCTCACGATCCTGGAGAAATGTTCAAATGAATTTTAATTTCAAGTAGTCTTTCAGCTCCATGAGTCTCTACCATGAACACTCTGTGCATGCACTGGCTACAGCTTCAATAAAAACACATGGTAGGATGGATCTATTAGATTAGACGTGGGTGAAAATGCCACATCAACAGCAGTGTAACCTCAAGGACCCTCTCCAAATGAGATGATGTACTGAGAAGGTGGCAGCATCATCTCTAAATCATATTGCTTCACTTGAATGGATGGCAGTGGTGTCTGGAAGTAGAGACTGCAACTGCATGATTTTGAACTTTCACATTAAATCAAAGGACTTGATTTATTTCAGGAATAGCTCTTAGGATTATTCTAGTCAGTGAAGTGTTATGCATGCTAGGAAAGAAAAAATTACAAAAAATAATTTTGCCTGCTACACAAATGCTAAACAAAACTGCACTGTATTTTTGAAAGGTTTGGGTAAGCTGATACAAGCACTTTACACCCAACATGGCAAAGGTCTGTGTTCCAATGGAAACAGTAACTTTTCTACTTTGCGATCTAGGAAAAAAGGTGTAATTATTTTTACAACTTCATTCTTCTTCTCTCATTTGTATAACTCATATCCTTGTCTCATTCTCCCAAGGTTTTGCCCAGGCTACCACTTATAATTCCCTGGGTTCCTCAGACAGAGGAATAACTGCTTCCCTCAGAGAAGCCTGGCTGCATTTTCTTTCCTCTTCGAGCTGTCTCCTTCTCAAACATTTTCTAGCTCTGACTATATGTAGTTCTCAAAAGACAACAAATTAAAAATTTACGGGTTTTTTCACTCCCCCCCAAAATGTTATATTTTGCTCCACTCTTTATGCTGACTAGAAAAACAGAAGGACAATATGTAGCCTCTAATACGTCACTGTTGTAATCAAAGTAGGATAATTGGATGAGCTTCTTTACATATCTGTTGGCATAACACCACTATGTATGCTCTGGTTTAAAGATTAAAGGAAGTGCCTGGTCTGAAGAAAATAGTCTAATACATTTAAATATGAAAAGCACCCATGTATTTTCATGAATGAACTTTAAAAAGTAATCATTCATTTCATCAAAGCAGAAAATAGTCCAAAAAAAATAATAATGGCACAAGAACTTACAAGTCAGTGAGTTATATCAAACCATCAGAACAGAATCTGCCCTTTTAGTTAAACTCATGAAAACTTGCAGTCATTCATTACGAAATGTACCATTCCATTTCAGACACTTGTCCGTCACCAGGAATACCTAAACATCCTCACTCAGATTGTTCTGCACATGTATCATTTAAACTGACTGAGCTTTTGAATCACCAGGAAGGTTTTTTTGGGCAAACCTACCCTTGCCACACTTGCTCTTCTCCAGATTCATGTATATCTTGACAAAACATTGTGAGGGGAAAATAAAGGCTGGCGACTTGTAGGAAAAGGGTTCTTGTAGAAAAAGGGAGAAACATTTTGCATAACATAGACATGAATTAGATTTCTTTCAAAATTAGTTTCATGGGAAACCTGGCTTTTGTCCTGATTCAAAATTCAGCGTGTTTGGAGATTTCAAGAGCCTAATGTAGCCTAGAAAATAAGTTCTTTTTTCATTAGCAGTCATTATGGAGACTATGAGAAATTTTGGGACCCCCACTTGTGCACAGAGAGCTGCTGCAGCAGGTACTGAACAAATGCAGGCCACAAGGAAATTTCTTGCCACATCAACTTTGCAGAACAATCATCTGCAGTGTTTGTTCTGACTCTGAGGGCAATACTTCACCTGGCAAATTTGCTCTCAGGAGTGGGTGATGTAGACAGTGCTGGTGTTACTCTGAGACAGAAGCACAAGGCAGACCTGGCTCTGGAGTGCACAAACTAAAACTAAAATGGGTAACAAGCTTACTCTAATAGAGCCATAATAAAACAATAAGCTCACCAAATACAGGATAAAACTGCTAGCAAGAAAGCTTTTAATCTTCGTTTGATCTTGTTAGCTCTGATTCAAATTAGGAGCAATTTCATGGATGTCAATGGAGTTACTCAGGTAGAAATCTGGATTGAGAACACAATCTGGCTTATCATTCAAGCATATTTAATTGAGATAGAAGGAAAATTTTCAAATGCTGTTCATAATGTTCTTTTAATTGAATCAATACTGTAATTCACCTTGCTCAAAATGAAAAGTCTCTTCATGTTTTGATACTGAACTAAACCCCTGCTTACTACAATGCTTATCTGTCTTATTACAAAGGGAAAAAAAGGGCAATTGACTTTTCTGGCTATCAAGATTCTCTCACAAATATAAGAATCTACATCTGGTGCCTGACGTACCCTCTGCTTGAGCAATCCAAACAGCTGAAAATGTCCACGTGTTGCATAAGTAAAGACTAGTCAGGTAACAGGAACTGACACACTGAAGAGAGTTTTAACTTCCAGAATCAGTCTTTACCACACTAGAGCTTTACTTCTATGACAAAATGTGCTTATAAGAATTCAGTCAAAGTCACTTCCATTAGAAACCTTTTAAAAGAAGCTTAAAAATCACCTTTCAGACACCTTTTTGTCTCCTTTCACCTGCTTTTTATACTCTGTTGTCAATTTCACCAATGCAAGTCCAAACTCACTTAGCAGAATGTACAGAATAACCTGAGATTTAAAAGAGGAACAGGGACCATTTTTATCTGTCTGAATTTATGTTCTACTCCGAAGTTTAGGAAATGGGCCATGTATGACTTTTATATCTTCCTTGTCCTCAGCAGAACTTTGAACATCGTTAAATCATCTTGACTAAATGGGAAAAGAGGACCACAACGCTTATTTTCAGAGGCGCTGACTCCATGGTATTAATGCCTTGAAAGCATGCCAGGAAACTGGATTCTATAGAGTCTCAGTAGTGCTCAGGAGTGTAGATGGCTGCTGGAATTTTAATGCCCATACATCACTCTGTGTGGGCCATAATCCTGGCATGAATAAGCTCTGTGAGGACATCTCATTAAAGATCAGTCCCTGCTCTCAAAGGTGGAATTCTGATTTTCATGTCTAGGGATGGCTTTCTGTGGCATCTTCTCCTCCTCTGCTACATATTTATTAATATTGGCATATGGTTGTTAAGACAAAGCAACTTCATTTGTTCTGCATGAGAAGATGGGAAGTACTGCAGGGATTTCAGAAATGGCATTTCCTGATTTCATTGAGCTAAAGCTCCCTCTGAAGCCAGACTGACCCTCAGAGAAAGAACAGTGAAATGCAAAAAAGCAAAAGCAGCTTACTCTGGGTAAATAAAACTAAACACAATCAAGACACTGCAAATGGACCCTCCTAAAGGATGACCTGGGTATTCTGTGCACATACTGCACTCTGATTGTAGAAAGATATTGAATGAGTCTGATATGGAAATCAGCTTCTCTAATCCAAAGCCTAATTTCCCCAGCTTTTGAGCTTTTGGTGAAGTTCTTTCACCTGATATTCCGGTATCTACCCGAGGTTCCATAAACCAAGAGTCACATGGAATCAAATGGTGAAAATCCTGGAAAGTCTGTACCCCATCATGAATACTCAGCTTTAAATATTCTTTCCTGCATTTTCAGGTATGTAGAATCTTCTCTGGCCCAGTATTCTTTCCTCTCTGGAACCCACCCAAAGACACGATATTCATCACCTAAGAACATCTTAATCCAAGTTAGCATGACAGTTGTGGGTACTGCACTTCCACGATCTTTCAGACTTTTCAGACAAATCCACTCAGCTAGTTGCTAAAGCTTTTTGCCTGCCCAGGGGAAAACTCAGGAA
>WAAE01001482.1:0-34893 GCA_013400495.1 Nicator chloris
ATATATATAAACTGCAGAAATTAGATGACCATGTCTATCCCCATTTTATCAGTGAAGATGGTTACCTTGCAGAGCAAGGAAAGAGTTGAATACAATGCTTAGGTCAATAAACCATCCAATTTCCCTTTAGGGCATTAAATGGCAACAGAAATGTTGCAGTTCAACATCTTAATTCATAACTTAATGGACATCAGTCCACACCATGAAAATATATTCTATCTCAAATTTTATTGTCAGCTTACTCTGTTTTCTCAGTAGAAGAAAACACAGGTTAGAAATATATAATCAAATAACTCTAGTGCAGGAGCTTGAGTGTATGCATATTAGAAAATGCCAAAATCTGTCTTACATTTATTTTCTAGGAGACCTCTCTTGTTTGGACAGAACTTTTGTCCTTATATTGAACCCATCAGATCAACAATAGATATATTTTTACACTTGTTTATTGTTTCTATGCAAAATAATCACCTGGAATTTTCCTAAACTTCAATTACAGTATGAAATAAAGTTATTCTCATATCCACATGTACTAAGTGATCATGGCATCAATAAGATTGATTTGTAAATACAACATTCCATGCTGTTTCCCTCTTGGAAGAATAAGGTTGAGAAAAACAATGGAGGAAACTGGGAGAGGAGTCAATGCAATAGTCTGTTAAAAAAATCTCAAGATATTATCAATCCCCATGTCTGCCTAATTAGTCATAACATCTGTCAAATTTCTATTTTCAAGTGAAGTAGCATGTAGAGTGGTGAAATGTCAATGACAATACTGATAGTGTTTAAATTGTATATTAAAAAAAAAAAACGCACAAAAATCTGTTATTTTATCCCTTTCTGCTTCATAACGAACTGAAGAATTTTATGTCACTTTCTCTTGCTGTTGCACATATTCCACAGCTGTCAGTTTGTAGAGTGGTGCTGTTGTGTTCTTTGTGATACACGAAGGTGGAAATACCTTTGGACCTGGTGAATTAAACTCAACTTGAACGCAGTCATAAAGGATTTGCCATTTACTTTTGGAAAGAGAAGTTGTACAGACAAGGTAACTCTATTTCAAAATGATAACTGAAAACATCTTAAGCTTTCCTCCTCTTCCAGTAGGAATAAAGCCCTGGAATGTGCAGCCATACCTGTCTTGAAAAATATAGCAGAACACAAAGGTTTGACACAAATGTGCCACAAAACTTCCTTAGAATTACAACTCCACTTATGCATTTTCCTCTCCCATTGGAGCTTTGTGGCAACAAGAAGGTAATGTTCTATAAAAGGTTTAGAAATCCTAAAAGTTAGTTAGTTTACTATTTTGTAAAAAGACCAAACGAAAATGAATCTGATATCTTTGACAATGCACCCATATCAGGAAGGTTTATGCTGTGGAATCACAAAGGATGTGTTTCACTAACAAACTATAAGTTTATATAATTTTCATTGTGTCACTTCAATCATATGCCACGCGACTATAGATTATAGGACTATATATAGGCTGATTTTACTTACATGGATGTAATAAGGAATAGGATTTTATATAATTTATGATATAATCTGTATTTTAAGAAAGTTAAATGAGAATTTAAGACTCAATTTCTTAAAAAGAACAATTTGTTTGTAGTTAAAGAAATAAGTATAGGAGGACTTTATACAAATTTTATAAAACTTTAGGGAGCTACCTAGGACTGGAAAGGCAACAAGTCTTTCACATCATTATAATTTTCAGAACTTGTTTTCACTTGTCACAAGTACAATAAAACGAGTTTGTCTTTTTTAGACCAGGAAGATCATAGGCAGAAGGGTAACAGAATTCCCAACTGGTCCTCTAACCTTGTGTCCTAATCTGAGAGCTACTGGCTTTTTTCAGCTACGTTACAATTTTTCTCTTTAGAACCTTCACCTTTGACATGATCCAGTTTTAAAGTTATTAGAAATGCTTCTGCCTGAATTAAGATGCAAACAAGACCATATGCCAAAGTCAATAATATAGGGTTTATTTGATAGTAAATATATGAAAGAGAGAGAGAGGAGAAAAAAATAGAAAACAGATGAGGGGACAGAAAATTAGTGACAGAGAGAGAATAAAGAAAATATCACCACTCCATGGATCTCACCGATGTCCTTATGATCCTCTCCAGCTGGAGAAGGATCACTCTTCTTGTTGATGAAGGCCCTCTGAGAAGCATAGAATGGTTTGTGTAAAGGTGCTCACTGCCTCTGACAGAGGTTACACCACACACGGGAAACCTCCCCCCCTCCTCATTTTGGGGGTGTCTGTGTAAACCTGGCGTCTGTGGGCTGTGGTCTCCTGCAGTCCAAATCCAGACAAGGAAGAATATCTCTTGCATTTGGCTCCCTTGTGGATGCTTTCCTTTTCCTTCAGCCTTGTTTGTTTCATCCTAGACTTGGGATGAGTGAACAATAGTGTTGCTTTTGTCTTGTCTAGGGGGCTTACTTCACAGTCTGAAGTTCCAAGGAAGCTTTTGTGGCTGTGACTTCTTTATGAGTTTTTGCCATAATGGGCAAAACTTCATAACAATGTTTAAGGAATGAACTCTTTCAGTCCTTGACAACCTTTCACCACCCTTCTTTATCCACATGACCTTCTGCAATCCAAGATGTTGCTTTACCCAATTTAACTCAATTTTTTAGTTTTTTACCTTTTCTATCACTAAGCAGATTTGAATTTTAGACATCATGGTTATATGATGAAACTGAGAACAGAAATTATAAACATAGCTTATTTTATAACAGTTTTTAATTCTTGTACACTGGAGATCTTTGCAGTTAGCATGTTAGACAGGAAAACTCATACAGCACCAACTGAAATCTATCCAGCTTCCTTGTACCCATGGTAATAAAATATTATTTCTGTAATTTACCAAATTGCTGAAAAGTAAGGAAGACCAGAGGGAGTTTCATTGCAGTTGCTTTTTATATTCTTACATTGTTATGATAAACAAACACAAGTGCTCAAATATCAAATAATAATTGTAAATAAGATGGTAATTACAACCTAAGGGGAAATGCCTGAGACAGCATGCAGCCAAAGCTCTTACAGCTGGATCAATAACTGTTCAACTAAGCCTTTTCTGTCCACATTGCATCTCTACTAAGCATGAGTTAGTTAAATAATTTGATTTTTTCTCTGTTGTCACAGAGCATCATGAGGTATTTCTAATAAAGAGCATTCAAATAAAATCTGATAAGTACGGCTACAGATAATTTAAACATGAGAGCATAAGATACAAAGAAATAATGAAAAAAATTGCATTTAAACTACGAGGATTTTTCTGTCAGATATTTCAAGCAGATGTCTAGTAAAACTGTTATATTTTCAAGAAAAGGGGAAAGAGGTTGGAGAAGAATATCTACATTGACTCTTCAGCATTCCTAACTATTATCATTAGCATACATATGAATAATCTTAGAAATGAGTGAAGAATCTGGTTTCTAGTGCAAATTTATTGACATGAATAGCTTAAATTAAACTAATGAACCTAAAATTTGATTCAGCTCTAAGCTATTTATAAGTAACTTCTAAAATAAGAGAAACAATACAATTCTCCAATTTACCCTTGAGTGCATTAATTTAAATTAATGTTGACAATTAAATTAAAACTTTTAATTGTTATCCTGAGGAAACTTATATTGCTTAAA
This sequence comes from Nicator chloris, assembly GCA_013400495.1. Classification (NCBI taxonomy): domain Eukaryota; kingdom Metazoa; phylum Chordata; class Aves; order Passeriformes; family Pycnonotidae; genus Nicator; species Nicator chloris. The sequence continues at coordinate 3,652 of WAAE01001482.1, forward strand.
AAAATTTAAAACCCAATAAAATTTATTTAAAGTTGCTCACATTCTGCAAATGAAAGCATGTGCTTTTTCCCTTTCTGTTGGAGTCAGTTAGTAGTGGATCATTACCCCATTAGGAACTGTTTGAAGGAATCAAAGACTTTTTGGGATGTACTCAGGTTAGGTTGTCCAGGTCAGATATAGTTTAGTAGAATCAGACATGGATGAGAGAGATGTGTCTTAGTTCCCAGGGAGAAAGGCAATTAAAATCATCTTTCCCCTAGCTGAAGATATACAGCCAACAACCTTTGAAAATCAATGACATATCACATTTATATACATTAGACAACCATGTTCTTTATACTTGGCCCTTAAAACGAGCTAGGAGTTACCTTTATAGCCTTATCTAAATCAGCCTCCAGCTAATCTTTTTGTTCTTGTTAGCCCCTGCCCAAGTCGTGGGTAAGTTATTGAGAAGCACAAAACAATATACCTGACCTTCTTGGGCGCCACAAATGTAAGAGAAAAATATTCTCCTGGAGCCTACTGTTCACTGTTGTATAGGACCTGTCTGGACACATTTTTGAACTCTAGAAAAACTTCATAATGCACCACTTTTATCTTTGTTTAATAACTCATTTCTTTCTACAGACTTAGTGTCTGTTTTCCGAGTATCCCCCCAACAGCACAGCAGGGCCACTCTTGGACAACTTGATTCATCTTTAGGCATCATTATGCATTTTACTTGGAAAATTCTCTTTGATATCAGTTTAAATTTTGCCTAAGAATTGCACAAAGAGGCCATTAAATATTGATATTTTAAAAGCCACCAAATTATTTATGCAAAACTGAAAAAAGTATAGCTCATTTGTTGCATTCAAACCGAAACTGGAACGCAAACAGCAAAGTGTAATGACATAGTTGTGACAGGAAGGGAAGGCATGTGTCCAGGTAGATCCAGTGTGATCAAATTCAAAAGGATTTGTGTTTTCTGTGTCCAATTTTTGATTTGAGGTGTGCCTATTTGTTGCCAAACTTATCTTTCTAAAATCAATTTATTTTTAAAATCAATTTCATTTGGATAAATGAAATGGTTCCATGATTCTATGAAATCTATTTACTTAATGAGGAAAAATAAGTCAATTACATTTTCTCTGGAAATTTCTATTTCATTTAATTAATACATGTGGAATAAGAAATGTATTTGATATAAAAGATTTTTCCTTTGTCCAGATATGCTCTGCTGAAGTGCAAAAATAGTAGCTCATTGTCTTGTTTTGAAAGACAGATGGTCGCCAAGGAAGGCAGGAACCTCTCTTGGGATGGAAAATATAACCCCCTCCCCTAGCAATTATTATAACTATGAAATTAAGGGGCTTTCAGGCAAAGATACGGGAAAGGAATGGCAGTTCTTTACTAGAATGTACATCTGTATACCAAGGCAAACCAGCAGCAGCAGCAGCAGGAGCAGAGCAGCAGCAGCAGCAGCGGGAGCAGAGCAGCAGCAGCAGCAGCCCAGCGCAGCCTTCTCTGGCTGCCAGGCCCTTTCCCCTTGGCTGCAGTTCCGGGCACGGCCGCCAGGGGCGCTGTTGGCTCCCGGCCGGGCAGGGCGGGTGCCGTGATTCCCCCGCGCCTNGGGCCTGGCTTGGCAAACCCACAGGAAGGAGCTGGGCTCAGCGCCCCTCTGGATGGCAAAATGGGCTTTAGCAGGGAGTGGCCCAGCAGGGGACAGTGTGCTGCCGGCTCCCAATGTAGCACGCACTGGCCCTGGGCCCCCTAGCAAGCAGAGGAGCAGAGAGGCAAGCCGGCAAGCCCCTGTCACCGTGCTGAAGGAAAAGAACAAAAAAACAGGAAAAACCCACAAGACAACAGTATCTCTGGTCAGATACCCACACCACGTGGCTGCCGAATCGATCCCTCTGCCAGAAGGAAACAGTCTCACCTCCGGCCCTGAGAGCGAGAGAGAGCGAGGGTGGACCCCAGCCCCTGACCCCACAGCCAAATTCTCACAGTCTCTCTGTAATTCCCAGAGAAAACCTCCCAGCTAAAAGACTGCAGCCAGCTACACCTCTTGCCCCCATCTTGGCCACATCCCTTGTGTCTCTTAAGTATTCATTGTTCAAGTGAAAAATTCCCAAAGAGAAAAAAAAAAAAGAACAAATCCTAACCTCCAACAAGCATTCACCTGTTTAGGTTTGCCTCAATGCAGAACTCTGGAGCTGTGAAGGGGATGTGTCCAATATTTTCAAACCATGCAAAAATGTGTTATGCACAACATGTGTCAAGCTGCAGACATTTGCAGACATTCTCTTGTCTCTTTGTACAGCGTATCTGATTGTTGATGACAACTGGCATTTTTTATCATAAGGTCAACAGTTTATTCTGAAAGCATTCACCATGACTTAGGGAATTTATCTTGATAAGAGAACACTGGTAGGCTGCGACTGGCTTTGTCATTTAAAAAGAAACGTATTGAGAAAGAGGAGAGGGATGAATGTGGAGGGGGAAAGGGGGAAAAAAAAGGCCTGTTTACCTTGTAGGCAGCTTTGTTGTCTTGATGACCACAGATCAGCTACTAGCAGCTGATCATCAAAGTAGACAGGCTTCTTCCAGAGCAAGAAACCTGCTTTTGCAAAATTTTTGAAAGTTCTTTTTGAAAAATTTTTCATAGAGAGAGGATATGAAAAGCTGTCACTGTGCAACCTTGGAAAGTTATTTTCCATAACTTTAGGTGTGCGTTTTTAGAGATAGTAGTGTTACGTGCCAGGAAATCCACTCATGTTTCAGATATCCTGCTTGATTCAGTATTCAGTATTTGGTTTACATAGCCTCTGTTTTCAATTAATCTTTTTTTGATAACTACATACTATTTTTGAAATATGATATACCCCCATAATCCAATTCACACAAAGATTGAATTAGCATTCATTTTAAAATGTGTTTTATGGGGTTTCATTAATTCATGAGGAGGCAAAGGTTATGCTAAGAATGAATAATATTTGCATAATAACAACCACTTAGTTCCTGTTCTTGCAGTCATTCAAATAAGGGTCCAGGACAGAGTATAACCATCTCCAGCCTGCATGATTGACTTTTCAACCCATTTTTCTCAGTCCATTTTGAGTCTGGTATGCATGTGCAGAGTACATAAAAGTCCAGGTACATTCTTGTATCCAGAATTTAGAGAAGTGGAGGAAGAATAGGTTCCATAGAATATTCCATACCTGTGAAAAAATGTACAGCGAAAGAGGAAATTTTGAAAGAAATTGTAACATGAAAATAATTTATGCAGAACAGGATGGAATTAATATGGCCTCATTGAGGTTTTGTGTAATACTCAAAGCAAACCAGTGTGCATATGGACGGAGCAGAGCAGGAAGATGGAAGGAAGAGCCACTTCCTTTGGTTCTACTCTTAAAATATCTTGGAAATGACCAGCACTCTGCTAGTCTGAGCTCCATCACTCAGCCTCTAGGACCTTTGGAGGGCTCACAATATGGCAGACTGTTTTCCATGCCACTGACTGCTGAGATTTGTCACATTGTGCCACTATAAAACACAATGTTCCCCTCTCATTTCAGACAAACTTGTTCGGGTATTAAACAGGTTGCCAGGAAAGTCACAGTATTCACCCACATGTAAGATGAGCACACAGGAATATAGGATGTTGGTGCAAAGAATATCTGAAGGGAGTGTCATAAAAGCATCTCCAGATGATGAACAGTGCCAGATACTCCTGACTGTTAGACTGCTTTAGTACAAAAACACAAGGTGAGCTGTGTACCAAAATAACTGTAGCTGTGTACAAAACCTGAAATTACCAGTACTCATATGCAGGACTATCTTTGAAACAGCACAGTTTTAATTGAGTACTATATTAAGGTACAGAAATAAGTTTTAAAATTTCTTCGAGTTTAATATTTGACTGTGGAAACTCCTAGTCAGCTGAACTTCCAACTTAGACAGAGACAACTTGACAGCAAGCTTTAAAAATCACAGTCTTTAAGCACTCTTAAGGGACTTTCCTGCAACCTGGAGGCAAAACCCACAATATGTTGAGATGGGTAAAAGTTTTCCTGTTGGTAAAAAAAAGATAAGAAGGGCAGAGGTTTCCAGAGGCAAAGACAGATGTCTATCTCGATTTCTCTCTTCCTTACTGCTAGAGGACTTGCACCAATTTTCCACTAAGAAACAAGAATTAGCAATAGCTGGACTCCAGAGGCTGACTTTGACAGAGGCTGGGATGAGTAAACTAAGAGTCACTTATTGCCCCTGAAGAATGGAGACACCAGCTACGAGCACTAAAATCTTGTACCACCACATTCTCTGTTCAGATGCACCAGACATTGTGTTTGATGGAATATTCAGACTCAAGTAAGATACAGTTTTACATTACCTCGGATGGAAAAGAGCATGAGTAGGTACCATAAGTTCAATGTACCTGCACTCCTATTATCTATATAAGTGATGAGATAACTTAGTTATTGTGGGATTTTTTTTCAATAAATATTCAGAAGACACCACTTTTACTAACTTTAAAAAAGGTATGACTTTTTTTTTTTTTGGTGTAGAAACCAATTCCTTAGTTGTTCTCAGGCAATAATTATTTCAGAGAATGTCCTCATATGAAGTAACTTGAGAAACATTTGATTATGGAACTTGAGCAGACTTGAAACAAACAGGATATAATCACTGACCTCCAAAACCTTCCTAAGATTCTTAAAGAGCACATAACAGAACAGCACTACAGAAATGCAGTGATTTTTGCTGCTGAAGTATAAGCTAGGATACTGCTTCATCAGTAGCTACAAGTACTTTTTAAGAATCTAAATGGCATTTACTTTATTTTCTTTCCTCTGCCTAGATCTGGATAGGTTTTAATTCTCAGGAAGGAAAAATTTATATCTTCCCTAATGAGTTGTGACAAGCTCTGTTCATCTTTCAGCTTTTTTTTTCTAACATGCTGAAGCCTAATGGTTTACATTTATTACATAAAAAAAAAAATACAGTCAGACCTTAAAATCTACTACACAGGAATGACCTCTCATCATCATTTGTCCATTTATGCCTTGCACACAAACTTTCCCAAAGGTAGATGGGCTAATGGACACTTTGAATTCTCCTTGCAGCTCTGGTGCTGACCTGCTGCTTATTCAGTTCAGTCATTATTCTTTTGTTCATCTAATCTCTTTAGATCAGAAGATTTTCAGGGCAAATGAATGATATTGTCATTATGGCTGTCAAAGAGATAAGGTGCCCTAACTTCTCACTATGCCTTTTCAAAGAAGATACCTTTCCCTTACTCAAAAAATCTTATTAAAATCGGTCTACAGTACCAAACTTCTCCAGCAGTACCTATGAACCATTATCTCTCAAAGAATTTTGTACAAGCTTAACTTCCTTCCCTATGAAGATTCAGTTAATTCTGGCAACAATTCAAGGGAAAGCAGTTCCATTTCTATCTGAAATGAATTGAAAGTTTTTCTGGGATATCTCCTGTTGCATAGTTTACAAAGAAAAGGTAAATCTTTGTGAATTTGCAGTGTTTTATGAAGATTTCATAACAAAAGCTTATGCAACAATTTGGTATTTTGAAAAGACGACCATTCTAAATACAAAATATTTGTAAAAAATGCAAAATAAAGTGACAATTTTTTCTATTGTTCATTAATACTATTTCCAGAATCATGTAGATAAGACTGTAATTGTGCTTCAGGGAAAAACTTCCTCTGCATGGTGACAAAACTGAGCAAACTATTGAGAGAACACACCCAGGAGCATCACTGGTTGCTGAGATGTAGACAGCTGTTTATCCAGAGAATATTTCCTTTATTTATTCTGAGAAAATGTACCTCTATCTTACTGATGATGACCTGCCAAGACACCAAAATGCAATTCTTGTGGGCATTGTTATGAATTCTGCTTTAATTTGCCACCCATCTTTTAATTTTTACAATATACATAAAGCATCCAATGACACAAAATATTAATAGACTTACATCTATTACTTTCCGTGTTGTTACTTCAAATTTTCTCATTTGACAAAGGAAACATGAGAGATTCTAAGTGCAATATAGAAGGTAATGAGAGAAACAACCTAAATTAAAAGAATAAAGTCCAACCAAGTTCAATGACTTCAATGAAATAGGCATTCACCTTATGTCTGGACAGATTTAAATTATGATTATTTCTATTCCTCATTTCTAATTGGAACATTTAGCTGATTTCAGGTGCTTTTAATGATCATTTTACAGAACATGATAAATCTCTAGATTTTCTTTGAATTTAATATTTGAAGGGTTATTATGTTACGAGTTTGCCTCCTTAAGGCAGCAGGATTAGAATAAGAAGTAAAGGCACTTGAGTTTTTGGTTTTTTTGTTGTTGTTGTTGTTTGTTTGTTTTGTGGTTTGGGGTTTTTGTTTGTTTTTCTTTTTGTTTTTGTGGGTTTTTTAAAATATTTCTTTAGTGGAACCTCTTGCAGCATGGAAGGTAATGATTCCACTCTCTTTCATAGATTAAAAAAACTGGAATTTAAAAAATAGGGATGTAGAATAGGCCAAAACATTAAACGTAATTTCAAATTTTGTACTTTTATAATTAGCAGCAAAAATGGTCTTGAACATAAACTCAAGTTTCCTACATGTAGTTCGGAGGTAAATCTGGAATTTTCAGTTGCGTTCATCTCATTAAGAAATTAATCTAGTCAGCCTCATTTTCAGAAGGGATGTTATCAGCTCCACTCTTTATGCACTCTGATATCTCCTTCTCTGAAGCAGATCAGGTTTCAGTAGAATTTGGAGCAATTGTGCAGCCTGACCTTATCTTGCTCCTCAGACACCATGTGCATTTGAATAGGGATTTCTGGCCTGCACAAATAGGTAGAGCAGCAGGAGATTTGCAGAGAACTTTTGACTCATTTAACAGCCACTGCAGCAGATATCTAAGATCACATTCATGGGCAATAGTATTGACTCAGTATTGCCTTATATTCCTTCTTTCCTCATGCACAGTGTCTACTTGACACTGCCACAGTCCTGTTCTTAAAGTTACTGGAAATGCCTCTGGCCCGAATTAAGATGCAAACAAGACCATCTGCCAAAGTCAATAGTATGGGTTTTATTTGATAGTAATTGTATGAGAGAGAGAGAAAGAGAGAAAAAGGAAGAGAATGAAATAGAAGAAGAATGGGGGACAGAAAGAGTGACAGAGACAGAATAAAGAAAATATCACCCCTCCATGGATCCCACCGATGTCCTGATGACCCTCTCCAGCTGGTGGTGAAGGTCTCCTGAGAAATATAGAATGGATTCATACATGCTCAGGCCAGGTAGGAATGCCCAGGTACCTCTCTGGGGGCCAGAGGGGGAAAAGCAGTTTAACAGAGTCTCTTGCCTCTGACTCTGGATCTGTTACATCACTCTGATCACGTGCAGTGCTGTGGTGCAAGGCCTCAGCAAGGAGTCTGGGGAGCACTTTGGGGGTCTTTGATGGATTGTGGCACCTCCTCAGCTGCCTTTCACGGGAATGTCCCGTGGATGTGGCCGGGGGGTTTCACAGCTGGGCTGGTTTGTGTAAGGGAGGATGGGTGTTCACTGCCTCTGACCAGAGGTTGTGCCACACACCTGAAACCTCCTCCCCCCTCCTTGTTTTGGGGCCATCTGTGTAAACCTGGCCTCTGTGGGCTGTGGTCTCCTCCACCCCAAATCCAGCCAGGGATGATTCTCTGCTGTGTTTGGCTTTCTTGTGGATGCATTCCTTTCCCTCAGCCTCGTTTGTTTCTCCCTAGGCCTGAGATGATTGAACAATGGTGTCGCCTTTATCTTATCTAGGTGGTTTAACTCACAGCGCAGAGTTCCAGTCAGGAATCTTCAAGGAGGGGTGGGCTTCTGTGGTTGTAGCTTCTTTATACAGTTTTTAACTATAATGGGCAAAACTCCTTCATAACAATGTTTAAGGCATGAAACATTTGTTTCCCTGACCTACACCAAGATCTTTAAGTCAATAGGGGGAATAACTGCTTTCTACTGAGGCTGGTGCAGACACTAATAATCTTAAAACTGATTGTTCCTAGATTCTTTGCCAGTATGCCATCATTGTGCTGTGCTGTTTGGAACTCTTGATTATTTTTGTCATGGTAAAATTCATTGCTTAAAGATAAGGGGATATAAAATGCATATAGTTTGATGTTTGGAAACAATTATGGCCAGCAGGAAAAGGTGTTCAGTTATCCTTTTTAATTACCATACAACTGTAATGAAAAGCTGCTGTCTTTATGATTTTATTATTTATTTTACCTAAAGTTCCCAAATTCTTAGCTGAATTCTTCCCCTTCTCTTCTGATGAGGTCAAGGGGATGATCTTTCGCTACATCTTGAAAATTAATATCCTGGGCACATTTCTGAAAACCTCTCTCTGACGTGAAACTGACACACCTTTTGTAAACTTCAGTAATGATTCAATTATGTGCAAATTAATGTAATTAAATTAATGTAATTAAATTTCCCTACCAAGAAAGAAAAATGTAAACATTAATTGTGTTGAGAGTATTTTCCTTAATTATGATTTTCATATATAAAAAAGTCTGAACACTTGCCTCTAAGTTCTATATTTCAGTTGGATATATGATTAAAGGTTGAAAACATATCACTGTTCTTAAAATTTAATTTTAAAAAGCATAATCAGAGGGGATGTATGACTTTTTGAAGAAAACCTTAAATTTTTTTTGCCTTATATATATCAAAAGTGTTCATTAAGTACTGTAGTCTTTTTGTACTATATTCTCATAACCTGTCTCTCCTGAAGTTTATAAGCCATGCACCAGCAGGAAATAGGATTTTGAATATTTAGGGAATCAAGACAAAATTCTAAAATGATTATGCTGGTTAATTTCCATGTCAAAGAAAATATGGAGTGAAAGTTTACATAGAGAACTTCATAATAAAAATCTTAAACCTGAAAAAAAAAAGCTAAGTGAATCAATACAAATCAAGAGATAGAAAAGTTTCAATAAAGTGCTAGCAGGAAATAGTAGATGGAGATTGGAATAGGAGAGAGTAAGAGAGGATAGATGTGGGAGTCAATCAACTGAGAAACATTTGAGAATCTTTGCATAGTGCTAAAAATACCTTTACTATCTTATTTTGTATAGGCAACAAAACCCTAAAACTTCAACCTAAATTTAATCATTGTCTACACATAATAAATCAGTAGATTCAAAACAAAACAAAAACAAAAAACAAGCAACAAGCCAAGCAAACACACACTAGAGAAATTCCCTAAATAATTCAAAGGCTTCAAAATAAAAATCAGTCTCTGACCGTAAACTTGGACAAAGACATATCTTTGGACATTGCAGAGAAAGTGAAAATTATCATTTAACTCATCCTCTTTTTTTCCTCATGGTTCCACTACTGACATCATGTTAATGATCCTGAGGTAGCACATTTCTTTCCATAGCAGCACTTTTTGGTGCCCTGGTAAGCAATAAGATACCTTTGCTGTTGCTTGAAATGAAAAAGGAAGAAATTTTAAAAGAACTGATATGTTGCCAAAACACAGATATCAGAATTTGAAAAAGTGAATAGAATAATAAATAAATACTCCAATATAAATCCAATATCTAAATATTCTCACATCTCAAATACGATCTATTAGAAAAGTTCTCCGTTAAAAGAAAGTCTACCTAAATGAAATTGCATTCTGATAACTTCCTTAAACAGAAATTCACCAATATATCAATAGCTAATGTTGCAATATCTCTCTTTCAAAATAAAATTACAATGTTCCTTCTTGATTCGATTTCAATCCATCTACATGTGAACTCTTGTGCTGTTTCCCTATATAAAAAGAAAAAAAATTACCCACACTTATTCAAATTCTCTTTTATAGACATATCATCAAGGAGTAGATGTACTTTTGCTATTAGAAAACTACCCAGTTATAGACCTTTTTACTGCTCTTATTTATTTTGACTTCACAGTCCTCAGTTACAAGATGCAGGATAAACCACTCTTCTGTGCTAGTACTCTATTCAGAATGCAAAAATGACCTGGGAGCTGCTCTTCCTAGTGAAAGCTGCCAAATTTTGTATAAGGGTATGAGGTATGCACTGATATAAAAGTGAAACTTTCAAGCCTTTACATTCTCAAAGGAACCTTTATCTTAAGTTTTGTCTGAAACAAGACAGCATAAGAAACCAAATCTGATAACCACAGCTGTGCCTTGCCATTTGTATGCAGTAATGGAACTTGAAGAACAATGGGAAGAAGTACAAAATGCCAAGATCTGGAGTTAGGAAACTGTGTACAAAAGACTAGTCTTAAATCTATGTCGTATAAATATTCCACTCATACAGACTTCAAATGAATGTATTTAGAGTGCTGTGAGCTCACGTTTTTTAATTACTACTTGAAATACAGCTCCAAATATTTTATCCATTCATTCCCCCCCACCAAAAAAAAAAAAAAAAAAAAAAAAAAAAAAGAGAGAGAGAGAGAAAAAATTTCCAGCTCTTATTTCAAATCAGAAGAGCTAGAGGGAAAAGCATTAGCTGTGTTTCCTTAAATTGTTAGTTGAATTCTTTGCCCCTCTAAATTGCAGGACATAGCAGCAAAAATGGAAAGAGGCAGGGAAGGGAAAGCATATTACACCTGTATGCTGTTGGTGCAGGTGCACCTGCTTCACTCACCATCTGTACTGCAATATTCTAGTAGTCACAGGCTCTTAGCTCTTTTAGAGTAAGCATCTTATGCCATTACACTACTCTTCTGGGAATACACTTCTCTAATCTGTAAAAAAAAAAAAAATTCTAATCTCATTAGCTACAGGCAAGCACCTCCTTAGTTCAGGTGGGTAAATGTTTTCAATCTTCAGAAAATCCTGCTAGATTAAGTCAACACTGAGTTAATTTAAAACCTTTTTTTTCTTTTTAAAAGGGTGTGAATATCTCAGGTAGCTGAATAGGTAGCCTACACTATAGATCAACAGGATGATCTTCCTAGTGCCATAAAATCCTTAGGCCATCACAAGACTCAGTTATTGCATTGATATAAGAAAAGTGACTCACTAACACCCCAAATATCAACCACCCTAGGCACAATCAAATCAGAACTCAGAAGGCAGCTGTCAGTCTAAAAGCTTGACAGAACAAGATGGGGAAAAGGTCCCAGAGGTTTTCATCCCTCCTAGAAAATATTCTTCCTACTTTCATCCTTCATACTAAGCCAAATGACGACTCTTGGAGAATGATCAGGAGTTGGGGAGACTAATTTGTACAAAATCATCTCTGGCTTTAACTCTCCTTTCAGCTGTAACCCTCAGTGAAACTCTCAAACTGTACAAATTCTAAGTAACACAGAAACCAATCACAAAAGATTCTTTAAAAAGTCCTCATCTATTTACCATCCAAGCATTTTAAGTTGGGATTCTGCAAGGAAATTTACAAAGCCTAACGGTATCAAATAATTTTGTACTGCATTTGGAAAATGAATGGAAAAAGCCTCAGTTACTGGAATGCTACAAATTGTAAGAATAGGCCAACAGTATACTTAATACGCTGCTCTTCTCTAAACATGGCAATAGAAACTGAAGGTCACATATACAAGATGACAGCATTTTGAAAAGTAATGACTTGAGAAAAAGGCTGAAATGTTACAAGAACAAAAAAAAACAAACTGAACATTAGTTCCACATACAATGCAGTGCTCACAAGCAGTAAGGCAGTCTGTGTATTTCCAACTCAAATTACAATGCTGTTGTTTCAAACTTCAACTTAAAACATTCACAGCCTGGGCAGATGAACATACAGCCTGGATAGATGAACACCCAGCCTTGGATAGATGAACCCCCAGCCTTGGATAAATGCATGGTGTTTTATTTTTGAGCTCTCTTGCTTTATGCACACTGCCAGAAGTAGTTTATACCTGGATTTAAATTTAACTTCAACATTAATATATCTTGTGCTATTTTGTCCTGTCTTGTCTAATGTAATCAACAGCATGGGTCTTTTATCATTGTCACTTTGTCTTCAGCATGCAGGAGCTGCTCAGCAAACAGGCTTCTGGAAACTTGCTTATTGTGTATCACCTCTGACTCTAGCTTCTCATAAAGCTGAGAGACAGTATAAATTTGCAAAGTTTTTTTTATTTATATATTTATCACCAAAAAAAGTCAAAATCCCCATTGTATTCATACAGCAATTGCCATACCTTCTGTGATTTACAGATCAAAATAAGCTCAAAGAATGACTTTTAAGAGACGTAACTAACACAAACATTTCTGTTCATGTTGGATAACGATTCTATTGCTATTTCAGTCATCTATAGAAAGTTCATACCAAATATTATGGCACGTTGTCATCACTGTAGAATATTGGAATAGAATCAGTTCCTTAGAATAGGGACAAAAAAAATATACTAACAATGCATATCACAATCAAAGTCATCACTTAAACATTTGGGGTGAAACCCTGAACCCACTTAAAGTCAATGGCAAAACTCCAACGGACCTCAGAAGAAGTCAGATCCTGTCCTTTATTGCTGCCTAAATTCATTTTTGTCATCCATATGACAAATTATTAATAAAGGCACAGGATATTACTTAGTCTCAGCAGAGATGATAAGAACCAGAAAAGAAGCTTTTCAAATACATTATACATGAATCAAGCTGTTATATTTTGAACAATTTGTTCAATGAGTTGGCACTCAACCAGATAGAGAGATGGTCAAATACTGCAAAAGACTATTCTTGAATAATTTATTTAATGAACAACATCTACTTTGGAAGGATAATGTATTCTGTGAGTATATTTAGCAGTTTACAGCCAAAAGTGTTTTATCCAACATTAATTACTGTTGTTTTGTTTTGGGGAAACATAGAAGCACTGTAAGGTTTTGTTTGTTTTGCTTTGATCTTCTATCACTGCACAGTTGCCAGCACTCGTGCTAGAGTACACAAATAACAGCCACCTGACTTTTGTTAAATTTGGTTTCACATTGCTTCAGCATGTAGGATTTGTTAACTTTCATCTAGAGAATTGAAGTGACATTTTAACAGTCTGTGTACCACCTATTCAAGTAGTATGTTTTATGAGACTTAAAGAAAAAAACAAAACAAAAAACTAGGAAAAAAGCCTCCAGCTTCCAAGCAGCCTGAATTTAGATAATATTGCCATGTACGTTTTCTTCAACAGCTGTCTATTAAGTCCATACTATGATTTTCTAAAAAGTTGATTTTTTTTTAACTGCCTTAACTAATTTACATGAACAGCTGTTTTGTTTAATTTCCAAACCTAGGAGAATCTCATTCTTGACACAAAGGCATGGAAATAAGCTGTGTGTAGTTTTAAGCACTCTTTCTTCCCTTAGAGAAAGTTTAAACAAATATTCACACCTTTAATTTAATTTGGTAGTTCTTCAATATTATGGCATCCATGCCCTTGAGATCTCTTCTCCACTGGACACTGGCAAGAGTGCTGTGATTCCCATACCCCAAGATACTTATTCCAGCCTTCTTTCTGATCCTCACAGTTAGCCTTAATGCAATTAGCTTCTTCCACAATGACTAACAACACGTTGTATGAATACTACTCTCAAAACAAAAAGACTTCATCAAAACCATGAGGAAACTGCAGGGAAACGTGGAAAGGAAAAACAAACGAGGAGTCTATACAATTTGTTGTGGTGTTTTTGAAGTAATTTGTGTATAACAGCAGGATAACCATGAGTAACGAGGTACTGGCATAATTTCTGTCACATTTTACAGATGCAATACTTTCCAGGCTGAGGATATACATCAGGATATACACTGGGCTCAGCGTGGAAATATAATATGTACCTAGTGAGGATCCTTATGGGTACCAACATTGGCAACAAATACTACTTTTTTAATAAAAGAAGACTTGTGGTTTGGAAACGTGACCTCTCACTGTTTTAGTAGAAAGTTTAATCTACTGTGGAGTGTCTCCAAATGGGCAAGCCCACACGGAGGACCAGTGTCAATCTCACAGGTGCTGTCCCTGTCCCACCTGGGTATGCAGCCACTTCCTCTTTGCTGGGGAGAGGGAAATCCAGGAGCTGCTGCCTTCTCTCACTGAACAGTTACCTCATCCAGCTGTTCTCTAAATGAACCACGGAATCACAGCCCATCACCACATCCCTACACCCTCCCTGCTGCGGCCAAAGGTGATCCATCTTCCCTCTGCTCCTGGTAGGCACGCTGTGTGTGGCTTCAGCTGTGACGTTCAGCACCACTGGGCATCTGCAGCACGAACCTGGGAGGGAGGAGGGGAAGAAAACCATCAGCAAGTCACGAGCTGAGACGGTGTCTCACTTCCCCTGCCACTACTCAGGTCAAATGAAGCTTGTGGCACAACAAATAGACTTCTAGCTGCAGAGTTGGGGTGGATCTGCCAGTGCTACTCTGCAGCTGAAATTCTTTCTCAGGGTAAAACTATCTGGCATTTTTTCAAAGCATTGATTCGCCCTTTATTTGTTTATTTTTTTAAAGGTGATTTGTCTTTTTGTGATGATTTTGGGAAAAAAATCAGATTTGTGTTCCTTGTACAAATGCATCTAATGCATTATGATATTATTCAATATCTGTAAGCTTTAAAGCTTTTCAGTAACCTAACTGCAAGCATCATATATTATCTTTAGTAACACAATTATTTTTGTTATTTTAGAGACTTCTTGCAACGTACAACTTATACAACAGTAAGTAATTTCTTCACTTTAAATACATTTTCAAATTTATTGACTCAATACCTTCTCTGCAAATGGAATCTAAAAATTTCAAATACAAAATATTATTCAGAGGCATTTTTGATATTCTAGAGCAAAACTATTTTAAGTGAGCTCTTTTGCAACATTCATTATGATGTAGTCCTCAGTAACATCAATTTATGGTCTTTTTTTTTCCTCACAAGCTCCTATGTCTTTCAATGTACTGATTAAATATAGAAGATACTAAGTGGTGTGCAAAGTATTATATTTTTAATGACAGTAGTCTTGAATACTCATGGAGAAATAGTTTTGAATAGGCTTGAAGTTTCATGTAGAAAAAATAAAGAATGACAAGCTAAATATTGAGTAAAATAGTCTTTATGAGTTTTAACTCCCTTTGTCTTAGTCACTAGAGTGCCACACTCTTGTTTCCCAGGCACACATTAAAAAAGGTTTTCTGATTTTTATCATTAAAAGGAACATAAAACAGTAAATGTAACCTATTTCCATCACAATCCCCAGATTAAATGTCTCTTTTCGATAGAAATTAGAAAAATTGTTCTTAGAAAGATTACTTCTTGATATAGCACATTTCTTTTGATAATCCAGATCTATATATATTGATATAAAATGAGCTCTCTTTTGGTGAATAAATCAACTGAAGTTACCCATGAAAGAATAATTTAGAACAAAGATGGAAAACTGATTAATTTTTGTATTTTCACAGATAACTTGTTCATGAACAAATCTAACCAAATAAAGAGGAAAGCCTTGGAAAGGGGAAAATTACTGAGAAATTGACTAGAGAGAGGCAAAATAATTGAAATCACCTTAAATATGCTATTTTATTTAGTCCTTTGAGTTATATGTGTATCTCATCTCCACAAACAGTCATTCTAAATGATTTTGATATTTGACATGAGAAACAGTTACTATCCTTTTTTGCAAGAGTTTGAAATAAATAACCTCAAAGCAATGCCTGTCAAATTTCCTTTCCCCTCCCAAGCCAGAAGTGCCAATAATGTCATTACAAACTGCAGAAGCAGTGATCTGCCCTATAGACAGTAAGGATGGAAGAATTTGAAAAGGTCCCCTTTCCTTGATGCTAAATTATTGCTTCTTATTTCCTTACAGGTGTTTATTCTGGGATGAGATAACATCTTGAGATAAAGCACAAGGTCTAGATTCAGGTTTTTGATGGAGAGAGATTGGAGTAGTGTATTTCCTAATGTAGAGAGTACAGAACTCTTTAAAATGCTTTTAAATTTGAGAGCGTTTATATAAGCAATAATTAAGATACTTAGATGATTATTCCTTGAAGATCATATAGGATTATTTATATTATTTATAGATATTCCAATGTATTCTGTAGTCCCTGAAACAACTGAGGGCTATGTGGAATGCATGAAATAAACGTCTTGTTTTTCATAGTCCCAAAATTAGCATGAAGTTTAGGGTCATATTTTTTTCTTATGTGACCCTGTGTTGCATGTACTACATAGTGAGCATATGTAATTTCACAACAGAGTTCTCCTCTGGGGATTTGTCAAGAGTATGATTTGAATCATAAGTCATAAATATATCAAATTAATTTTGGAATTTTCGGGGACAAAAAGACATTTTCATTATAGAAATAGATGGGACAAGAAAAAATTAACAGAATCTGGTCATCAGACTTTCTGATTAAACTTGCCTTCTCTCTTGAGGCAGGACCCAACACCTGTCTCATTCTGGTTTTATTACTGGGTGGTCTGATCTGTGCAGGAATAAGAAAATCATAGAATTAAGGAATTCACGCCTTTCAATGTAATATTTTAGAAAAGTTTTAAATCTATCTGCTATAAAGTGCAGAATTTTCAAACCTGGTTTTTGTTCTGTTAATCCAATACCAAATTTCTTGTTTAATTAAAGACATCCTGATTTTAATCTTCATTACATGTTCAAAAGTATGAATGCAAACAGCTTCATTTTCCTAGTTAGTCTAACAGACTTTTGTTAATGATCAATTACTTTTTTTAGCTTTGCATCAACAATAGAAGAAATTATTTATTCATCAGCTTGCTACAGAAAGGAGTTTTCAAGGTTTTTTCCGTGAATTTGAAAAATACCGCAAGTTAAAAAAAAAATGGGAAAAGGGAGAAGAAAACCACAACACTCAGTGGGATAGAGTGATATACCAATAAGAGCAGTAAGAGAACATTCTCTCTATTATAAGCAGACCTAATGATGTGCATTCCAGTTTATAAAAGTATCTTCAAGTGGTGCTTACAAGTTTCTTTTATCAAAGATGCTGGTCAATACTTTATAGCTTCTCTGAGCTTATTTGCTCTGATCAAAGTATGGAATATAAAAGATTAAAGTCTTCTACTAATTACATGCCTGAAGGCACATTAACAACGTAAGTGTCAAAGCTCTGCCGAAAATTCATTTCGCATTTTTAATAAAAACTGATAGGAAGGTTTTGAATGCATCTAACTGGAAAAAAGTAATTTTTGTTTCAGCAGCTTCTTTATGAGGAGAGTGTGGAAGCCCTGAAACCTCACAAACACAAGGGTATAAGCAATTTGTGCTCTGAAAACCACGTCCTAGAAATCTTCCTGTCAAACAGCTCACGGTGAGTTTTTCCTCAATAATTCTTGATGGTACCAAAAAAGAACTCAGCACTGGAAATAAACACTAAATTTTTGATCAAAACCACCAACTTCATAACATCAAACAATCAAATATTCAAAATGTTCCTCTTAGCTGTATGGAACAAAACAGAACTACTACCAATTTGAAATCTGTAGATTTTTTTCATCCCTTAAATATCTCTCTTAGGTTTCTACAATATTCTTTTTTGATGCATCTCTTCTCTCCTCTTGTAGCAGCTAGTAATATCCTTTAACTGCACCAAGTGAAAACATGAAATAAAAGCATTTTAGAAAGATCCTGAAAACCTATATCGTGTAATAGGTTCCTGTGGAACTTGGACATCTGAAGGTTAGCATACTGCAAAGATGTTTTGCCTTTTGCCATAGCTCTTATTTATTGTGATTGCCTATCCACTTGTGCTGAGTTTTTAGGGAATTGGGATTGTTGGACTTTGCCATCAGTGAAAAGCAAGCCTTGTGGCTCAAACTCTGCCTTGCCTGGGATACCAGCTCCACATTCCCTCTGAGCATGGAGCAAAGAAACAGTGAAGGTGTAAGTCATGATACAGCCTGTGATATTTCTTGTTGATCCAAGTACACTACAGGACGGGTCTATGGTTTCCATCATTTGTCAAAGACAATCCGGAGAAATTAAGCCATGTTAGAGAAAAGGTCACATAAAACCTATTAAAATTTCCAGTTAGCTCTATCTGAACCACATTTGTAAATAATTAAATGGCTGGAATAAATCTGATATTTTGAATGGGAAGTACAGGCCTTTTGGATGCACAATAAGGCAAACAGTGATTTTCCTAGATTATTAATATTTTAGCAAGTTTTTTCATCAGTATTTGTTATCTGCATGTGAATGCATTACTCCCAAGTGACTTGAGATAATTTGCTTCTTTGACTTTACAAGACTTAATTCTAAACATATTACTGTTAGTTTGACAGGTAATTGTGTGACCTCTACAGATGACAATTTATGAGTGACCTATGAAAATCATCAAGAACAGTAATTTACAAGAAATTATGTTTTGTGTGCTTGTAATGAATGTCCAGGCAAGACCTTAGAATTTCTCTTATATCACATAGAAGAATAAACAGCTTAATTAATTTGCTCTGTGAATGCTCCTGACAAAAGCAAGAAAATAAAAAAAATGAAAGAAAGAAAGAAATAAAAAGCTAGCGAGTAGTGCAGTTATGAGCACTACTTGCAATTCTGTGATTTTCTGACCCATCTGCCTCTGTAATGAATCTAAACGACAGTTTAACAGTTTTTTTAAAAAGATTTGCTCTTTTGTTCTAGAGGGAAAATAAAACTATTTTCAATTGTGTCTGCATCTTTAATTTTGAAAGATAGAATAAGAGAATGCAGAAAAGCAGCATGAAAAACAGCAGATGCTTTCTTATTTAAGAGTTATGTACTAAAAATGTCCCTTAAGGGAATTGCCAGCTCTACCAGTTTTGTCAAGCACTGTCAGAGAGCCAAAGTGCACCTCAACATGTCTAATCAGCCTGCAGCCTAGGAAACCGAGAAAATCACTTTACACTTTCCTTCCACAAATCTCCTCAGATGTGACAAAACAAAGGGGTGGGGGGTACAGAGTGGTGGGGGCTGGATGGATGACTTTCTCTTTAAGTCATCACACACACATGCTCTTTCCCCAGACAGCTTAAGAAAATTTCTAAATAAATGTATTTCATCTTGTAGCAAACCCCCAAAATGCCAAGCCTGATAAAACTTTTGAAACATAAAATTGTATAGAAGGAACCATTTTGTAGCTTGCATGAAGAAAATCACACAGGCAACATCTCTTCCCATGCAACGCTCACAGGAGGAACAGGGGGCCTAAAGACAGCATAGTTCCCCCTTTGAGTACAAAAGAAAACCAAATTTAGATTCTCCTGTATAGCTATAAAACAAAATAATAAATAGCTGTCATGATGACCCAAGATGTCCCTGCGGCTGATGTTTTGCCAGGAGTGCGTATCTAAATCACAGTTCGTGTTAAAAAAATACACAACCAAAACTGTTAAATTACAGTTCAGCTTTCTTGAGCATCGCTGGGAGGTTTATCATCAACCTTTTTCTCTACCTGTTAGGTCAAACTGTGGTATCAACATATATAATTCTATTTACTTCAGATGACAAAGGCTAAGATAAGCAACAAATAGAAGCTGAGGTATTCAGGATCGTGGATATGTGTTTTCTTTCATCTGGTTATGTGACTTTTTGACCTTGAGGATGAGAATGTTATTTTGTCGTATATAAGGAAGGCATTCTCTAACAAAATACAGTTGAGGCATTGTTCCACACTGCCCACGTGTCTGACTCAAGTGTTGACTCAAGTGAGCCAAGCTGACAGTGAACAAGAGGCAGTCGGATCGTTTGCTTTGCACTGTGACACAGCCGCCATGGCAGACAGTGCCACGGGTTGGCTAAGACTCATCTCACATGAACAATTGCTGGAAAATTGCTAGGAAAATGCTAACACTTGTATTTCTGGCAAAATTTTTGTGAAGAGAATGCAAACTAAGGAAGACACCATGAAGAAACCACAGGCAGACAGACTCATGGCACGAAATGAAGTTGGTTTTAATGAAGGGCTATAATTGAGGATCCCTGGTCAGGACAAGCAATAACTTTGTCCTGTGCAACTATACAGGCTTTCACAGGCAGGATAACTCCCCAACAGCACATTCTGCTCACGTCCCCATGCTGTGGTGTGATGCTCTGCAGCCTACTTTCTCAACTTACCTCAAAACTTTTCTCTTCACACTCGCCAAGCTTTACATGCGTATTTGCCTAGGAGTTACACGTTGCAGTGACACAAGACTTCAGTCAGACACACTTTCAGGTGTGTGAGTCACATTTCTCTAAACACTGTTGTTAATTCTTGGCGTCTTTACAGCAAACACCATGCCATGAAAGTCAACATATCTGGTAATATTGTACAAAAGGGTTATTTGATCAGGTGATTAAGCAGCAGTTGGCATTTCTAATGCCGTTGCAGCCTAGAATATAATTATTGATTTATATAGCAAAATTTATTTCACAAAATATTCTAGCTAGCATTAAATTTTATATGTAAAACAAACACGGTGGAAAATAGTAAGATAAGTTACAGTACTGTTGAATAAGACAACTGGATTTTAAGTTCCACCCTGAGAAAATAGTTGTCTGACATACCCATACATATTTTGAGCTATTCTGCTTAGTGAATTATTAATTTCCACTTTACAGAAAAAGAGAGTATTTCCATATGGCAACTAAGGGAGGGAAACTTAAGATAAAATTCAAGTATTTGGAAAATCTTCAATTATGTAATATTTATAGTAAAATTCTTGTCTTTGTGTGGGCTGAGATTTTAAATGCTTTTGATTTAGACACTGAGGTTCAGGAATGAGGTTCAGACAATTCACTGAAAGGAATATTGTAAATTTTATCCCTTTCTAGTTCTAAATTCCTGGTTTCTGTAGAATGCAGGAAATATCAATCCAAAATATATTCTCAATCTACTACATTTCAAGGGGACAAAATTTAAATAATTTAGGATTAGCATTCAAGTTCCAAATCTTCATTTCCATTTAAACTCTCAGTATTGTCAAGTCTTAATGAACCTCTCAAAGTCTTTATCTTACAATTTTAAAATGATAAAAAAATATTAAGATCCTTGTCTCTTTTTTGTGGAAGTATCATGCTTGGCATGTAAAATGTGCTGACAATAACAACTCCATTAGGGGTTTTTTTGGATAATAATTGTGCAACTAAAATGAGAAAATAAAGATGGCATCTTAGGATTAATAACTCAGAAGTTCAAGCCACACATTTTTCTGGCTATCCAAGCAAGTTTGGGGCAAAATATTATGAGGCAAGCTTTGAATTGTGCTGTACACCTGTGTGAACTGCTGCACTGATATTTCTGCTAATTTGCATACTGCTAATGTTTTAGTTTCAGAGCAAGAAGAGGGTGTTTTTTATCAGTTAAAACAATTATGTGCAGACTGCAAAAATAAAGATGACTATGACTGAATATTTCCATTTACCTTTCCTAATTCTCCTGGCCTTCTTTTATTTAGAAACTGATCATATAATTGAAGTTGGTTTTGGAATCACTGAAGTGAAATTACCACGGCAGCAGTTTGCAAAGGCCCTGAAAGCAACAAAAAGGTTTTTCTGCACATATTAAAGCTCAAGGCGAGCAGTAGCAATAACAATCATATCTGCAAATTATCTGTTCAATCATCCTGTCTCTCTGGTTTGGAAATAGCATCTCCATACAGAAGGTTCCCTGGAGGTTCTGCCTGTCCTGTGTAATTTTAGACAAAATCAGACAAATCTTGAGTGTTATTTTGAACATGGGTCACTAGGACAATGACTCATCGCATTCAGCTGGCACTAGTTCATTGAGATACATCAGCTGGCAAGGTGCACAAGAAGTATCTGTGTTTTAAACATTAATAGCAACACTACATTATTCAAATAAGAGAAAAGTGCTTAAAACATGCCAGCTAAGTGGTTCACTGCAGCTGTAAAACACTCTGCAAGAACACTGAATATACTCTCAGTTTTTTTAGTTTTATTCAATTCCCCAGAAGATCCCTGGTGTCTGAATTTAAAAATTGTTCATGTTCTGTCACATAGTTTGCCCTTTTCTTTTGAAAATGGTGCTGTAGAAACTGTAAACCCCTGGATGTCCAGGCTGTTATTGACTGCTGGCCATGCTGGCACCTTCTTCGAGATAGAATGACACTACACAAGCCAGGCCAGGCTTCAAACTGAGTGTATTTAGCAAAATGAAAAAAAAAAAAAAAAATCAATAAAGTTGAGGTGCTTTCTAGGGCTAAATGGAGCAAAAAGTTCATTTTCTGGAGGGTATATTGTGTGAGGACCCCAGGTGGTCAGTGCAGAGGGCTGTTTCCACCACTGCCCACTCTGGGAAGGAGAGGAAGGGAAGGCAGCACAGGAATCAGGCCCCTTCTACTATCTGTCGTTGTGGAAACTGCTTCACTTCCCTGTAACTATCTCATTGTCATTTCACAAGTTTCAGGACCAGTGTGATGTGATCTCAAGGGGTAGTTTACGCAGCCCAAGAAAAAGGTTGGATTGTGATGATAGCTGTACCTGGTTTCCCTGTTGACTGCACATTATGTTCTCTTGAAAGGTGGGATGAGATGGTCCATCTACCTTTCCCAAGCTGCTGCATCCTCAGCCTGGTGCACCCTCTGGTAGCAGGGGCAGTTTAACCCTTCCCTATAAGTAGACACAGGCTGGGTCTGAAAATCTCACCAGTTCTTATTACCAAGCTTTGCCCATGTCTAACAAGAGAATATTTGGTAACATCTGTTTGATGTATTTTCGATGGTGTATTATCTCCCATCTGATTGAAGGTTTCTCAAATTATTTATTTGCTACACAATAACCCATTCCTTGCTTTTCAAGGTAGCTTTGGAACGAGGTTGGAAATAGTGGGCAATGTGAAGGGTGCTTCAGAAGAAAATTACTGTTATCTTTGGCAATTTATCATTGCTTGCAGTTAACATAATATTAGTGAAAATATGGGAGACACTCATTTCTGGAAATTATTGAAAGATAAAACTTTATATCTTCTAATATTTAATTACCTTCTCACATATCACTGATCAAAATGTAATATAAATAATTCAGCATTTGAGGAGGGGGGGTGTTTATTAAAGGAAACCATTTTAAATCAGTTTTCCTACTCTATCAAAGGAACTGCAGGACTACCAGAAAGTAATTCTGCAGAGACAGTTCTCTGTTTCTACCAGAGGAGGGAGTTGAGTGGAGGTATGTCAGTCACCACAGCGCTACAATCATTTTGTTGCAAGCTCTAAAAATCTTCAGCTGTTGGAACTTATGAGTGATAGATGCAGATTGCTCTGTATCACGATGAGGTTCCTGAGTGATTACAAAGATGAGCACGGTGAAAACAAAACTCAGTTGCTGATTACTCCTTTGCTTTTATGTCCCTGATAAATAATAGTCTGTGATGTTATTTTAAAGAGATCCCTGCAAAACAAAAGTGTGGGGAAGGGTCGTCATGGGGAGTTGTAAGTTAATTCTCAAAGGTCTTGCATCACTGTGAAAGAAAAAACCCTTAACTTGTTGAAAAATGGGTGTTTTTTATGTCTTCTATCTTCTTGAAAAATAGGTGGTTTTTATAAATCATAAGCATTACTTTCATTTGGAAAACTCCTCTACACATATTTGTGTTATATGATTCTATATAATCAAGGGTCAGTGGAGGAATCTTCATTTCCCCTCTGAAGTTCCTGTACTCTGAGCATTTTGAATTAATTATGACAGACATTATGTCAGATCTTATAGTCCAAATGAAAATGGCATTTTCATTCAGTAAATAGATGTGGAGCTTTTCAGTATTTTAAAGTTTTTATTTATTCCATTTTTAATATGATAGATACAAACATTAACTTTGTAGAATGTAAGTAAAGCTTAATGAGTAATTTTTTAAAAAATCACTTCATTGGAAAGCTTTTTTTAACAGAAATGGAAGCTGAGGAGGTCTGACTTGTACAAGTGCAAAAGTCAGTAGCAACATATCCTTCAGAAAAAAACAGTGTTTTCCTTTCAAATCTTTAAATCTCTGCCGTTCATGAAGAAAGGACAAGACTTTCTCTCACAGCAATGAGATCAGGCAACATTAAAAGGACCATTTGTGCTTCCAAAATACTTAAAGCTATTACAATATATCACTTTGAGATTTCAAATATTTGAGTAGCAATCATTGAATAGTCTTCATATCTCTAAAAGATACAACTCCACTGTGGTACATTTTTATGTGTCACTCAGATAGCTCTATTCTTAGTGATAAATTTTAAGCAGAAAAAACTCCTAGCTTAATTTTGCTATTAGCAGGTTTTACTGCGTTGTTTCAACTTGTTTCTCATAATCATAACGATAGTAATTTACGATCAAAAACATCCTTCACCATATTTGCAGAAGACATTAACAGTGTTGTATATTTTCTAGTAACACAGCCACACTCTTTCTACCTTCATAATCATCTGTAGAAAGCAAAAAAAAAGTGGTTGAAATTCTTGGAAATATTTCCACTTTTTTATACTGTCATTTTTGAAGGATATGGAACATTTCTTCACTTTTCTTTCCTTTCTATGTTGTACAAAAGTGACATACCAAACTGACACGTTTGGGAATGGGCTTCTTCCCTGCCTTATGTTCCCATAAGTATTCCTTGCCTTGGAAACCTTCAGAAAGATCTTTGATAACATCCTTTTGCCAGACTGTTTCAAAGTATCCTGTCCTGATTTAAAGAAAAAAAGAAGCAAAAAAACCCTCAAAAGTTCAATGAAATTCTTAAGCTTGTTTCAGGAGAGGTTATGGCATTGCTTTGCATTACCGCTACAAGAGCTTTTCACTCAGCTTGCAAATCCAGTGACATTTTTCCCCAAGAAAGGAGTCAGGCCACAAGGCATTCCTCTAAGGAAAGTCTCAAGCTCCTAAGCGCAGCATCCACCTTTACAGACTCCATCAAAAGTTGGAGGAAACCAGACCCTTCAAAAGACAGCAGCAAACTCTGCTCGGTTCCTTTGAAGACGAAGCTGCCCTGTGCTGGAATAGGTAACTCTGGATGGGGGATCCTGTGGAGCCTGGTTCTTATCCTGCCGTCCAAGCCCTGGCAAGACAGAGCCACAGATGCAGCTGTTGCTTGGTCCTTGACCCCCAGTGCACCCTTTTGCTGTTCCGTCTCCAGGCAGTGAAACTTTGTAACTTGAGAGTTTTCTCAACCATTTTTCCATGAAGCATTCGGACGGCAATAGGAGAGCTAAAACACACACTTGATTTACTCCTTCATTCTTTTTTTCTTCTTGGATCCAAATTAAAGACTAAAAAAATTGAGACAAACTCTGTTCTATCATAAAACTATTGTCCACACTCCTATGAGTCAGAATATTTACCATTTTGAATTACAAGAATGTTTCTGCATGCCATAAGGCTCACACCAAGCAATACTCTTGAATCCTGCAATCTTTGTTCTTTCACACTTGGATTATTATAGCTCTTTGGTTCTCTGCTGCAGGATCATGACATGACATTTTAACACACATAGTCTGCTTCTGGCATTTTAATTGGTTTAAAACTGTTGGTAGCATCTTTTACTGTATTAATTTATTGCTTCAGCGTTAGTCAACTGAAACCTTTGCCAGATGGCAACACAGCCCCTGAATACTGACAAGGAGAAAGAAAATATTTATATGATGCAAATGTTTGCTCATTCATTAAGTATTCATGAATTGTTTTTTAGAGTTTATTTTTGGGGGTTTTTTCTCCCTTTTTCTTTCAGTTGCAATGCAAAAGGAGCCTAAAGGTTCAAATTTGCATCTCATGGTGGCATAATTATTAATAATCTAGCTCTCTATTATTTTCTGCCTCAAAAATAGGGAAGAAATTATTTGAAAATTTAGCACAACTTTTTTTACCTACACTGGATAGTAAAACAAGTTAAATATTCTGAAACTTCCAGAAATGTTATTGTGTCACCCCTTCCCTTCCCCAGAGCCAAAAGAGCAAAAGGGAAGAATAAATAGAGATGACCTTCTCACTTCACTTCTAAGTGTGGCCTTCTCCACAGAACTCTTTAATACTACTCCCCAAAAACACAGGAAGCACTAACATTTGATGCTTAAGTATGTTATCTCAGGAAATTTGCTCCCTGCACTACTGACAAGTCCTTCTGGAAGTCACCTGCATCTAGCTCTATTTCTAATAACACCGTCTATAATGTTCAGAAATCACTTGAACTATCTGCCAAACCTGTGCATTTCTCCCTGTTTGTGGTAAAAGTTGCAAGAGAATTAAATACATAGACAGGAAGGGAATTTGGGATGTGCTATGACTTACATTGATCACAGCTGAAAGTACCTTTGTTGGTCCAGTGATTTCCTGCTTTGACCATTAATTTTTTGTCTGTCTTACTAAAACAAATCTATTCCTTACTGTGTGGTATATAACTTGAAAAAACAGTCTAAATTCACACATCCTCTTGGCTCTGAACATTTGAAATTCATGATTTTTTTTTCTGCAGCTATTTGCTAATCACAGCATGTCAGAGCTACAATACTTGGCAAAATGTACCTTTAGTGTTCTGATCCTCGGTCCTGTCTAAGCTTCCTCAAAAAGCCCAGCCCTATGAACAAAACGAATAACCTCCTGACCAGAAAGTTCCCATCCTCTCTGGAGCATGGCCATTGGGTTTCAAGCCTTTCAGTAGGTTAAGAGTGAGATTGAGCACATCTGCTTCTAAAGCTTGCTTGTCTCACCTGTCACTTATGGCACAAGATACATTGCTGTGCAATGCTCTCAGCTGACTGCTTTTGTCAGGACATTTCAATGGTGTCTGTTCTTAAATCCTTCTACTCAAGTAATTTTTAAACAAACTAGGTATAGAAAGAATTAATTAACAGTTAATAAATTAAAGTGATTCATTTAATACATGAATTTTGCACAGCCTTCGTGGTGCAATAGGTGTAACCTCCTGTGCCACTGCGTTCTGGCCATCCTCAGCACCTGATCCTCTTTAGTGCCTTGCTGGATAGCCTGGAGCCTCCCAGATGCAAAGGTCGCCTAGCACATGGATGGACTTTCTCTCTTTTCCTCAGTGCCATCTCTGCTGCACTCAGGAAGGCGTACACTGTTCTGAGTTCCATCACCATCTTAAACTTCTGCTTTTTCAGTCTGCTTTTGTTAAACACTGCCTTGCTCAGTAAGGATCTCCTACACCATGAGTCATCTCTTCGTGTACTGCGCTCTGGGTGACAAAACGTACTTGTAAGGATAGTCTTGTAAAACTAACTAAAATAAACACCCAACAACAAAATACTCTTACATTTGTAAACCTAAAGTGCCTCTTTGTAAAGGAAATTATTTCCTGAGATGTTTCATTCAGCCGCCACCGTGTGCTTTTCAGGCGAGGTTTCCATATTTCCCAGCACCTCTGCACTTCCCTCTAAGTTCTGAGGGGATTGATGGAAGGTGTGAGTGCTTTCACAGAAGTGAGAGACTAAAAAGCTGATTCTTCCTCTCTAATGTTAACCTTAAAAAGCAAAAAAAACCCCCAAAACATAACTTTAAGAGAATAAATAGCATGTGTTAAATACTTTCAAAATTTGGGGCTTTTTGTGCTTTTCTTAACTTCTACCCCTGTGAAAATGTAATAAACACATTGTTGTAGGAATACTGAATTGAGTTTATTAATTTAGAAAATACTCCAAAATTATTATTCAGAAAATTCTTGCAAAAACTTGAAAATGCCTGTTTCATCAATGACAAACTCAGATTTTTCACTTCTGTCTTGATAACTCTACTGACACAATTATGTGTACAGCTAACAGGGATATGGAATGAACAGTCAATGAAGAAGAGGAGGAACTCACCTGACTCTTGCCTTGAGCTTGCACATTTTGGAAAGGAAAAGTACAGGTCCCCGCCTCATCCTTCATATTTTGGTGGGATAAGTAAGAATTAGAACTACAGAAAACTCGAGTGCCATAAAGTAAACATCTAAATTCACACTGCAATTTAAACGGAAGCATTCAGGAATGCAGCCTAAGCCTCAAAGCTGTTCAGTACCTGCACTTTCTGCACAAATCAGAAGAGGGACCACAGGTACTTCTGACATTCAGGGTAGTTGGTCTGAATGCTTATGATTTGTAAAATAAGTCCCTAGTAACTCAGCCTCCCCCTGGTTCAAGCATTTGGACTGCATGCTTTTTTTTCCCAGCATGGAAGAGAACAGAAGGTTTTGTGTATTATGACAAGGTAAAGGTATAAACACACATAAGATCACTGTAGAAAAGTGTGGAAGCCCAAATACTTTCACAGTTTTTCTGATAACTGGAAACAATTTGGGATTTTTTTTAAACTTCCAATATAGTAATAAAAATATTAGCATTTAATTGCCACAGTAATGAATAAAACCGCATTTATTATCAGTCAAGTATTTGGAAGATTTTTAAGTGCTGATTAAAAAGTCTAATTTCAATTTTAATTTTAATCACAATTTTTGAACTTTTCAAATTTCCCTGTCTAATGTTTGCATCCGAATAAATGAAAGTTAAACAAAAACCACGCTCCTCTGATTTGCATAGTTGATGAAAATTGCACAGCTTGTTTTCAGTTATCTTCCTTCAAAATGCAAATAATTAAAAAAAATTCCATTAATTCTTTTTTCAGGAACACAGAGCACAACAATGTAAATTGATGTACATCTATATACTAAGTTTAATTGTATGAAATAGGAATATGGCATGAAGTCATATCTCTTATTTGCAGTAACTTATAGTAGCAATATTACAGATGCATCTCATTAAGTTGTCTCACCAGGCTAAGTTCATGCCATACTGAACAATATACAAACTAGTTTTCTAAATATCATGCAAAATTCTTTGGAATGTATGGTTTTGTCTTCCTTTCTTTCTCCCTTTTATGAATATCTAGACATAGCTTGAAAAATGAAGGGATTTTTTTTCTTTACCTTTTCATGCATTAGATTAAATAATTTTTCTTCAGTTTACCTACTTTGATTTATATTTAACCTTAAGGCTTGCTAAATTGAGTGATGCTGGTCAAAGTATATTCCATAGATTTTAGCAGTGTTTAACAAAGAGTTTATTTTTATTATCTTTTCTATTACTATTAATGCATTTTAGATAAGCTAGTTTAGAGGTCTTTAGAAATACCTAGATGCGCTGGACATAAAAATCTGCAATGGTCACATCTTCAGTCAGTTTTGTTACAGACACCTCACTTTATCCACTACAATTCCATAGCTCTGCCAATTTTATATGATGTCCAGCACCAGAATGTCAAGATAATATAGCTGTTGCTAATGCCTGCAGACACTTCCCTGTCTTTTCCTGACAAATTGCTGGAAAAATATGTCCATGTCCCTTCAGAGTAGCAGTCAGCAATGATGCTCACTCTTTCTCTGTCCAAAGGTTCATTTGGCTTATTATTTCAAACCAAGCATAATAAACTTTCCAAGATGATTTTTCTTCAAAGCTCACTGCTCTCTGACTTGGCCAATGTAACAAATCATCTGTGTAAGCATTTGTCTTGTATTACCATGGCAAAACAAGTGATGCTGGATTCCACACTCACAGAGTGAGTAAAAATTTTTTTCTTTTTTTTTTTAAACCAGGCTTTTTATAAATTGCTGAAGATACAATTATGTGGTTAAGGATAAGGTGTGCTTTTTATGTTATAGCTACAATTCTTTCACACACATCAACTTTGCTAGCTAAGCTAAGCTAAAAATGTTCTGTTCATCCCTACACCTTAGAAGAATGGCACCTAAGAAGAAAAATGGTACTAAAAGATGCCTTTTCGTTAGCTAGGTCATTTGTTGCTTCTGTACCCAAATGTTGTCATCCCCTCCATGTGCTCACTTACTACATGCTACCACCTGAAGTCTAGAACCAGCAACCCCATGTTAGATTATGTAGAAAAGCAGGGATATACCTCCAAAAATATATCTATGGGTAGACTTCAAAACAGCAGGTGAAATGGTAAGGAAAGCCTTTCCCATCACATTTCTATCAGATTCTCTTTACATTCTACATTTCTCTTTTACATTTCTGGAGGCTTTCCTTCCAAAAGTAATCATACACAAACAAAATTGTAAAAGGGCTGCCATTTACTTTTATTTTTTTAAAAATTAGTTTCATATGCCTTAAATTTTCCAATCCTTACAACAGTACCTCACCATGACGTGCATTTGGCTTTCACAACAGCTGTATAGACCTTTCATACCAGGGTTGATTTTTTATCAAAAGTTGACGTTCTTTAAACTCCTAATTCTTTAAGGCAAAAAGCTTGTTTACTTCTCTACCATAGTAATGAAAAGGTTTCTTTTTTTGTCAAATTAACAGGAACCATTTCTTTTTAATTCTCCTTGAGTCCTTGTGAATTGATAACCAATTCATCCATGTAGCAGCACATGTTTCTTTAGGAGAATAAATTCTTCTCAAACATTTTGTAAAATGTTTCATTTTTCTCCATGTAGCAATCAGGGAAATCTTACCATCCTTGCAGATTTAGTTTAGTATTTTCCTTTGTTAGTTTTCATCTGCTAATTTTTCTTATATTGGCTAGGTTTTGCTTCCCATTCCACAGATATTGAGTCAATGATACAGTGATGACATGAGTCTCAAAAAATCCATGTCTCTAAAATCCCACTTCAACTTATGAATTCCTGCTCTGGGTGAAAAAATGTTTGAAATTTCCACATGCTTCCCGGGCAACCTTGTATCCCTTTCAAAAATAACAGTATCTGCAAGTGTCATCGGAATGAATTTTTTGGGGAAATCTTTGTCAGTTCTTTTAAGAATTAAAAGTGTATATAGCCTTTTTAATACAACAGTCTTGATGTCTGTATCAATTAATCTGTTAAAATAGATCTAAATCTAACATCAGTGGGCAAATTCTACAATTAATGTGATGAAATTTTCAGAAGTTTCTCCTCTTTTTATTAATTGCAAATATATTTCATTCAGAAAAAGGAACATAAGCTCCAGACTTGTTCAGGTGCTGCTAAGTGTATTTATTTCCTTGAGGTGGCTATATTATAAATCTATCTTAATCCTAATGACACTGACTGTTAAAGCTTTTACTTTGCAGCTTTGGAGGGTGTTAGTACAATTTAGTTTATTTTAGCTGTTTTCAGAGATTCTGGTGAAACTGATTATTCCATATTTGAGAAAGCTTAGGATATATTAGATTTGCACATAACAAAAACTGCACAATCCTCATCTGTTCTTGCAAGCAGAGGCTGAAGAATGCTACAAGACAGACTGCAGGGTTGAAAAGCTAAAATTATTTTTCTGAAAAAATATGAAAGGAAATTTAAA
>WAAE01001484.1:0-14366 GCA_013400495.1 Nicator chloris
TTAATTTAAGACATTATGAAAAAAGAAAAAATTACTCAAGCCAACAAAATTTTATGAAACTGTTGTTTTATGAAACTCTGAGATAGCTCATTTAATAGTACATGGCAGGTGATATGTCATTTCAGAAATACAGGTTGTTAAAAGGACTTGAAGCCTGTGTTCTATTTAGAATTTGATAAATCAGATTCAAGCCTTCAAACTATCTTCAAAGTAAGCCATGTTTCAGCTTTGAAACCTAAAAGTCTGTAAAAATCTCCAAAAGGAAGACTGTAGAAAGCAACAATGCTCCCAAGCAGAACTGAACATTTCACAACTTCATTAAAACTTGCGTTTGTTTAAAAAGTCTTTAACAAATAACAAGAAACCTCATCCATGAATAAAAGAATTCATATAACATCCTACTCTGAAAGAAAAAAAAAATAAAATCAAACAAATCAGTTTTAAGGAGCTTCAGACATAAGGCTTATGAAGCAATACTGACTCGGCTGGCATTAGCCAGTGCTCACAGAAACGTAATAGAAAGATGATCTGAGGCACATAGCAGCTCCCTAACAGCTGCAAGCAAAGGCAACAGGGGACAAATCTACTTGTCTAAGAACTGCAGCAGTCTCAAAGCAATATAAATGTGGGGTACATCTAACACTGGGCTTGATGTGGGCACACGGGAGCAAGACCAGCAGAGCATCAAGAAGGGCTTGTCTCTAAGAGCCTATTCAAGTTTTTAAAAACCTGCACCCTGGTAGGTACAGAGGTTGCTGTAACCCCATTGATCTTACAGAAATAAACATGATAAAAGGATAAAGACATGTTAATACTGGTGGATCAGGATCTGTGATAGCTAATCTGCACTACAAAGAGAAAGAACATTTTAGTGATCCTTTTTGGTGACTGCTGAGTCTCACAACCTCTTATCAATGGCACACCTAAAAAGGCATAGTACAAAGTGAATGTGTAACATTTTGTTAAGAATGGTGCTATAGCATCAGGGAAACCACTGACAACAATTAAATGTAAGCACTGGTATATATTTAATATAATTCTGAATTGCTGTCAACTATGTCACGGTTATAAGCCTATCTGTGTTACCCTGGGAATGCCAAACTCCAACTGGTTCCCAATTTAAAAAGTGCTGACTCTCTAGCAATTAGCTGAGACAGGTCAATATAACGTTGTACCTTACAATGCATTTTTATATGCCAAGGACACTATAGCAAACAAGCAAAAGGGGAATCTTCAGCTGCCTACTAATTTTAGGAATCTCAGCTTTGGAATTCCACAGATAACTCATACTCTACTCCTTCAAGGAATGAGGGAAAAATGTGGGAAATCAAGAACTCTGAATAGATGTCACTTTGGGGAAAAAATCTTTAAAAGTTGTTGATGTTTCACGGAACAGGCAAAAACACCCTATGTCACAAGAGAAGTGCACAATCACAATACTGGCTTTGAAACTGGATTTCAGCTGAAGAAGTTGCAAACTTTGAAAGAAACTTTAACTTACAGCAGATAGAATAGCAGCCTTTATTGATGCAGGTGCACTTAGCATGACAAAAAGCTAGAGTACAATATCTTTACATGACAGTAAAGACAGTACTATGAGTTACAAAGGTGTTATTCAGAGTAGAAACACATTTTGAAGAATAGTATAAAATAAAAGATATGTCATGTCAGGCATTTCTCTGAAGGTATGAAGATTTTTTTACTCTAGCCTTTTTAATGCCATGCTCCATTTTCCTGAGCCATTTTGGTTCACTGTTTCTTCTTATACTGATTAGATATAAGCGCAGCAGATCTGTGTAAATGTTAGACTACCTTTTATCATTTTTTCAGCTACCAACAGTTTATCTCATCGCAGTTTCACAGATTATGTCACCAAGCTCCTACAGAAACACGCCTCTTTTATGCATGTAATAAAACTTCACAATGAGTAGTTAAGGATAAAAGGCTCATTAAAATGCCCTTTTTCCATTTGAATTTTTTTTCTAAAAGTCATAGTAAGTAGAAGATTGAGAGTCTAATAATGGGCCAAATCATATTATGCTTCCCAAGTACCTCCATTTAAGAGTTACTATCATTTATTTTGTTCTACCTACATAGTGGTTTTCATCAACACTTGTGAGCTGAACACTCCTCCCAATACTCAACAAATCTATGAGAATTCTTTCAAAAAGTATAACACAGAATACATAACTGTTATTTATGTACATATACTTGATCTGCAATGGCAAACACTGTGAAGAGTTAGAATCAGTCTTTCCCTGATGGTCTAGAAACAGTCTAAGAATATAATTGAGGGTAACTGAATGCTAGCAATATTCCTGCCAAGCGCTGGCACAATCATGGAACATGTTCTACACTTAAGCTGAACAGCAGCTTTAAAATAAAAGGTTAAAAAGGTCAGATTTGTACTTCTGTTCCACATTTAAAAGAGATTTTCAGCAGATCTATCTTTTTTTTCCACTTGCAAGTGAATGAAACAGGTCACCAAACCAAGTCCTAAGGAGACTCCAGAGCTTCCACCAGCAAAATAGAGAATTCTCCAATTTTCACTGGTGCCACCTCACTGAATTCAGCTGAGCTCAGAGATGGGATCACTGAACTCAAAATATTAAAAGGTATACTAAAGGAGCTCCACCTTTCCACTCTCTCCAGGTCATGCACCTTATTTCTCCTGCAGACAAGTAAATTCAATGTTATCACTGGCCAGGTGCTTGAGAGTAGCTCTAACAGCCAAGCCTAAGAAAGTCCTGATCTTGAAGTGCTTGCTTTCCAGTGATTAATGGGTGTTTGTGCTCCCTGCCCAATGTTTCAAAAGAGATGGGACACTTCAGATGGTGCTGCTAAGAGATGTAACAGGAAATGTGTATCTGCTGACAGCTAGTCAACGGGAAATGTCAGGGCTGCCCTTTCTCCAAGTCATGGAACAGTCATTCCACAAAACCCACATGCAGCCGTGCTGCCTCTCCATCAGTATGAGCGCTCCCAGCCACTCCATTAGGTGCTCAGTCTGGCACAAGGAATCAAATCAGGTCCGGTAGGGCAGTGTGCCAGTGCCAATTTTGTCCCAGGCCAACCCTGCCTGAAGTCTTTCAGACCAAGGAAGGAAGGGATTATCTTCTTCAAGACATTAGTGGATGATACAGTGGACTTCCTTGGGTTTGTTTCCTTTCATAAATTAAAGCACTGATACTATAGGGGAAGATTTGTAACAAGGAATAAACTTCATGAGTGGAACAATTCTACAACCTGTAACTTACGTCTTGAATGGCTTGCAAAACCCCCTTCACTTAACTCAGCAAATATGGCAAGTTTAAAAAACCAGTTTTCTCTCATGTTTCCAAGAGTAAGAAAAAACCTGGAGCAGAAGTCCTCTTGGTATGCTTATTTGTACTAGCCTAAGTAAAAATGGCCACTAAAACCTCTTATGTTTCCCATCTTCAGTTAGACTTGAGGGACACAGAGCTACTAATCCAGTAGCAGGCTATAATGCTCCAGAGCCACTGCCTGTGACCACAGAGCACAGGCTCTGTGTCTTCCCAAGACAACAACATAACAGAAGACATGAGGGATTGAAAAGATATTGCGGGACAAATGTCTGAAAGCATATTTGTCAGCTGGAAGCTGGAGGTCACTCAAGTACATCTGCAGCTCAATTTAAAAATAAAATACAGTTGGATAAACTTTATCCACGTAAAACATCAGAAATGTGAAAATTCTGAAAAATATTTAACAGATTTATATATCAGCATTCCTAAATCATATTTTCAAGTGTAAGTCATTAAGTGAAAAGAAAAATGTCAAGCCCCAAAATTTCATCTCCCTACCCTCATAACCTACTGAATACTACACATGCAAAATGTTAAATACATGCAAATTGAGAGGGGGAATGGTGCAAATACTGCACTTGCAACACTTCAGTCCCAACTGTAGTGATCACAACAGCCCACCTCAGCTACTGCTTACTCAGGGGTCTGCGTGTATCTGACCCTACTAATGCTCTCTAGGTAGCTGGAAATCTGCTTCTATACCTGTCCCAAACTGCCCTATGGAGTCCAGACAACTAAAGACTCATGAACACTCAAGAACTAGAACAAGGCAATAGACCAGGCATCATAAGCAGTTAGAATATTTATTTTTAATGATTATTACTAATTATTCAATTACATGATAATAATACTACCAGAAACCTGAAGATGCCTGTCAAAACTGGAATCCCAAAACATAAACACAGATTAAAAGATGGTAGCTGTTAAGGAAATGGAAAAAAAAAAAAACAAAAAAAAACAAGCAAACCAAAAAAACCCTGAAAACAAAACTAAGGCTAGGTGAAGACTATAAAGCCATCAAGAAGTCATGACAGAAAATATTAGACATTGTGATTTCCAGTCAAAATTCCTTTAGTGTACTAAACTGCCCAAACTGCCCAGACATAGATAAGATTTCTGTAAAAATCTGCCATTGTTTCCATAAAAACAAATATAAAAGTATAGTCAAACAAAAATATTTAGACATAAAATTAATAAAATCACTATACAACAGACTGAGTAGAAATTACACTGAACATACTTTCTCTTAGAAATTCAGAGAGATATTTTCTTGTAAGGTGCCACCAGTCTTGTTTTTCTCACCACACTGATTCTGCTGAGTACTTGCAATGACAAGAATACAGTCAGGAGAGAAATAAATTATTTATAAATTATATAAAGTATTCAATTTCCAGTAACAAAGTGGGTATTGGAGTAGTGTAAGAAATTCGATCGGGTCTGTGATACCACCAATCGTGTCACTTGCATATTTTCAGATAGCTTAAAATAAAAGATGATAGTCATGGAAGGTATGACAGATGAGCTTTATTATACTGGTTTTCTAGACAGCAGCAGGTAACAAGATGGACTAGTTATAAAGAAAAAATGGGCATGAGATGGTTTTCCCTGTCCTCTCATCTTCCCCAGGTGTAAGATGCATAAGGGTTAATATAGTAATAAAATTTTGAAGTATATTTAGCACTGGAGCACAAAGCTAGAAGTGCACTGCTACTTCAAGAACCTTAGGTCAAAAGATCAAAAAAGATGAAATAAAGGAAGACTCCACAAGCAACTATAATAACCTTGCAAATCCAACTTTAAATATCTCAAGCCATACCTCTGTTATGACTCAGCAAAAAGTTATTGTTTTTTAATTGATAGGAAATTATTTTGTACTACTCAGATGGAAATCCACCACTGGGCTAAATTTTCTAATTCTAAATGAGCTGATAATCACTACTTCTAAAGACCATTATCATATTCATCACATCAGGAAAAAAACAACAAAGAAAACAACTACAAAAACCCACAAATGTTTAAAGAAAGAGTTAAGAAATCCATGGGACCATGATCATGACTCATGTGGAACTTTTTAAGTGAGGAGAGAAACAGAGTTCTGTACTCAAATAAATAAATGTTCTGTACACAAAGAAATAAAAACTTTAACTATTTATACTTCCTTTAGCATTTCAGTGCAGAATTCACAAACCAGACTTCAGGTCTTCAGCTGTTTTTCAGAACCATGGTCACTTTACACAAAATGTAGAAGTGTCCCATAGACACTTTCCATAGGAGTAACAATGGAAAGTAAAATGAAAAGGAAGAAAGCACATGAAGTGCTACTGGAATTTGTTTTGCTTTTTTTTTTAAAATAAGATATCTCTTAATGATTTGCTTCAATGAAAAAGGTTAGTGTTGATATCAATTCTAGTCATACAAACTTCTGACACCCTAATTTCTTGTGCCTTGCAGTTACTATACCCATCCACAATGCCAAAAAAAGACTTTTTTTACGAATTATTTTTGACAGACCAAGAAATATATATATATTTGTGATATGCAAGTGTTACAAGAAACATAAATAGATATCCAAAGTGGGCTAAGCTGTGTACTAAATTATCAAAATTGACACATAGGAAAAAGGAAAAGGAGAAAAACATCTTTATGGTAGAGGTTGATTTTGCCCTGGGCAAAATTAATAAGTGATGGGAAAAAAAGTGTTCGTATGACTGATGTTGGAGATAAAACAGTGTTTTGCTTAACTCATCTGAAAGTCCTTGCAGGAAAAATTCACCTTACTTATTTGGGTTCAGTATTTTAAAACTTCTTGCTAATCAAAACAAGGAAGAATTCTAGAAGTTACCTCTTGCCTGTTGAAACTACATTTCAGATGCATTTTTTTCCATTTCCTTTTTAAAATATATCTGACATAATATTCCCCAGCTGGGAAACAATTCTCATGTGGGATGCCTAGCTATCTTTGAGACAGATGAAGACATAATTCATGTCTTTGGTTAAGGGAAAAATCGATCATTCCAATGAGAAATACGATATGGTTTTCAATAATGTGCTTTGGAAATCCCATAGGAAGGTACTCTTGAAAAGAGACTCATTTTAAATTAGGCATAGCAATATATGCTCTCCAGATTCAAGTTTTGGCCATAAATTTTGTATGCCAGTATCTTTACAGTATGAACAGATGTATCAATGCAACAGTGAAACTTTCAGTTTTTAGTTGAGATAAAAGACTGCCTGTTTGTCATGAATCTTTGAATACTGGCACTCACTTAAGGCAAACTGAGTACCTGATGCATGGAGAATTAATCCAGAGAGATAAAAATTGTAGCTATTTCTACCATTCTCTTTTCAGAGGTACAGAGTGAAGTGTTTCTATTGAAATCCGCAGTGAAGGTTAGGAACCTTCACACTTGAAGACATATTCACAGACATATGTACATGCACATTTGTCTGAACTACCACTGTTCTCTCATGTTCTGGGTTAGTGTTGTTTCTTGAGGTTTCTCTAGTTTGTTTTTGTTTGGTGTGAGGGGTTTGGTTTCATTTTGGCTGGGGTTTTTTTGGAGTGGAGGGTTGATAGTCACATCTTTCCTCTGTTCTACAGGCAGTTCAGTTGAAAAAGGTCCATGGTTCTGGCAAAGACTACAGCAGTTCTATCATAATTAGCCTTCAGACACTTTTATTTTTTTAGAGATGGGTTTCTCTCATGCATATACAGGGCTCTGCTCCCACAGCTGCTGACCTGGGACAGTCCAGTTGGATTCAAAGCAGGATCTCAGGATTGCATACCATTTTGTCACACAACCCCAAGACTGAAATGACACCAAACATACCATATGGCAGCAGCTTCTGCCAGGTCAATAACAAGTTGGAACATTTACTGGAAAGAAAGCAAGCGCAACTACAAGACACCGTACTAAGCTAAACAAATGTATAGTTAAGCCCATTGGTTCTGAAAGAGAGGATGGGGAAAAAATATGTGTTTTAAGAAGGTAAAAAGTAAAAAGAAAAAAAAAAGGTTTGAGCTTAAATACATGGAAAGGTCACAGCAAAGCACTTGCCTGAGTTAAGAAAGGAGAAATTGGTGAGAAATAGAGCATCTTTCCACTACTGTGGTGAGGAGAGACTAACAGTTCAACCGCAGACTTCATTTCTCCTTGGAAGCAAGGAGCACTGACAATCTCTGAATTAGGTGATCTCCCTGTTTCTTCCAGGTCACAACTACATTTCAGTCATACACATGTGGAATAATACCTGTTATATGGAATAAACTCCATGAGATTCAGGTTAA
Source organism: Nicator chloris (assembly GCA_013400495.1). Taxonomy (NCBI): domain Eukaryota; kingdom Metazoa; phylum Chordata; class Aves; order Passeriformes; family Pycnonotidae; genus Nicator; species Nicator chloris. The sequence goes on from WAAE01001484.1 coordinate 7,615, forward strand.
AAATAACTCACTTAATATAATATGCAAATAGTAGACCCATTTCTACACTGCCATCTCAGCTCCTCAACCCTCTCTAAATAGGTTTATACAGTTGCATCTTATTCTCTGAATGTTAAATTCAGGCCGTGTTACCCATTTAAAACAAACCCTTTTTCCTAATTAACTCTTAAAATACATTCCACTGTCCTCAATAGGAGCCATAACAACAGAAACCTACTTAAAAGAGTAGTGTCACAGGTATTTTGCTGTATTAGAAGGTTGTCAAATTTGATGAAAATCCAAACATTATCCTTGACCTATTGACATGCAGCGAATTCTGTATCATTTCAGTCCTGATTTATTCAATAGAATGCCCGTATGAGCTCAGGGACATGACTCACTAAGAGAATAAATAAAAGCAACAGTGATGGTCTAACAAGCACAGCCCAGCACAAGTTCTCCAGATATGTCAATTTTCTACCTCTCAGACCTTTCTGAAATAACCAGATCTCTCCTACAAAATCCCACAAAATTTCACCTGCACAATGTTCTGCACATAAGAGAACCAAGAGAATACAATGGTGGGCTTGGGAATTTTTTTAAAAAAGCTGTTCACTAAAACTGACAATTTTCTTCTCAAAGTAGAACATAAAATTATATTAAATTGAAATCTAATGAATTATCTTTTCACCTTGAAATAAATGATTACTTATTTTAAAAATTTAAATGCCCCTTAGTAGGCAAATGTTAGGAAAATGTTAAAATTTTTCATATCCATTTTCTACGCATACACTTTTCTAATTAATTTTTAACTGTATAATTTATTCTGCAGCTTTCAAATAGTAATAATATACTGTAAAGGCATCTTGTTGCTTTCTTTAATAGACGTATCAATTTATACTGTATTAAGAATTATTACAGTGGATTGTATGTCTCCCATTTCAGCTGTTAGCTAGCCATGTTTTACCACGTGGACTAGCAACGTGGCTTCAAATGTGTGTTTCAAAACTTTATTTTAAAACTAAGTCTTTTTAAGGCAGCATAAAATGACCATCACTAACTATTTCTTCCCTAGCAGCTGCATAAAGAGAATGACTGACTTCTTTACTCACAAAGATCTGTAGGTATTAACAAAAGAACAAAGAAGGAATGGCTTCTACAAGGCACTAGTGACAAGGTGGGAATATCTTTTAGTTCAAATACTGTTCTGAATAATCTAAGTTAAACAGTGATTCTGTACTGGTCACCATTAATAAAAATGAAAATGCAGAGATACCTGAATGATTTGTGTTTAGCCTGCAAGGAACAAAACTACAGCTGTAATTCTTGTGAAATTTGTACAATTTTTAACTTCTTAAAAATAGATTGGAAAAGAACTGAAAAATCCCATTCACATGCTCCCTTTCTGTCTCATCACTGCAGGAATCAAAGGGAGCTTGTAATCCATGCACTCGCTGTGGGAAGGACCCTGCAGTATCACAGTGTCCGAATGCTGAACCATGATCCAGACCGTGGGCTGCCCAAACAGCTCTTTGGCTGTCATCACCTTCTCTGACGCCTCCTCAGCTCCAGGAGGGAGCAGGACGCCGTGGGGAGCAGCCAGCAGCTCCGTCTTGCAAGAGGACTGAACATTCCTGACCTCCCCCCTTGCCTGAAATGGGGTGTATCCAGAAGGCCATTATCCTGTAAAGCTGAGTGGGTTTTCTGCTTCTGCTAAAAGCTTAAGATGGAAGAACAAGGCTTGCCTTTTTTACTTTTTCCCCACAAATCTACAGCCACGCATAGTACGTGCAAACTCTAGCAAGTGCAAGCCTCAGCAAGTGCATAAAGAAAACATTACTGCCAGAATGGCTTAAAAATAGTGAACAATGAATTAGACCTAAAAAAAAAATCTGCTAAAAACCTGTGTTATACTTAAGTGTCAAAGACATGTTGACACTGCTCTGATAATTTTCAAAACTGATTGACTGGCATTATCTATAAATATTACTGCAAGGGTGAACCCACCTTCTTGGGTCTACAGCCAAGTCCCCCAGGAACATTACCATAGAAGCCAGGCAAACACTTACATAAAGAAGAAAACATTATCATCCAGTTCAGGGAAATTTATCTCAAGCTATGTTCTACATTTCCCTGGTTTATCTCCCAGGGAAAGCATCACCACCACACAATTACTCTCCCGGCGTAGGCATGGAAGAAAGGCAGATCAGTTTGCACAGTCCTAAAAAGGGAGTAGAACGATGAAGCAAGAAACTTTACACTCATTACACTTCCTATTTACTCTCTAGGGGAACGGATTATTCTTTCTATGAAAGTGATTATGCCTAGACCATAAAGTAAGAAATTAAAAACCAGAATACTTAGTGTCTTGCTTGCATTTCAGTAATTGCCTTCTCTACAAATGTGCTGATCTTTTCCAATAGTTAGTATTCTATTATTAGGACACCATGGATAATAATGCCTTTTAATTGTCTCTATCCATTATTTGTATTTCCCTACAGTTGCACAGAATTTAAGAGTGAAAAATAATAAACTTGAGTTTTTGTCAGTGATATTTACACATGTATGCTTTATCTGCAGTGATACATACATTTCTCAAACAAATAATCTAACTTGAAATTTTCCTTAAAAAATATTGCACAACTGAACACAATTTATCCATCCAATGTTAAAATATGCATAATTTCATCTAAACAAAAAGGTTTACCTGAAATGAAATCCTTTATAATTTCCCATTTGGAACACTACCACTTTTGTAAAGATTGTATTAGGTGCTCTGTTCAGCAAAACACAGACAATAACCTTGTAAGTTCCACGTCAAAGAAGAAAAAATCAACAGCATTGTGGCTTACATATATGTATGAGACTGATGAAAAACATTTTGATTCACACGTTCATTTATATTGTGTAACACTTTATGTTAGAATTTAGGTATTCTACCTTCTCATTTATGTAGCTTATCTTCAGTTCTATCCACATATGCAAACTCTATTTAGCAAACCAGAACTACTAACAGAATTATCAAGACATAGCATCATCAGCCTCAACAATCTCAAAGAAACTGCCTTACACTCTCTAATTTTAAGCGCAAAAAAACAATGGCTAGTACTCCAGGTTCTGTCTCTGTGCAGATAAAACGCCTCACTGTCATAGAGACAGACTATCCACAAGCCAACATCCCAATCGAATTAGGGAGGAATACCAGCACTGCAAATCTCACCCAGGAACAATCTGGCAGCTAGCACAACACACTCCCTCAGTGGAACAGGGCTGAGCAGCCCTCTGCTCTGATACAGCTGGAGAGCTCATCTACTACAGCAGTGCTGAGCAAGGAGCACTCCTAGATTCTTCAATTCAAAACGCAACCAAACAGCCTGTTTGAGGTTTTTTTCTCCTGTAGAATGAATGGAGATGGTGCTGGTCAGCACACGCTGTGCACTTATTGACCACAGGTGGTCATCGTGATCTGACAGGGAAGACTGCAAAACAAGGAGAAGCCCTCAAGCAAACCTGAACATGACCCCAGCCATGGGCTTCATGTGGGAGGACACAAATTCACTGACTTATACATGAGGCATTTTCCAAGCATAACGTACTAGAAAAGGGAGGAAAAAAAAAAAAGCAATGCTGGTGTTTCTGTTTCCCTTCCTCTAGAACTGGGGATTTTCTCCTACCTCCTACTTCCATATTTTAATGGTAGGAAGGCAGAAGACATCAATACAGAGGCTTCATTGTAGAATCACAGACTTTGTGCCAGTTAAAGAAGGTGGACTTTCCTGTCTTCTTTCCCCTTGAGTTACTTAACAAATATCATCCCCTCACTCCTTAACAGACAGACAACTCATATTAGCTTCATGTATCTCTAAAAGGCAATAAAAAGTGTCCTACTTTCAGCTAATTTATTCAAAATTGCCTCAACCTGTATTGGTGTGCTTATTTGCAGTAACTGACTAATTGACACAACTATGTAGGGCCTAGAAAATGTATTTTAAAATATCTCCTTGGATGACAGGAGTTAAAATTGAATAAAAAGAAAGCAAAATATGTCACCTCACATTTTCACAAATTAAATTTTATTAATTAAAAATAGTTAAACTGTAAGACATCATGATTGATAGGAAAACCCCATGTCTTGTAGACAGAGTCCTGTTAAAGTAAAATGAAATTAAATTAATAATCCAGTCAGTAAAGATAAGTGTTTTCATCCAACACTACCAAGTACCCACCTCACTCATCATCTCTCCCTTCCCACACAACTCCCCAGTCAGTGATCAAGAGGAGAGATAAAAACCTTGAATTCTCACCTGGCTTGACGTGAAAGAAAAAGTAATTTGGTTTTCTTGTAGGGGAAAAAAGTCATCTGTGTACCTACCATAGAAACAGAAGGCTACTGAAGTAGGAGTTTTCTTCTGTTGCATGGATAAGTCTTCTTTTACGATAATTTTATTTAGGAAATAATAGTGATTCAACATCACAGAGACACAAAATGTGTGTTTTTATACCATTGTCAACAAACAGAACAACAAGGAGAGGACACCTAGTGGTGGTCTGTGATAATCAGACTTTTTTTTTTTTTTTTTNTTTTTTTTTTTTTTTTTGATTTATGCACTTTTCAGCATTACCTGTGATTATCAGAAATAAACCAGCAAATTTGGAATATGGTATGTCAGTGTGATATGCTCAGGAGTGTGTCATTCAACACCAGAGCTTTATCAACTAGAGTGGATATTGACACTTATGTAGGTTCATGAAATACAAAACGCTTTGGCAAACTGAAAACCAGATTTCATTACAAGTTAAACCAAAATAAGATATGGCTGCAATTCACAATTTTTGCAAATTTTGCCATGTGATTTTTTTGTGGACCGTAACCTTTATTACGTAACTTGCAATAAGCATTGATTCTCTTTAAAAATGTTTCTAGTTCTACATCATCAGACATCTCAGAACAAAAAAGACCTAGGGCACATTGTTGGAAGAACCCCTTTTAATTACTGATAGATTTACTAGGTCTTGTCTGGGTTTAGAACACCTGTAAGCAAAGCTATTGAAGTTTGGGTTTTACACAGCTTTTGGAAAATATTGTTATTTTAAGGAACCAGTAAACTAGTATCATAGGCAAATGTAAAGCAAAGTGGCATACCATTTGGCATAGAACAATGCATTTATTTTGTTTGTATCTTTTATTCTAATTGTTCATTGATCTGTGAGTATATTTAACTAAGAATAATCTACTAGTTGCATGTAAGCCTATGTAAAAAAAAACATTCAAGAGTCAGAAGTTTAGGTAGTCTCATAAAAGTTAAATGAAAAAAGAATTAGGTCAAGGACCTCCTGCTCAGGAATGTAAATTTAAAATATATCTAAAACAAGACTTCTGTCAGAAATTACTGAAAAAATATAATTTCCATAATCACCAATTTAAATATCAATTTATTTCTTGCATATAATTTAGTTTAAGTAAATATACAATCTGTTGTCAGTATCTGAGTCTAAAAGACTGGAATATTACAATTTGTAGGTAAAAGCAGTTTCAGGGAAGTGTGAATCTGCATATTCAGTAAATTATTTCCTGCCCACACATCTCCTGTCCCTTTCTTGAAGTGTTTCTTCCCATTTCCACTGAGCCATTCATTTGGGTAGGTAATTAACATCAGACTGATATGAATATATCAATCAGTTTTCATATATATTCCACCACAGGCTATAGCTGTTCCCTAACACTTAATGAGGAGAAAGCTTCCTGCAATGCATACATTATTTACCTCAATATTACTTTAGGTGGCTGCTGGCAGCTTGAACTTAATTTAATTGACTTAAATGATGTGGAAATAAAGGAAAAAAAGGAACCATGTTTCACCAGTGTCATGTAAGAATCTTTTAATTTTTTTGCCTGCTCATCTTGAAGTTCAGGATATCAACCACCTGAATTCCAGATCTGTGATATCTAAAAAAGAAAAGCTCAAACAATGTCAGCCTGTCTTTTTTCTTGGAGGATGTAAAATACAGGGATAACTGCCTTACTATACAGCTTGGTTTGTTCATACATCAATTATCCATGAATAACAGTTATCCAAGTATTCTCCTGGCACATTATAAAGAATGAGTTGTCCTCTCAATATTTTTGACATCATGCTTATTATTCTGGAACCAAATACGTATATTTCAGATTTATCTGCACCACATTTAAAAGCAATGTGCCACCTCATACACGAAAACTATTAAATCCTTTTAGCCATGTGCAAACAGGCTCCAGTTCTGTGCCATAAAATTAGTTAACAGTTGTTCCTTGTTGCCCATGGGCAAACACACATACATACAGAGAACATTAACAGCAGCAGCAGTCTCACTGACTACCCCAGAGAATCATCCAGTTATTGTTTCCCAGTAATTCAGCAAATGTCATCCCTAACCAGTTGTTTTGTCTGTTTGTTTTAAAACATTAAGATATTGTAACACACATTTTCCACAAAGCCATATATGAAAATCCATGACCTTCTGCATTTCTGATCTCTGTAAAACACTAAACAAAAATAACAAACAAATGAACAAACAAACAAAACGCCTACCTTTCTTCTCTGACATATTTCATTTTGGGATTTATCAGAGCCTGATTTAGACTATATATTTTTCTCTGTTCTTGTATGTGAGAATTTTTTTCAAAATCAGCCGGCAAACTTTTTACTGCTTTATTACAGGCTAAAAATAACCCCCCAAAAAGAAAAAAACCTCCTATCTTTAGATCCTCTTTTACCTTCCTGTCAACATATTTC
>WAAE01001485.1:0-34831 GCA_013400495.1 Nicator chloris
ATGAGAGGAAATGGCCTTAAGCTTTGCCAGATGAGGTTTAGGTTGGGTATTAGGAAAAAATTTCTTCATGGAAAGAGGGGTTAAGTACTGGAACAGGCTGCCAAGAGAAATGGTGGTGCCATCATTCCTGGAGATCTTTAAAAGTTGTGGCACTGGGGAACACAGTCTAATGATGGCCCTGGCAGTGCTTGGAGTTAATGGTTGGGCTCTGGATAATCTTAATGGTCTTTTCCAACTTAAAGGGTTCTCTGATTTTATGCTCTGCTCAACAGTGTGTAGTTCGAATTTCTTTTCTAGAATTTGGAACCTTATACAAAGATAATTTTACAAATACGTCTCTCAGTAGAAAATAATTTTTATTTCACATATATTACAAGCACAAAAGCTTATAATTAACCATAACCTGATTTGGGTTATGTGTTTAGAAAGTTAATGTAAGTGGAGTAAAGAAATATTTTAGACATAGTCTATATAGAGATTTTTAAAATAACTCATCTTCTTCTTTAGGAATCTTTTCACTGAGAGAATATTTTTATTTTATCTGTCATTGAATTTGTTTAAAAGACTGTTAGCCTACAAGTAAAACTTTCATGTGAATAATTTTCAAAATTAAGATGTCACTTCTCTGAGACACTTAACAACTAAACCATGGATCTAGTTTTTTTCCTCTCCTGACGCCTGAATCTCATATTTAAAATATCCTCCTTGGTATTATATCTTTTATGTGGATAAATTTTTACATTTTCAAAGACATAGAGAAAAAGCTATTTATTTCTAATTTTATAATTCAACAAATTTATACTGAAAATTGGATATATTCGCAACATTAGGAATTTGTTCTGTAGTACTATTCACTGTGCATAGTGAAAACATCTTTTTTTTTCATTTCTTTATATGATGATTATTAATAACAAATGTTCTGGTATATATACTTACAAAAATTAATTTGGGATTTGGATCTACTCTGTCAGATGGAAAAATAAGTAGGAAACAGGAAAACCTTAAGCTATAATAATCAGTTGATAATTCTGCCCTATAATATACACACAAAAAAAGTACTTACTTTAACAAACTTGCATTTCTTAACATGTTCCACGTAAAATTCCCATGCCTATCATACAACTTAGATGACATATCAAGTTAGAGTTGACGTAGAATTTGGAACTTCACTCATAGCTTGTAAATAAAACAAATAGCCTTTTTTAGTGTACACATCAAAGTGTTCCTTTACACACACTCATTTTTGCAGGAAAACATCATAGCAGACACCCAAAAGCTGAATTTGCATTCCCTAGTTTCTTTCACTAAGTGTGGAGAGGTATGCCACTGTACTTGTACATAGATTTTAATCCAGACTTTCCTGTAATTTCAAATTTTGTGTTAAATGCCACACAAATGTCTCACTTCCTAATGGGGAATATTTCTAGGAACCATTATAAAGATTGGCTCAATTTCTGGAGCTAGATAATGTAGACAGGTGATCACTTCTTGCATTTATCACTGGGATAAGTTAGAGACCTGAATTTCATATTTGTGTGGTTGATTGAGGTCTTTATTATTACATCTTGTCTACCCTGCAGAGATCTGAAGAGGTGTGATAGGAAGACTTAAACGGTAGGCAAATCTCTATCCCCTTATAGCAAATGGGTTTGGGATCTGGTATCCAGGTCACAGAAGTGTGAGTCCCTAAACCAAACTTTAGGCTATTCATTATGTTTCTAAGAAATCTTTTGGTTTTTTTCTTATTTGGAATGTAATAGTGTGAAAATTAGCAATATTATATGTTATCTGGACTTAGGTATGGGTACAAGACAGATTCATTGATACCCTTATTTGTTATTAATTTGCTTGTGGCTAAAACTCAGGTGTTGCTAACAATTGCTAAAACCTACTCATTACCTCATTCTGCAAACAGGTGTTGATTGATTTGGTCTGGCAGGAGGATGGTTGCAGAGAATGGACACAGTTACTGAAGGAATTTTGTTTTTCCTCAGGTAGCCTTCAAAGAACCCTAAATCTTCTTGGTTTTTTTCAGTGTGTACTTGAGGTTCCACAAAAACATCTGCATAGGGAGACAAAGAGAAAAGGTACTTAGGGCTCTGTACCTGGAATATTATGTGGTGATTTCTCTCATCAAACTTAAATTGAAAAGTTTTTCACAAATTCCAAAACTTGGTCAGGGTATAATCCTGAGTAAAATCGATTAAGATATAGCTAAATTATGATAGCTGGTTCAGGAATGGGTGTCAACAGTCTCAAAAATATCCTGGTTTTCCAGATTATTTAATATTGATTTAAAATAAAATTTTATTCTAAGATGTGATCATCTGGCATAAGATTCTATTAAATAAATCTTTTTAATATAGTGTAAAGATTTCTCAGCTCTTGAGAATTTCAGAATACACGTTAGATGACAGGTGTGTTGTGAATATGAACCCTCAACAAAGATCAACTGTTCTCACTGCGGCAGCATATCCTACATGTCTCAGCTGCCCTTAGAGATCATGCCTTTTTCCAAATAAAGATTAGAGATGAATGATATTATTAATTTAGTCTATCAAGGTTAGACTTCCACTTCAAATTACAATTTCAGGAATTGTTATTGCAAAAAGAAAATGATGAAACGCACCATTAATTTTTACCTAAACACTGAATTCTATTTGTCTGTGTCAGTTTAAGATCCCTCTTGTGCCCTAAAATTGAAAGGATATTTTCCAAAGGATTCCTTCAGACCAAAAACAGAAGAAAAGGAAAAAGAAACAACCCAAACCCAAAGCCTCCATATGAACCATTTCTATGATGACTGCCACTGCTTCCTAGAAATCTTTTCTTATGGGAACACACTGAATTCAAAGAGTATATCAGAAAGAATTTTGGGTTTATATTTTGATAGGAAAATAAAATCAAGTTTCAGAAAACCTAGTTTCCCTAGTATTTTAGGTGCCTATGTAGTGGGCTTGCCTTTAGCTCTTCTGTAAGTATATAGACGGAGTACTCCCGTATTTATCTGACAATAACTCCCTGACAGAAGATAGACCTTGGTTCATCTGTTTGCTATAGCTATCTACTGTCTCTTGGGAAATTGGCTGTACTATTTTGTAAGCCACATAAGTTTTCTTCAGCAACTCGCCTTCAGATTTCTCTCTCACAGACAGGACAACCTATAATGTAGTTGCAAATTGCCATTTACAGGTGAGATTTAACAGTTACATAGATGGCTAACTTGCCACAAGCACTTATTTTAGTTCTCCCTTTCTGTCAGATGAGAATTTTTTGCTCAAATTTTTAACAAAGTTATATATATATACACACACACATATATATGTACTGGTAACTCATTGTTGCAATTTCTGTTGTTCGCCAAAAATACCTTTATCTTCTGTCTCTGGTAAATAACCTGCAACCACGTTTCTTCAATATGACTTATGAGTATATACATTAAAACTGTGCATGTGGTGAACTTCATATTTGAGTGCTGTAGTGACTGGGTAGCTCCAAATGGAAGGTTTTCAGACTTGCACCATAACTTGTAAAGAGTACACTAAATTATTGTTAGAGCTACTTTTGTTTTCAGAGTCTGTAAATGCCAGTCCATTAAGACATATAAAATTGGTCCAACCTTCACAGTCATGCTAGCTTGGAATAAAAGAAGTCAAGCAAATAATCTTATTAACCATTCCTCAATACGCTAATTTGAGAGAAAATAGTAGTTCCATCAGAGGCAGTACAGATCTGGAATTGTCTTTACAGAGTTTCTTTATACTGGTAGACTTGTCCAGAGTGAAGATAGGTGTGTGGAACTTACTATTTATTCTAGTAACTTTCTTTATGTGTTAGGACTATCACCATTTTACAGACGAAAGTAGATAAGTTTTTTTAACAATTAAAAATAAGTCAATGTTTTTTTCTAATCCCTTCTGAGTGTTTCAAGGATATGTAGAGTTGAGTTTCCAAAATCTAACAACAAGGGGACTGCACACAGTGCTCTTGCTTCAGAAGGTCTGCTGCTATGTAAAGATAAATGACAATCATTTTTCTCCACCTTTCGTTTTGACATTTTAAAAGATAAGATGTACCTCTCAGCTTATATCAACTCAGAAGTGTGTCTAAATATCCCTTTGGCATCTCTTTCTGAAATGTCAGATTGCTAAGATGAACGAGAAGGTAAAACTTTTTACTGTTTCAGAGCACCAATTTATTTCCAAAGAAAGGAAGGTATTACTACCAATCAATAAAAAAAATTCAGATGTGGAACCAAAAAAATAATGGATTTTTCAGGATGCTGCTAGTTTAGGATTGAGTGCTCAGAATTCATCTGCATTCTTATCTCATCTGCATACTGAGAAGCTGGAAATTAAACATTAGATTTTTTTTTAAAATCACAGTTTTAAGACAATGCAAAAAACATATCAAACTGAAGAGCTACTTAAAAGAGAAAAATGTAAATTCCTAACTTTCAGTTCATGAAAAGGTGAAATCCGGTGCCTTTTGGAAAGGAAGCAGCTCAGTGTCCCTTTTCCATGTCTTAGTATCTAGTTTAAACTGCAGTAAATGACATTTTTCTTGTTCTTATCAACCGCACATCCTCCAGTTTGGATTTTATAAATCAATTTATCTTATTTTAGTTTTATTCACTCCTGTGGTCTGCTAAGTTCTCAAGAAATTATTTCAAAAAGTGATACAGTTGTAATTAAAATTGGTAAAATTTCCCAATAGAACACGTCGTCTTTTAAACCTGATCCTTAGGTCTTCCCTTACTATTATTTCTAAAATAATTTCAGGTATGAATTATTGCAGAGAAGTTCACAATAGAATCATTCATATAAGACTAACAGCACAAAAGATCTTTTAACTACTGCTAATGCCTTCTTTGTCTAAGGTACTTGAATAATCAGAATAATATAAAAGCTTGCTGAAATGCATATGCACACAGGAAACCATCCCACTGAGCAGAAGGTTAAAGTTCATATCAGCCTAATGTTCTTTATAAACAATTTTGGAGTGAAGATATTTTTACAGTTCCTTGCTAAGTTATGAGACAAGGTTTTTTCTGCTTAATTTGAAGTGCCAACCAATGCTCTACTAGACTATGAAATTAAAACATGTAAGGAAAGATGAAAATTCAGCTCCAAATCTCTGAAGTTCAACTTTGTGATTTAGGGTTCATCTCGTATGAACTTTCAATGGGATGTGGGCATCTAAATCCTTCAGATATCTTCTGACCTAGGCAGGCCCTTTGAAGCCAAAGGTTAGAAGTATATCAGCTGAGAGGGAGTTAGCTTATTTTACTGTTGATTGTATTTTAAAGCTCAGTGTAATTTATGTCTGGCTGAAACTGGTTTTCACTTCCCCTCCTTGAGGTTCTCAGATTGCTTCAAGACATCTGTACAAATAGGTAGATTCTTCATATGTAATTTATCTCATTCTACTTTTCCTACGTTGGCCTATTCCAGAATAAGCAACGTCTAGTATTAATATTTCTTCAACAGGACCCAGTGATGCATTCCTGAAAAAGCAATTTTCGTTTCTTCAGGGGAAATCTGATTAGAGCAAAGAGACCTTTTAGCAGTTATGTATACTTATTCCTTTCCAAAATCTTCTGATGATCTTTTTTTATCAGGTTCACTGGTTGCTATAACAAATTGATTTTCCCAGCTGTGTTTCCCAGACTTTCTTCCCTACTACCCCATTCCATCCTCTGAGATTTTCTAGACAAACTACCCTCTATTGCTACTGCTTGAATTTCTCTACTTGATGAGTAGGGAGGTGAAGTCCAGATTGCCTTCAGGGAGTTCTGACTCCTTTTGTATCGCAAAGGTCCAAATCCATCATTTGAATCTGCGTGGTAAGGAGTTAACCACATATGTCAAGTTCTTACATGAGGTAAAACTACTCTTTTATATACACAAAAGTATTTTTAAGGCAATCTTTAGCTGTCCACAGGGAAAAAAATAATCAGATACATGTGCTCAAATCATTTTAGCAGATGAAAAATAAAGGTTTGAAAGTATCTTGTCTTTTTCAGCAGCCACTGCTTGAGGAAAAGATTTTACGTTCAGGCAGTAAATGCTTAGGCTCTGCCCTGCCAATATACTTGCTCAGCATTCAGGGAAATGAAATAAAGAAAATTCCTGTGTCAGAGATTATATCTTCATATTCAAAAGTCCTTTTTCCTTACATGTAGTTGTCCAGTCCCTACTGCAACCTGGTTGTACATTACAGGAAAACAATTCTCTGATCAGATGGCTATGGAAGTTTTCTAGTAGTATTATTTTCTTATAAGATCTTTTACTTTTTTCCACATAGCCCAAGTAGTGTACTGTATCTGTACTGGATTTTCATGGGAAGATTTTGGTAGTGGGGGAGGACACAGAGGTGGTTCCTGGATGAAGTTGCCAGAAGGTTCCCCCACGTTTGAGAGACCCAATATCTTATAGCCCCAAGCTGGACCCGCCACTGGCAAAGAGTGAGTCCATCATGATGAGAGTAGCATCCCTGAAACAGAAGATTTAGGAAGGGGAGAAATAAAAAACAACTTCAACCAGAGAGAGGATAAGTGAGAGGAAGAGCTCTGCAGATGCCAAGATCAATGAGGGAGAGGTGCCGCAGACACCAGCAGCCCAAGGTGCAGCCCATGGGAGGGCAGGCTGGCTCCCTGCAGTCCTGAAGGGGAGCAGACACTCACCTGCAGCCCCTGGAGGACTCTACACCAGAGCAGTTGTGTGCCCACAGGAGGCTGTGAGCGATGGGAAGGCCATGCTGGAGCAGGCTCCCGGCAGAAATGTGACCCTCTGGGGAATCAGTGTTGGAGCAGCCTTTTCCTGAAGGACTTCACCCCAGAGAAGGGTCCCACCCTGGAGCAGATTGTTAAGAATACAACCCAGAGGAAGGCCTCAAATTGGAGAAGTTTATGGAGGATTGCTCCTATGCTGGACCAGGAGAAGAGTGTGAGTCCTTCCCCTGAGGAAAAAATGTGGCAGATACATCATGTAGTGAACTGACTGACCACAGTCCCCATTCCCCCTCCCCTTGCACCTCTGGAAGGAGGAGGTAGAGAAAATTTGAAGTGAAATTAAGAGAGTGGTTCAAAGATGTAGATTATATTTCTAATTACCTATTCTGATGGATTCAACTGAATTCCCTAAATCCAGTCTGTTTTGCCCATGGTGATAACTGGTGTCTGATTTCTTCCTGTTCCTATCAAACCATGAGCCTTTTCTTAAATTTTCTATTCCCTGTCCAGGGAAGGAGAGGAGTATTACAGCTTTGGTGAGGACCTGGCATCCAGCCAAGGTCAACCCACTACAATATCCTAAGCAACACAATTATTACAATCCCAAAATATATGTCACATGTTAGTATACAGAATTAATAGTTTCTAGTTTTTAGCCCATAGTAGTGCTATTAGTATTATTTACTGGTATTGTATGAAGTACGCAGTTTCTTTGGACTTGATAATGAAATGGCTTGATAGAATGTATCTTTTCTTTTAAAAGCTGCTTATTGAAATCGATGAAATGAAAAGATTGGTGTACATAATTTCTTGGACAATGAATAGAAAGATTAATACTATCTACTTCTTTAAATTATCAGATGTTCTGTATTGATCAAAAATAAAACCAATACAGATATAATAACAGAAAAGGAAATTAAAAACGTACACAGCACCAACCACCATAATAATTATAAGTGCCTTTTCTGAATCCAATCATTCAGCTAATTTTCATACACCATCTTCTCCATATTCTATAATCTCTATTCTATTTCTTTTGTCATGTAGAATTGGTTGCTGCATAATCTCCAGCCCTGTTTTCCACATTTCATAAAGATTATTACATTTTTATAACTATCAGTCACCAATAAATCTGCATATGTTCTCTCAGATACAGTGCCAGACACAGCCTTCTAAGCCTCTAGTCTGCAAGAGAGACTGCCTTAAAGTCTGAGAAGTTGTGAATATACACATGATGTGTGTTGAGAGGTTTTTCTCTTTGCACTTTAATTATATGAAGAGTAAAGCAACACTTCAGTACATTGCATGATGAATTTAAAAGTGTGTAAATTCTGGTATCAGCTGTGAAACTCCATTTATTTATTTTTTCATTTAAGTATTCTAGTGGCATTCATTCATATGTACAGGGATATAATTCGATACAAAAGAGAAGAAATTGCTGAATGTCAGTCATCTCAAGAGAATATTTCTGCTGCATCTCTAAATAAACTCACTTTTCTTAAAATTTTCACATTTCTGCTCAAAAGCTTGTAGAAGCTTGTCCATACTCGGAAGACCTACACTAGTTGCCCATCACCCATTTTTGGGCTGCACTGTGGATCCTTGTCCTACTCACAGTCTAATGTAGATAACAGTGAGAGAGAGGAGGTTTCAAAGATAAGCTGAATTTGCCTATTTAAGTTGCCTTTCCCTGTTTCTATCTCCTTTCCTGTGTTAGAAAAAGTCTTGCCTCTATATTTCCACATATGTCCAATAGAAATCATGATCTGTGTTAGTAGATCTAGCTGAGTCTCTAACCTATTGAAGTTTAGCAGGGCTGCAAATCTTCCACGGAAAATGGTTTTCAATCCACGTTGATTGCATCCTTTAGCAGTATTTGGAGGAGATCAAAAGGTTTTGACCAGCTGCAGTGCTCTTGCACTTTCTCCTGTGAAATATTCTGCACCCTGTTGGTTGTTGTCCAGTATCTACATTATTGGCCTCTAGTGCTGGCCATGATAGAGGCTCTCTGTTCAGTGCAATCAGTGGATCCTGAGGGTCTCTCTTCTCTCTGCTCAGCATTTTGTTTTCACATAAATAAATAAACAAGACAAAAAACCATGAAAAAATTAATTAAGTTGCTTTAGGAAAAAAAAAAATATTGTTACTAATAATTTATTGTAAGGTACTAGTTATTGACCACAAAATTAATTCTGTCTTTTCCATTGTGTTCATATAAGCCAAGGAGGAGGAAACCTTAGCAGAGAGATTGAAACAGGAGGATGTCACAGTCAGGCATAAGTATCACCTGAACAACAGGTGTGGGTGTAATCCTTTCTTGTAGTAGAAATCATTTTCCCCACATGGGGAAAGAGTGATTATTGTGATGCCTGCAGGTTTGTGGACTCATTAAGGGTAATGAGCTCAGTTTGAAAAAAATGCAGCAGATTATTTTATGTCCACTGCCCAGTTCTTCACTGAAGGGTTCTAATCCCTTGTCCTCTTCTCCCTACAGTACCCTCCTTACTGTAGGCTGAGACTCCAGCTCTCCTGATTGCAACAGTGGTGGATTGATAAGGTCACCAGGTTAAAGCCCAAGGCTTGAGCTGGTGCTTAACATACAGTGCCGATTTACACAGCCATCTTTTCTCTTTCCTGCTTCCTTAATTAGTATTTAAATATTCCAAGTGAAGTGGAATAGGTCAAACAGGATACATTAATGTCAAAATCTACCAGCTCTCTCATTTAGAGCAGACTGCATTGAGGTTTCTCACATCCCAAATGCATTGCCCTAGCAACAATATTATTATTTAGAAGTGAACAACCTCTTTTATAGTATCATGACTAGCCCTCTGCTTTTAATATGCTTAGCCTTAAAAAGGCATTGCACATTAAATATTTTACTTCTTTTTTGTCCTATTGTCAGAATAAGATTGTTATACGTAAAATAGTTATGAAGGGACATAAATACAGAAAATTTCTCTTTTACATATGAATGAGTCTGAGTCGGATAAGTTATTTTATTAATATTGGAGGCTTAGTTTTGTTTTGTTTCATTTTTCTACAAGCGTAGTAAAAGGTGTAGCAGTTGATTGAAAAATCAAGTACTCATCCTTAACCAGGAAATCCTATGCTTATTAAGATAATGCTTCAGCCCAAACCCACAAGTATTTTGCCTAAGCTGCCAGGACTACAAGTTCACTCTGGACTCTGAAAGTCACACGGTGTTCTCAAAGTTGTCACCAATTGTCAAGGTTTATTTATACTTACGAGACCTTATGGGTCTTCAGATTGTATTCTAAGTGACAACTCTGAAACCAGAGGAATAGTAAGAATCTCAGAGTTTTAGCTGTTTGGAATTTAGCAAATCAATCTGTTGATGTAAAGGTGACATTTCTGACCTGATGGGGTAGTCCTGTGTGCATGAGGAATTGTGATGTGCAGTCAGAGGTATATATCCCTGGAGTAATCTTTTTATAGAAATGTATATATAACTTTTTTAAGTTCCCATCCTCATTGAAAATCAATAGCAATCACAACCCAAAGTGCCAAGAGGCTCTAGCAGACATGTGGCGGTGGATTAAAATTGGATGGCTGAAATTGTAGCAGCCTTCAGCTGCACCCTCCACTCCTGTGATGGATGTTGCCTCTCCCAAAGCAGGGACAACTGATCTGCTCATGAATCTCCTGATCCGCTGCAGTGCCCATGGAAAGTAAACTGACTTGGAGTCGGGCTGGCTGTAATATGGACACAGAAATTTGTCTTGAGAGAGAAAACGTTTATTATATGGATGGCAAGGATACCTAGAAAAGTATCCTTGTTTTTAACCTGTTTTTAACCTGCTGCTGAATGACCTCTGCTAATTGTAAATGCAGAACTCAATAGGCTCCATCAGTGACTTCAAAGCAAACTGTCTTTCTCAGTTTGCCCCCTGAAGCCTTACTGACCCCTTGGGCAGGAGTTCTGCCTAACTTTGGCACTTTTCTGGGAAAAAGGAGAATCACTGCTGGCTGAACTGATGGAAACATTGTATATACATCCCTTTTTCTCTGTTGTCTAGCTCTGTAAATATCTTCACCGAAGGTTTCCAGGGAAAGTTAGCACTGGTAGGAGGTGGATAAAAATGAACAGAGCACCTAGACACCCCAAAGCATGAATCAGGCAGAGAAAAGCATGAGGATAACACCTTGGGTACTACAGTAATAGAATGCTTGTAGAGAGAAGGAGATCATCTCAGTGTTATTGCGTCTTCATTTTGGAGTCATGAAATGGCAATGGTATCAATATACAATTCACCCTGCATGAGATTATGTGGCAGCAAACAATGTCTTTCCTAGGAGTCATCAGATAAAATCCCCCAGCCAATTTTGTTAATATAGGTATCTAGGGACATAAAAATCTAATTTCTATTTGCTTTAGGACATCCTGTCTGGCTTTTTGCTTTTAGGCAGTTCCAAAGTTAAGGTCCTGTATATTTTGCCTGCCAGTCCTGTGAGGATGTATTTGATTATGTAAAGAATTTAAAACAACACCGGAGATCTTTCTTAGGCCCCTGAGTCGCTACAAGCACCTGTATCAGGAACATCCAGCAGTATAATGGTATTTTCCTAGCTTGACTTCCAGTCAAATTTGAATCAATAGCTGTTCACTCACACTTTAATTAATGTAAAACCAGCAATTTTATCATATAACATTCTGAGTTTTTAAGGGGAAATATGACTTGACTACATCAACAGCCAAAACTTGCCATAGACAACCTTCTAACATAATTGATCTCTGTCTCTACAGCATTGCTCTGATTGATAAATCATCAGTTACTATTTTCTTCAGCAAAGAAGACACATAGTAGTCTGAATTTTAAAAGTTAAGTCTACTAAATAGTAAGGAAATATTTTTACATGGTAACAGACCTAGAGGAATGATCCTTTTACTGGTAATTTTAAGTCTATATCTATGTACACACACAGAGTTTTAATTGTTTGTATTTTAACTTCAAATATCTGCCACTAGGATGTCCTTGAAGACATGCTGTGGTACTAATCAGATTTGTCAAGATGAGACAGTACCTTTCTATTCTCTCTTACACATCATAAACTCTGACTGATATCCCCAAGGGGGAGAAACGCATAATGTGTCATTTATGACCTGTTACATGCACAAATTACTTGCATCTTGTATGCAGTAGATGCTATTGATTTTGAATTTGAGTTAAGAAGCTGATCTTTATTGTTAGTTGTCACTTGGCAGATTTTTCCTCCTACTGTGAATTGTTTGATCTAAAACCTTTGTTTGGAGAAATGGAAGCAGTGATAGTTTTACAATATTTTTTAAAAATTGTATACATTCTATCCTAGGAGATAGACGTTATTTATAAGCAGAATAAATATTCTATGAATCAGAATAAATTTCAAAAACTAACAAAAAACATGTAATATGCCAAACATTTTTGCTTTTACAACTCTGCTGTGTAGCAGAGCAGTTTTTCAGGGCTTGAAGCAAGGCACTGATCAGCACCAAGATGCTTGTGCAGAAGCAAAATTAAAAGGCAGAGCTAAGGGAATTGTTCATTAATACAATGCACTACATAATAAAATAAAATACAATAAGGAATTCTAGAACAGATTAGGGTATGAATTTGAAAACTCAACAGGTATGACAGATTAAGAATTAGGGGACTTCTTCTACCAAAATTGTCCTTCCCAATTTTATATGTTTTTATCAGATACATAAAGGGGCATTTCAGTATCACTTTAGGATATTGTTTTAACATTCTACAGGAAAGGAATAAAACCAGTATTCATTAGCATAAGGACTGGAAAATTGGTTTGGGCAAAATAGGAAGGAAAATTGTATGTATGTATGGGTAATATTAATGATTTTATCCTTTCTTCATTTTATTTCTTTAACAATATAAATGTTGTGATTCTCAAAGACAGTCTAAATATAGGTTGTGATGATAAATGTTGGAAAGTCTTCAACAGCCTTTACCTTAACTCCAGCAAAAGTTTCTCTGTGCATATTTGTCATTTTCTATGTCAAAAGTGAAATTGAATCTGCTTACCTTCATATAGAACAACTCCGTCACACAGAAAATATCAGTTTTATAGATTGTATCAACTGTGACAGAAGACAAGGGAAAAGCAAAGATCTGTGCAAACCAGGTGTCACCTGATTCCTTGGATTAATTTATGCAAGTTGTGTCAACAAGCAGACCAAAAACACGTGTAATATATCTTTGAAGATTTTAACTGTGGCTTACAAGAAGATATTGCAAACTAAGTGGAGATACTGTGGTGTTAGGAATATTTTCACTATTTTTATTTTATATAATGGAAAAAAATATCTCCCTAGATTAAGTTATCAAAATGTATTTTAATGAAGCAGATTAAGTTGAGAGCTTTCAAAGACGGTTAGGTTTCAGTTACCATAGCTTTTGTTTGCGTCCAGAATTAGTGTTTGTGTCCAGAATTAGCATTTTTAATACCTCAGGAAGAAGTAGGTTAAGTCACTACTGTTACTGTCCGTTACATAGTTAGTGTGTGTCAGCTGGTCACTTAGCTAAATACCATTCACCTTCTTACCAGCTTTTTATTACCAAATCTATGCTTTCTGGAATCAAGCCTGCTTTGGCATTGTAACTCTTGTTTCTTAGGAGATTATTTGATTAAGTGAAAAATTCCACAAACAAAGGTATTTAAAAATCAGGTACAATCTTATTCACAACTTTTAAGGATCCTGGACATGGATATCATTAGTGCTTCCATTAGATGAAATGAAATATATATATATTTCTATTGCTACTGATACATGTCCTTCACAGCAGCATTCCAGCCAAACCTCAAGTGGCATAGATGCATTAGCTCCATTAAAGTCAATGGAAGTTCACTTAATCACATCACCTGAGAATCTGGCCTACAGCCCGTAACAAGACAATCCTTTGGAGGGTAATAATATTTTATGCTTTAATCAATCACTCTCCTAGGCCTGTAGCTATTTGTGGCAGACTAAAAAATGTCATATTATAATAAAAAAGGCCGGTCGTGACTACTTCTTCCAGAAAGTGCAAGAATCTTTTTTTTTTAGTAATACAATGTTTATATTTTCCTTAAACATTCTGATGACAAAACAATTACAAAACAGCATTCATATTGTTGGCTTTAAGGTTCAAGTTGTTACATTGTTTTCCTCTGTTTTGTCTGTTTGTATAGGACACATGTCTACAACCACGACGATAATAGATGGTAAGAACGGATCCCTTCCCTCATCATCCATGAAAGTGGGCAAGAAATCAGTGACAGAGGACCTCGTGACCACATTCAGCTCACCAGCAGCATGGCTTCTCGTTGTTGCTCTGATTGTTACCTGGTCAGCAGTAGCTATTGTAATGTTCGACTTGGTGGATTACAAGGACTTAGCAGGTAAAACTCAGCATATTCTATTTGACACCTTGAATATTCAAATTTAAACATTTATTAAGCAGCGTCTATTACATAAATATGCTTGTGTCTCACCTCCTCGGGGACAGCACAGTGTCTCTGCTGAGTTTGCCATGAGAGAAGATATTGTGAAAAATGTCAGAACACATTAGTTTACACCTCATACACCTTTATAAAGTCTCTCTATTTTGCAGCCCATCCCCATCCTGGAAAATGAATGTGTTGACAGTAACACAAAATGTATATGAGCATGTAAAGTCAGATTTCTGTTTTCCAGAATTTTTTAATATAAATTTTATATAACTTTTTTCTAGAAAAATGAAACTAGTATTAACTCATATTTTCAGAAATATAAACTCTTTAATAGTTGCCTTTAATACTTGCCTAGAGTATTCTGATATCTGCTTACACAGTTCAATGATCAGAAAAATGTAGAAGAACATGTTAACCCTAAAACTGATCTTCAAAAACCAGAAGTACAGAGGACTAGATTTTTAATATTAGCTAAGACACACCCTTGTCTTCAATAAGGCAATAACTCTAGCCTAGTTTTAAGACCTGGCTAGATAAATGAACAAGATTAAGCTTTAGGATATGTGTTGATTACTGTGGGCAAAGATGAAAATGAAGTGGGTGGTACAAGGACTGTGATGCTAACTGAGGAACAGAAAAAAAGAGCAGCAAATAGAAAGAAATAGAACATGTATGCCTTATATCTGGCAATGATATGCAATGGAAAATAAATTAACTACCTGTGTTTCTAAAGGGTATGTAGTGTTCAGGAAGCCTTCAGTAATAAAACCTTTGTGAGGGGAACGGCCATTAACTATTAGGAAACATGTATGTGAACCAGAAAACAAATGATTAGGGTCCTTGTCTTCCTTAAATGGGAACGCCAGCTCTAAAGTTATCACATCTGTCACAATAATTAACTAGGAATTGAAATTCAGACTTCAGCCTTTTAACTCAAAAGAAATTGAGCTGATGTTTTGGAGTAAATTTCCTGGACTTTATTAGTTTACTGATAAATTCATAGATTTTTTTTGTCCTGCTATATATCAATATTGACTTCAAGATTTACTTAGAAAGCTTTTGAAACAAATATAGATCTTGAAAGAAACCAGCAAATCCTGGATCAATAGACGTCACAGACCTTGAAATGTGGAGAAAATGTACCACAAAACTGTCTTAAATTTTTTTCTCATCTGTCTCTGTTTTCAGAAGGACATCTCTGATGTACCAGGAAAACATAAAGTTATTTTTGAGACATCTTCCCAAAATACGCATCAGATTTTAGTTTGGACACCAGAGACTTGATGCTGCAACAGAGAGACAAACGAGGAAAGAGAAACTATCATATTCAGCTTTATTTTTTCCATATTAAATATTAATCAGTCAATCAATGAGTCAATCAAGTTCTTAATATATTTTCAATGAACAGTCAAGAACCAGGGCATAACTCAGATTAAACTCTTAAACTCAGAAATTTCTGAACTGGCTATCAGGTCACACATGCTCAATAAACAAGTTAGGGTAGTATTAAGCAACAAGAATCTGTATCTCTACCAGAGTCTGAAGGAAACGTTCTGAGCAGATGGAACTCTGTTCACATCGTATTGGTTAAATGAGCTTAAATCTCACACGTGTTGATGGAAATTGCCATTTTCAGACCAGGATGTAGAAATAAAACAATGTAAAATTTAATCTACGGGGTGAGTTTTTATTTTGTGAAGGTCTCTGAGAGATGATACTTTAGTATTTTGAGTTCGTGAGTTTGTTTCTTTTCCTTCCCAGCAATATTTCTGTTCCTAAATGATTAATTAAACCAGCATTCAAATCAGGTCTTGATGGTCAAATATTAAGAGAAGGAACTGCTGTACTTCTTTAGACCAGGATTTACTAGACTGTTTTCTGTATTTACATACATATAAGAATAATTGCATAGCTGTTATCACAAACTTTAGGTTTCCACTCCTGATTTCTTCCTGATTTTTTTGAGTTAAACCCAGTGATTTGTTAAAATTCCACGGAAATAGCTGAAGATTTTACATAGAATCACATAGCTGACATTACTGATACAAGAATGATTTTCACTTTTGGACCTTTTGCCTTCAGTGGAAGTAATGCCTTTACATATAGAAAGTAGAATTTGGAGCATATTTCTAAGTAGCTCCTTAAATCTAAAACCTAGTAATTTTTTTGTCTTGGCTTTGATATTGTTATTTGAAAAATCATACCTTCATAAAAAGACTGAATAGTTATATTCAGGACTGTAAATTTAGTTTTGCAGGCATGATTAAAATTAATTTCATAGTTTTCAAATGCAAATGAAAGATGTTAGGGAAATTATATTCAACTGTGTGCTTTTTAAAACCGCAAACCACAGAAAATTCAGTGTGTTTTTCCTCAAAAAACACATGCTTTTCATAATCCAATGCATTCAATTTCTTTCCCGCTCCTCTACCTGAAGTTCCGTGAAGTTCAAGTTCAGAAAGTATGCGTAGCATATGAATGAGGCAGGCTGAGAGAACTGAACTCAGCCCGGAGGAGACAGGAGGGTGACCGAGGAGCAGCCTGCAGATTTTTGAAGGGCAGTTACAAAATCTGGCAGAGGATTCTGATCTAAGGGCTCCCACAGGGCCTTTCCCTGGGTTTCTGTGCCAGAAATGACCGTCTCCATGGTGGAGATGTAGCGGTGACTGCACCACTCAGGGATGAGTGCAGCAGAAAGCAGGAGCAGGCTGAGCTGGCAAACTCGTCAGGGAACTGTGTGGCTGAGGAACAGACATGTATTTTTTCCCCCTGATTACACTACAGAGCAGCTAACATCTGGAAAATACAGGAAGTGCAATGCCCTAGATCATGAGTTGCCTAGAGTACACAGAGATTCATGGAGCTCGGTAAAAACACTACATGTCAGCTGAGTAGGAAGTACTTTAAACTTGAACCTGAACATTCTTTTCCTTCAATAATTAACAATTTTACTTTCATTATCTGAAAAGCAAATGATTCCAAAAGATGTAAACTATCAGTACATATATTTTAGCTCTTATATATTCTTTTAATTTATCAGTATGAATTTCACACCACCCTCTGTGATTAGAGTGCAAATCCTTAGCTTTTGCTTCTTGATTGTTATGGTTTCATGTTCTTTTAGAAGTAAACGATCAAGTTTGTGACATTTTGCCAATTTATATAAGATAAAATTTGTCCCAGAAAAATATGAAAAAAAGGTGTTTAGTTTCATCCTAAAGTAGATGTGGTAAATTACTTTTTTTCTGGCCTTCTTTATTCAGCATACATTTTACAAATGTAAAATAACTTATGGAATTGAAGGAGGCTGAGGGAGGTTAACAATTAGGGTGTAGGTAAGTGAAGTTAGATTACATGAATTCAAGTTCTGCACACAGAAAGATTTAAGATAGTGTTTTGAGTAATTTTACACATCTAGAGCATGATGGCTGTAACTTCTATAGCACTCAGGAGGTGCTGGTTACGATATAAAATATATCATTACAGGGGGACCCTATGTCACAGGTTGCATGTGTAAAGCTTTGCTTCCTGGGTGGTTATGTTTGTTCAGAAGCTAGGACAGGGATAGAATCTGCAAACCAGCTGTAGCTTTAGCAGTGGATTTCAGGGAAAGTATGAGGCAAGAATTAGATCTGTACTGAAAGTTTCACTCCTGTACTATCTACCCAGAAGAAGGAAATTAAATTTTACCGTGTTGTGCTTTAGTGTATTATGCTCATTCCTTTGAGGAATCAAATGAAAGCTTGCATTCCTAACATGCTGTATTGTACAACTATGAACATGACTGAAATATTTCTAATGTGGTATGAAGGTGACATGCATTGCAAAAGCTTGAGAGAAGAAACTACAAATCTCATGCAGTAAGCAGTGTGTATGAATATGGAATAAGTAGTACACCACATTGAAGGATCTCATATTTTCAATATTTTCAGAAATTAAGAAAAAGATTTTGGTTTTATGTGTGCTTTGCAACAGTTCATTACTTCCATCCTTTGTGTTAGAAAGCACAACTTTTTAATGGGCTTCATAATTCATGGATGTATTTCATGCATTTCTCGTACACATAACTGGATTATACATTTTAATTGGTAAATGCAACTCAACAATTTAAGATTATTTTAGTCCTTAAGATTGATTGCCCAGGAATCCATATTTGCTAATGGGCTAATAGAGCATTCAAAATTCTCTGCCATCTCTGTGACCAATTACAGCTAATTACATCCCCCTAATTTCAGATCCAGAGTGTTCAATATTCAGAGTAAATTGACAGTGATTTAGCCAGTCACCTGAAGGCCAGGCTAAATCAAACCTAATGAAACCTCACCAAATCTATGAAACCCAAAATTACCTACTAAATAATATAGGTGAAAATATAGAAAAGACACACAGACACACTTAGCAGAATGAGCTTGCTATGTTGCTTTCATAGGTAAAAAAACACCAAACCAACATGAGTATGCTCTTTGTTGGGGTTAATTTGTTTTGCTACGTAAAGAGGCTTTTTAGAGACCTGTAGCAAAGGCAGATCTTTGTGGAGGTAATGCCTTTAGGAATGGGGAGTCAACAGCGCATGCAGCTCCCATCCAGTCAGATGCTTTCTTTAAATATATATTTTAATCCTTTAAAGTCAATGCAAAACATCTGGCCAAATGTTGTGGGGCTCTCCATAGTAGCTCCTGAATAGCACAGTCTGAAGACACCATTTCCCTGCCTGAACTTGTGGTCATTTTTATTACTGTCTTGCAGTCACACATAGATTTTGTCTGGCCTTGGGGAGTATATAATATTTATAAGGAAAATACACATACATTTTCCCCCTGCAATATCATCTCACTGTAGTCACCCTGTTGGGCTAATATTCACTGGAAAGTTTTAAGAACTGCAAGAAGAAGAGTGTATCTATTTTTGCTCTTGTTTTATGATTGTATATCCACCAGTGTTAAAACTGAAAATACAGTTGCATTTAGTCTGGAAAAAGAATGAACTTCTGGATTAGTTTAAATCACCAGCAAACTTAATGGAACAAATAATTTTTTCTCTTTTTCAAACATGTAAAGGCCTAGACAAATGTCCTACTCTGAAATTTGTCAAAACAGTGCTATGGTCTTCTGAAATACATTTTTTACTGTGTTTATAAATGTCAGTTCAAAGCATGATTGAACAGCTTATCTATTTCAAAGTTCTTAATGAAGTTCTTAATTGACTTATATGAGACTTCAATTAATGTACCTAAAACCTACAAAACATTTTTTATCTCTTCCATGATAAAATCCATTAAAGGGATTTAAGCTCAATTCCAGTTTAAAGACGGGCTGCTCAGATGACATCTGGTTTCTCATGTTTCAGTCTGCAGCAGATTTCATAGCTGAGTTATAAACCCCTAGAAAATGAGTTCATACTGAAAAGAATGACAGTCCATGAACTATTGCAGCATTGCAAGTGCTGCTTTCATCCCAAAAGGTCCAGTGCATAAAAGATGATAAATTTTGATAGATCAAACTTTGTGAGGTTATGTAGTAGAAAATATGAAATTCCAGAAACAATTTCAATGTATAGGGAAGGATCTAAGAGAAGAATTCATGCTTAAATATGCTTCACGGGACACAAAACAGAAAACAAATTTCCAGTGCATAATGGTATCTGTGAAATTTCTAGTTTTAAACAAACAAATCAAACCAGTAATTCATTTCAGTAACAATTACAGTGATGCAATTCTGTGGTGTTTGCTACTGAAGAAATTGAAGTAAGCCAACTAGAATCACCTATAGGTAATATATTCTTTTCAGCAATAGAATTTGTTTGTGACTTGTGAAAATTCTGTGCTTTGGCCACGTTTTTACCTTGCTGTGATTCACACTGTATTATCTCGCACCTACAGCATACTGTTTCTCTTTTCAATGAACTCAAATTTCTGCCACATAACAGCAGCCCCACAGAGATTAAACAACTCCTCACTTCACTCCTTAAGTGCTTCCTTTAGCCAAGAGACAGCCGAGAACATTCATTATTGCTAATGGTGTTTCTTCATTTTTTTTAATTGACCTTTCTGGGGTTCATCCTGTTGCCATCAGGTATAGCCACCTATTCACAACATTGCGATGATCCCTGTTTCCCACCTGGTAAAGACCTTCTGCCTGCAGTGTTCTGAATATGTGTGTGGATGATAACAAAGCATGGGCACGAGCAGAGGCCAGGACACGGCAGCACTGCTTCTCAGCTAACCCCAACTCCGCCTGGCTGGGGCTTGCAGCAGCCTATTCCTGGTTTTCACATCATGCTTGAAATAGATCTGACAGCTAAGAGATGCCCCCAGCCAGGAGAGTCCCAGGAAATGGTGGCAAGCTGAGGTACTAATTTTACACTTTAAATGCCCTTTCAAAAATGCTGTTGTACAATTATCTAACAGATTTTTAATCTGAAGATTTGTGTTCCTAGTCAGAGAACTGAACCCATAGAATGAGAAGAAGCTTTGAATTACTTTAGGTAAAATGTGTCTCAGAAAACACCACCTAATGAAGATCTGAACTATCAAATCAAAACCTTCCAGCTGATATCAAATCAAGTCATATAAACTACACTTAAAGGCCACCCTAAACATACACTCCTATTGACATGCAGGGCTGTATCAAATGGACCTGAAATTACTCAATTCCTTTGTGGGAGTTTGTGAATTTCTTTCTAAATTTTGGCAAGTAATTTCTAGTTATAATTGCTTCTTTTTTCCCTTTTAGGTGAGGTTTCCTCTATGAACTTGACCTCAATATAATTATCTAAGGTTGATATTAGTAGGAGACAGCTACAGGCTACAGTCTTAATATTTACAATATAGGTACTTATAAAATGGAAATTACTGAGAAAGCTGACTCTGCACTTTCTGTGACAGTTTTTAAATGTAATACAATTAAAAATTCAATTAGTATTTTTATACAAATAATTCAATGATGCCAACCAGAGTTTTACCTGTTTATGGCTTGGAGCTATAAGCTTGATAAAAATGTTAGTCTGTGAAACAGAAATGTAAAATCTAAGGACAATTATGTTGATGGACTGGAATGTTAATAATAGGAGACAATGTGTATATTGAGCTCAGTATCTTAGATGCTACTTTTAAAAATATCACAGAATAGAAAGAAAGAAACTTACAAATATATAAACCTTCAAATTAAAATATAGGTCTCTACATTTATAACAAAATATTTTACTAAAAATAGGATGTGTTTTATTGCCTCAAGCTTGTGTTAAGCTTTTATATTTTATCAAACACAACAGAAATTCTCTGTCTTCATCAGCTGTACCTTGTCAGTGTCAATGAAGTAGTTTATATCTCATAGATCAATCTTTGCACCAGATAATTGCCATCATTTGTAACTTAATTGCATTCAATTCACTGGAGTCAAAATATGTAATTGATGAAAATCCAACAATTCTTAACTAATTTGCTGCAATTCATTGAAAAAAAAGAAATGCCACCTTAACATAAGTTCAACTCTAAGTATACATTTAACCATTTGACAAGCAAAAAAGACTGATAGGAAACTACATTTCTGGCAGAGTTACTAAGACTTGAATAATGACTGAAATGATTTGCACAGATAATCAGTTAGTCACTTTCTATTGTGCACTTCACAGCAATGAATGACACAGACTATTAAACGTAACCAAATTTGTTCAAGAGTATACAGCAAATCATACCATGTGATTACTCAAGTCCTGTATCCAAAAATCACTTTTAAAGTACCTGTTATTATCAGTCCTGATAAAAAAGGGGTTTTCTGTTCAAAAATACTTTTTCACTTTATGAAAATTACCGTCTATCTTCTTATTACCAAGAACATACTTAATGCCAATTGCAGGACTTGAGAACTTTGTCATTGCCTGGTTTCAAGGAGCTGTGCGAGTTATTAATTACCAATAAGGTTAAAAAATTGATTTTAAAATCATTTGGAATTAAGATTGTGAGCCAGGGAGACTTCAGAAATTACGAAATTTTTAATCAAATTACTCTTTCTGTACCAGTAATATCAGAGAGCTACAAAAAATCATGGCACTTGATGTGTTGCTTCAAATCACATAGGGATTTTTTAGAAGCATTTAATACCTACAACACATCTGAAACTCTTTCTTAAATAATTATTTTAAAGATAGTTGCATATTTTTAGAATGGAAAATCTGAACAATCTTCCAGACATCTCCAACAGCTAACAAACATTCTCCAATCAAATTCAATTGAGTGGTCCTACAATAAGATTTCTTTGAAAGGTAGTATACAAATTCCTTCCATTTGATTGGAATTCTCCCTTTGTCAGCTTTAACTCTTCCAAATTTCAACATTTTCTAGAAAATTCTGGAATGATGATGTTTCCTCTGAAAACAAAACAACAAAACTGTTACTATTCTCATAGCAGTGAACATGCCAGTGAACAAGAAAAGAGGAACTTTTACTGATCTGGAAAACATCTCTTATACTGTAGAAAGTAATAAAAGACTGACAAACAAAATGTTCTAGCAAAGTATTTTTGTAGAATCATTGCTGTTCTGGAATAGAAGTCATTTACCAAGGTAAACAGTTGTATAGACACGGAGAAAGTTATGAATGTAAAGTTACAAATCTAAGTGCTTAGCCAAGCTGTACAATAACAAGAAGGATTTAAATCTGAAACAGCATCACTAGCAGGATCCATGTCACATACCTCAGTAATATGAAAATAAGGTGACATGTCCATGCTACTTTTTCAGGCTTCCTTTCTAGTCAATGGAAAGGAGTGCTTCTCTTTGGAAATTAGTTCATGTAACCCTAAAACAGATTTCAGAGGAAAGAAAGACACTTGCCTTGTGAAGGTCACAATATGTCTTTCTGCACTGGCTTTTGTGGGAGTTTACAAACCAGCAGGGATATACCTTTCAGGTATATTTCACTAAATAGAATGATCTGAACTTAAGCTATGATTAAAGGTGATTGCGTAGTGTCAACTAAATTCTTCAATATTGATTGTATATTTCATGTCTGAACTTAACCTTCTCAGTAAACATTTACTTCCTTTCCTCTCTTCATCAGGCATTTATTGTTTACTATTTTATCTAAGACTAAAAAACTGGCTCAATCCTATTTAAAAGTTAAACAAAAGGTAAAACTTCACAAGTCTGTATCTATCTGAGACATATTCTGTATTGATAAAGGCTCTTACAGTTAAATTACAGTTTAAATTAAAAATCCTGTCCCCTCTGCTTCCAGAGCAATGGATTTTATGTGATATATGAAGTATTAATTACAGTTTAGATCAATTCTATTAATCTATAATATTAATTATAGCTATAGATTAGTTATGAATTCTATATTACACACCATATGTTAGCAAAATATATTGTGAGCTTACTTTTAAAATAATTAGTCTTGTAAGATTTGCTGAGAAATAAGAAGTTGGATAGGAGACTGCTAATCCTGTTGGATATGTTGATAACAAGATGATTGTAAAAAAATATCATGCTTTTCAATTGCTGGACATCTCTAAATCAAAAAAATATCCAGCTCAAATTTTGTTATGAAAATCTGCATTCTTTCAGCTTCACTCTTAAAGCAAGAGTATGCAAATCTTCTGGAAATGGTTGTCTTTGTATGTGTGTGAGGCAAATAGAATCTTTCTCTGCACTTGCTAACACCAGAATTGTTTCATTTCCTTTGTTTTTAGTTTATTTCATTCTACTAGGGACGTCATAGCACCTAGAATAGTCGAAGTTATTGGGAGAACTAAAAGCATGGATTGAATCAGTTGTAATTTTCGCTTCAATCTTACTTGATGTGGTGTTCTTAAGAATCATAGAACAGATCATTACTATTAGCACTACTGTTAAAAAATGTTGAAATGAAGTACAACACAAGTTAAAAGGATCTGTGCATGAGGACATAATTTTCCAGGTCTGTGCCACTTGCATCAGACCTCAAGTGAGCTCACAGTATCTAAATGCAAAATTTCATTTTGCAAATACAAATAAAGTGTCCCCTACACAGCTCCAAATTGATTTTTCTGAACTTTCTGTGTTAAACAGGATTTGCCACTCGGGCCTGTTAGCATAGGCATGACTGGACACACAATTTTGCCTCTGGACACTTATAATTTCTAATCCCTTTTCATAGTGTGGTATGAAGATGTTATGAATTAAAGACCAGGATATGATGTTGAAGACTGATTCATCAGCGAAGATGGCTTGCCTTGGGGTGGTTGGAATAATTTCCTCTGCTCTTGATCTTGCACTTCTCTGAACATTTCCCTTGCCTGCCCAGGGGGGACAGCTCTGCTACCTGTGAAGCAGAAGCAGTTATTGAACTTCTAGTTGATAGACCAGTATATTAAAATAAATTGATGCCAGTACTTGTTTAGTTTACAGCTGTAGTCCCTGCGGCTGTAAAAACCTGTGGCTGTAAAAGCAACTGAGCCCTCCCACAGCAACCAGTGGGTAAAAGGAGGGTGGATAGCCATACTGAAAATCAAGGCAGCTGTCCAAAGTTAAACCATCCCTGCTTGTGAATCAAAATCTTGATTATGCTAAGACACCTCTGGCCATGTCCATTCTATTAATCCACTTTGAGTCCTTAGCACCTCTAGATTAGAATAAAGTGCAAATGGCATCAGGGGTCAGGTCACAAATTTACTTTTTAAGAGCCTAAGTACAGGTATTCATTCTCCTGGTTAACACTTGAGAAGGCAATTTGCGGCAGATCACTTGAAAAAATTAAATCTCTACATCTCAATGCATGAAGACAATGCAAACAAACAAGTGTTGTTCTAAGCAAAGTAAATATTTGCTGATTTGCTACTCAATCTTTCTGAATAAAATAGTGTGCACAGTAGTACACTGAATTAATTTCTTTGCAATTATGTCATTGCATCATGTCACACCTTTAATTTCTTTGATGTGTCCGGTTGTTCAGCAGCATATACCTATATAATACAATATTCACAAAATATTAACTACAGTATTTCTTTGGTCTGCATTATCAACAAGCAGGTGCAAACCAATAGAAAGTCAGCCTGATCTCTTGTGTTTCAGAATTATTAATTAGAAATAAAATGAACTATTTATTGATGCATTTATATTTCAAACAAAGCTACATCTAAGTTTCATTATAGCGCTTTTAGAAAATAACTTTTCATACTGCTGTCACTGGAAACATTCCTTTAAGCCTGCACCTTGCATGATTTTTGGCCCGCAAGTCCATGTGAGACTGCTTCTGATTAATGCTAAGATTTGGCTTGTGAGTCAGAACACTGCAATAAGAAGTTGTTCTGAAGAGGCTTGTCTTTATCTTCCTACTAAAATATTTACCTACAGAAAGACAACATGAAACAGAGGTACGGTTCCCACTGTTAAATTCAGCGTACATATTTCCATCAAAACTCCTAAGAGCAAGACTAGGCCAAAAGATCAAATCACATTTGTAGTCTTCAGCTGTTTATATTTGTGGAAAAGCTTTGCACAGAGAAGGCAATGACTCTGTCTGTGGTTTCAAGTACAGTTGGCAGTAACATAGATGGAATGAGGGTTGTCCCTCTTCCTGAGCAATGTTTGGTAAAAAGTTCAAGAAAATAGAAAATTGCTGCACAGAATGGGCTGAAGAAAAAGTCTTTCAGGGGCTGGAAAGTCCCTCTGAAGTAGTGTGTCGGGTACAGAGAAATCTGGTGAAATCCCAATTGGAAAAGCCTTTAGGGGAATACTAGTAGTACCTACTGATGGCTGCACTGCCTGGGTGTGGATACAGTGGGGAGCAGAGGTCTCACTTCCATCAGCGGTTCCAGGAAGGTGAAGGACATGAAACTGCACAATTTCCTTGTTTCCCAATTTCCTTGCCTACAGGGACAGTAAGACCAGAACAATAAAGTATGCACATGTGCACAGGTGTATGGGAAAGAAATTCTAGAAAAGTTGTGAGAGAAGAGCCAGAATCACAGGAGTATGCATTTGAAAGCAGCTGTCTCTGTGCCACTCTCTGGGTTTGCATCCCTGTTTTTTCTGAACTCAGGTTAATTTTGGCCTGAGTATGCACAGCTTTCTTCTTCCCATCCTGTATGTGTGGTCCATGACAATGACGTGACCTGTGTCGTTAATCCAAGGTTCAACAATTTCTTCAGCCAGGACCTTGTGTGAAGGAAGGAGCTCAGTGGGGAGATACAGCATGAGTGGGACTGAATCCTAGACGGCCATAAAGCAGCAGGGATCTGAGTCAGATTAAAAACTGGGCTGAAATGAAGAGATCATCTAAAATTAAGAATATTAGAATGAAATCTATACTTATATTTTGCCCAGCCAAGCCTCAGAAGGAGAGCCAGAACTTGGAGTACAACATCAGACCAAATTGTACACTGGGTGCTTAATCACTCTGTGAACAACAAGTGCAGTAAGATACAGTTTATACCAGTCTTCCACAGGAAGGAGAGCTGTCCTCAAGTGCTTGAATAATAAACATTAACCTTCACAATCTCTGTTTCTGCTAAAAGAGGCAGTATAATTAGTCCTGTAAAAAATGAAGATTAACTTTTATTACTGAAGGAGTTGTCTGGTTTGGGTTCTTTTTTCAAATCGCTTTTGTTTTAAACTCTGCACTCAGGAAGATCTGTTCACAAGCTCAGCACAGAACCACGGAGAATCATTCATGAGACACTGGAAGAGTCTTCTGATTGGATTTATGGCTTTTTTTCTTTACTGTCTGACATCGTATGGAGTGATGATGATGACAGTGATGAAGGTATTTGTAACGCACAGGCTTCTGTAACTGCTCTAACTGCTGTTTTACACACATTAAAATGGCTTACTCAGCTTTTAACCTCACAGACAAGAAGGTCAAACAAAAGGAAAAGTGAATATTGTTGCTAATAAAGCATCCACTGGCTATTTCAATCAGTAAATTGGTCTCTTTGTTAGCTTTCACCTCATGTTAAATGTACTATTAAAGAAAAGCTGTCAGAATTAAATATTACCATTAGTACATTTTGAATAAAAGAGCACTAATTTATATATGACTTCAAAGCCACAACCAAAATATGCATCAGGATATTGCTTCAGAGAATGGAAATAACTATTTTCTTTTAATCAGCAAGAATCTAAAGAACCCTGGAAAATATACAAGATACATCAAGAAATTTAGAACGTTTTTTAAACTGACATATTGATGATGGGGCAGTATATTGAAACGAACAAAACCATGACATTTCAACTGAACTTACAGGATTTTGAAGGGTATATTGCAAATAATTCAGTTTACTGGAAGTTAAAGTTCTGCCATTATGGTACCATTCTTCATCTGACATAATCAGATAAATGAAAGTGAATTACTAATATTTTGATTTTGGAAATAACTCTCCTTCTGTTAATAAAAAAAACCCAAACCAACAAACCAAAACAAACAAACAAAAAAGTGCTGTTCCCCAGTGTGAGCAGAGACTGCTCACAGCCAGTAGTGGATCATCATGTCACATCATATTGGTCACTCTGACAAGCGATAAGTGTAGGAGTGACATCTTCATTTCACGGTAGTTTATTTTATATTCCATTTGGCTACACCAGAATATAATTAAAAAGCGACACGTACTGAAACTGACTTCTACCTGTTTGTTCAGAAACCTATGAGATATTACCAAGTGTTTACCTTTGAAATATGTGCATGAGCTTTTTATATTAGCACCGTATATGAATGCTAATAGATAGGCTGCTACATGTGAGTCTGTGAATTGGGTATCCTATTCTGAGATATGATCTATAGCTAGCAGAAAGCAATTCTCTCTTAAGGCTGACAAACAGAAAAGAAGAAAAATAGACAGCTTGGTAAAATTTGATCAGTGTGCATTTTTAACATTTCATAGCTCCCAAAGCATGCGCAAACTTTCAAACACTCAAGTGTCTAAGTGCTAACGGTGGTAGGAAAAGTCATAAAATACCTGACAGACAAAAATTCAAAATCTGATGTTCACGAGATTTGGAAACCTTAACCCTGGCAGTTTTGCTCGAATGAAATTTCGTCATCAACCAGAAGTGTGAATAGGCAGTAAGGCATCTTACTGCACTATATCATAAAAATTAAGTGCTTTGAGCACCCTGCCCACTCTGTGCTGTAGTCAGCGCAGCTGAGGCTGCACACTAGCCAGTCATTCAGGATCAGTCCTTCAAATTCCATGTTCTACATGGAGGTGCAATAACATATTGCAGAAATCAAGTTCTTATAATTACACTGAAATGGATTATTTTTTGCCTTGGGTTTCACTGGAAGCATTGCTAGATTTACAATCTTGTTAAATTTCATATATATTTTCTTTGGAATTAAAAAACCCAGTGAGCCTTTCCTTAAAATATGGAAACGTGCATAAAGTAAAGCAAATTTTTCATTGTAGTCACAAGTTAATATTCAGAAGCACAAATAGAGATTTGGATGTTTCCTTAGTTACTCCTTAGTTACTACTACACCTTGAATTTATCTACACAAAACTATGGCAAGATAGATTTTTTATGAAAAATCCAAAATCTCAGAATAGATGCTTATCATATCGCATATAAAGAAGAAAAAATATTTTTTGAAATAAAATGAGCCAACATGGAAAAAAAATGTGGATGGTTTGGTTGTTTGTTTGTTTTGTGTGTGGGGGTTGGTTTTGGTTGGTTGGTTGGATTTTACCTTATTTTTTTTAATCTTTTTTCTGATATTTGTTTTTTTTCTCTTGATTTAGGTGAAATGGAACAATCCCTGAAAAAAGGTTGGTCAGTTGCTTAACAATAGAGGGAAAATATTTTGTAATCATTTTAAGAATTAACTGTATATCTGTGATACAAATTCTGTCAATATTTACATGGCAGTCTACTAACCTTTTCAGTTGTGCCCTAACAAACTCATTAAATGCAAAACACAAATAATAATAGTATTTACTGAGCTATTTTTTGGTCTGTGAGAATTCTTTACTATTTTGTTATTACTGAGAAAATCTGAAAAATTTTCATATAAAAATAGAATTACAGAAACATTATTTATATCCTTGTCATGCTTGTGGGACTCCTGTTAATGCCAAGGAGTTATATGTATGTCTGGATAGAAATAGAGTTCAGGAATAATAATATGGAAACTATATTTAGGGAGAAATCATGATGAGGTACTGTCAAGCATTTTACCTGAAACCAACACAGGCCCCAAAGAAAGAACTTCATCCCAATCTTCTGAAAAAATTACTTAGTTATCATTGAATTTTTAAAGCAGACAAGTGAAGGAAATAGGATTCATATTATAATCTTTATGGATATTAAAATTGTTTTGCTGAAACATTAAACTTATATTCAACTTCTATTAAATCAAAATGCAAATGTATTAAAAGGCTGGAATTACTGAGGATAGAAAGTAAAGCTTTTCAAAACTAGGATGTGTTTTTTTCTCCATATTGAGCAAAGCTTGAGGATAGTAGGATGTGTAACCAGCCCTATGTGAACTGAATTTGGTATCCACCAAATTCTCAAGAGGTAAATGCCCATATTGAAGAATCTATCACCCCAGTTGCTCCTGAGATTACAATCCAAAGTTTTCAAAGATTTTTACAATTACAGAGTTTTCTCTGGAACTGGACCAGGCTTCTATTTAATGAAATATTTTGTCAGTCTCAACCTGCGTTCCAAAGAATTAATAGGCTTGAAGACCAGGGCCGGTTATCTTTCTATTGATGACTCCTCATGTTAGGGAAATTTACAGACAGTGTAGGCAAAGATTCCATCTCTTTAGTTCATCTGTAAGAACTGTAAAACCTTCAACATCACCCTGTCTCTTTTCCCATAGAAACAGGTGTATTGTTAATTTTACAAAAGGTGCACAGAGTCTGAAGCTGTATCACGTTGTTGGCAAGGATGTACATGGGCACAGTGTATCTTCTCACCACGGGCCAGTGTAGGGGCCAGGCTGAAAGTGCTGCTACTTCATGGCTAGGAAGGCAGAATCCATATAAACACTATGGACATCACCACGCTCAGCATTGCAATCCCTTCTTCTCTGGAAATCAGTGACATAGGCCTTACACGTTGCACTGGGACACAAAGCTGTAGAAACAGAATTCGGAGAAGTCATCTAAACAAGCTGAAGGTTGCTTAATTTGTAAGCAATTGGAAGTGATGACGTGGTTATTCGGGCCTAAAATTGCTCCATCCAAGGGGCTGAGTATCTAACTGCCAGCTGGGAATGTTTTCCTCACTATTCAAAGCTCACAGCCTGGCTCTGGACATGAATCCTGAGAGGGTCTTCTATTTTTGACATAAAGGAAATGGACAAGGAACTTGTAAGATCTGGTATCTTACAGGAGAACGCAGCCACGCACAAATGTGAAAAGGCCCAAATTCAAATATTCTTCACCTGCCTGAACAGTAAAACAAATTTTGAATGGGCTTTTCCACTTCCTGGATGTGTGCTCAAGGTTCTCCCTCTGTCTTTTAGAGTATAAACATTCTCATCCTTGTCTCCCTGCAAAACTCTTTCTCAGACTGGGCCTGCTGGAGGTACTACCCCTTTCTGCCATAAGTAATGCCATAAGCCTTCACGTAGCAACATCCTCAAATAACTTACCATCTCCAGGTGACTGGAGGCCTCCATTCCATCCTGGCAGGCAGGATCTGGCCTTGTTTAGAATTGATTTTGTCACCTCTTTTACTGGGCTACAGAAACACAACATGTGTGGCCTGAAGCCACGAGTCCCTTGGAAATGCCAGTGCAGAGTACTGCGCGTCTCCTCGGTGACAGGCGCCTCTCAGCCCCTCAGAGTGGTTCCTGTCTCTCTGCAGACTTCTCTTAGAACTGTATAAACATCAAAGAGCTTAATTGCCAGCGTCTAAGGCTAAACAGAAGTTTTCTGAGAGCTCTGTGGTGTAGTCTAGAGAACAGCTTTTTCTGCTTAGGCACAGCGAAATTCTCTCCCAGCGCTAAAGCTGGTGAGCGCAGAAGGCAAAGCCCTGGGAGGTGAGCGAGGGCTCAGGTGAGCTCCTGCAGGTAGCACTCTCACAAACATCACAATCTGTTCCCCTGAGCACAAGGTGCAGATCTCTCCAAGTAGCTTTTCTTAACTAATTTGTGCTGTCATTTACATGGTCCATAAATAGGACTTCCAGAGGAAAAGCTTTCTAAAACAAAAGAAAACAAAACAAGATACTGGATTGCTGATTTTTTCCATGTTGCTGCTGTTAGGGCTGGATCCAAAACAGGACCATCTGTGCAAATAGATCTGGGGTTTTCTGGGTGTTAAAATGTTAGTTTGATCCATGAAATTAGAACCAAATTTTTTGGTTATGGAGTTTTCTCTGCCTATATGTAAGGGACCATTTCTGCATCAAAATCCCTTCCAATATGAGCAGCAATTTTATCTATAGCTTTATGAAGGATCCTTCTTTAGGTGACACTGGCATTTGAACATTCTAAACAAGAAAAAATAAAAAAAAACCCCAGTGAGATTGTGCAGTACACTACTGCTGTCTCCAGAATATGAACAGATTGAGATTTTTCACATTTTTTATGGGAAACCTCTCTCAAATTTCACTCTGGATGTAGACTATGGTTGCTGTACCTGATATTTAAGTATTTATAATGGATATAACTCATGGTTATTGTGGTATTCATGAACAGAATGAGAATTTTTGAAAAATCTCCGTGTCTATTTAGGTGAATGGACAAGCTTTCACTCTTTTGCTTTGCTGACTAGCAGCTTTTATGAATGCTAAAATGTTTGCACAAATCTTACTTTATAATGGAATATAGTAACTGAAAAAATAAGATTGCTGGTATCACAACACAATTGCATATTGGAAAAAAAAAATCAAGGGGAGTGGCAAGGACATTGTCTGTGCATGAAAAAAAGAAAAGTCTTACCATAATTATGATCCCCAAGAAGGCAAAGATCACTTTCCTAGAGATGTAAATTACAGGCAAAGATAATAGAATACAAGTAATGACAATGGGCTTCCACAGGCAATTGGATTAATATCAGTTTCAGAATCCTTTAGAAGATATGAAAATATAGCTCAAGCACCATTTTTTTATTGCAATTATTTTTGCCAGTCCAAGTCTTATCACTAATATTTTTCTTCAATAATTGGAAAAGAATGAACATTTAATATTGTCTGGCAAAGCAGTATTGTTCAGTGGACATAGGAAAAGATTATTCTGGAGGAGACTTTGCAGTCTTTAACAATGCATATTCTCAACATACAAAAACTATAAGGCATTTTCACAAAAGACAGATAATTCTTTCTTTCAGGCTTAATTTGCTTTTAGTTTCATTTTTTTTCTATAACAGTTATGACTGATAATCTTGTTCATCTTTTCAGGGTTAGTTTCACCTTTAGAGGCACATTCTGTTTTTTGACAGCTGTATGCCTGTATGTTTTTACTAGAAATTATTGCTATAAAAAAGAAAGTGGAGGGGGTTTTGTTTGTTTGTTTGTTTTTGGTGGGGGTTTTTTGTGTGTCGGGTTTTTTGTTGTTGTTGTTGTTGTTGTTGTTGTTGTTGTTGTTGTTTTGTTGGTTTTGGGGGGTTTTTTGTTGGTTTTTTTTTTTTTTTTGTGGACAGTATTGGCCTAAGTTATGAGTTTGGAAAAGAGCTGAGAAAACACAAAATTGGAAATAAAGGTCTCTAAACAGAAAAGAAGTGCAAACATTTCAACATTGACCACCATGCCTAAAAGGTCTTTATTAAACTGAAAATAATTTTAGTTTCAATAAATACCATTCAATTAAAAAGCAGAGAAAGAAAGAAAGTACCATCATGACAGTTATCCATCTCTGTATTAGCAAAAAGTTTTATTATTGGCATGAGATTATTCTCACCGATAAGTAAAAGAAACATCACCTTCTGGTAGAGATGGGTCTCTAATTTTCTGTGAGTTAGCCTATATACAAGACAGAAAAATAAGGGTTTGATTTTTTTCTTAGGAAAATGTAATTTAAAAAATCATAAATTACAACAAAAAGCCAACACAGACTAGAAATTTCTGTTAAAGGTTGTAAGAAATTTTGTAAAAGATAAATAAACCTTTTGGCAGAGAACCTTATCCATCTGTCTTTAGTTCAAATGAGAGTATCATTGCCGGAGTATTAGGCTGGTTATTAACATGCTGAAGACACATAATGCTCTTAAAAGAAGTGTCAGCTTCTAAGGGAATGGTGAGATACACTGACTCACCCTTGGCAGCTGTGGCCAAGGTGCAGTTCCCCAGACCTGATGCCAGATACCCACTCCTATTAACCCCTTCTCCACCCCAAGGTTAGGCCAGTCAGAATTTATTCAGCACAATCTGTTGGCTTCTTCAGACCTGGGTGTTGATCTGTGCTAATGAACAAAGTACTCCCAAAAAGGAAAGGTTCTCAGACCAGACAATTTCTTGCATTGTCTTTTGGTGTAGTGATGAAGAAAACATATACAACAACTTTGCCTGGGAGAGGGGAGAGGAAGCAACAACCTGCTTAGAGAAGGCAGAGTCTTTTCTAACTTGGATTTGAAAGTAGTTTTGATATGATAGCCTGTACGAGTCTAAAAAGAACTGTTCTTGGTATCCAAGTAGGGTAGGGAAAACATACTGACAAATAATTAAAAGATAAATAGTTGAAATGCAATCTGAAAACTGTGTTACCAGTGTAGTTGTCATATATGTGTCTTAAAAAATAATTACGCAGTTTCATTCATCCCTACAGTATATACCTATTTGTATTGATAATGCTTTCTGAATTCAGCTTCTTTTATGTTGCTGTATGGTAATGTTCACTTCCCTGCATATGAGTTGCTATTAAAGATCTCACTAAAAGGCTTTTGCTGTCTCCCTAAGCTACACTTCACTATAAAGCATTTTGCATATCTTTTTTGTAAAGTACACCCTGTGTTAAGAGATGAAAATCATTGATTGGTTCAATTCTCAGATGTTAAACTGCTTTTCCAGATATGTATTTTTTGCATTTTTCTTTTTTGTGGCATCTGTTTCTGTTATTAATGTTCTTTTAACAATTTCATCTGGTTTTACTTACATTGATCAATAGACCAATATCATATCCACCATAAAATAGCATTTTATAAAACAAAGAATATATTTTCCATATTATGCAGATGAAAAAAGGCAATATACCACCAGGGTACAGGGATGTTCAATTATAATTCTTTTGCCTTTTGCAGAATAGTGATTTGTTTTCAACTTGAGCTGAAACTTTTCAACCCAAACACACCAACTATATTTTAAAAGAGAAAGCCAGAACTGTGGACCACAAGGCTAGTGGGGACCTTGTACAGAAGTGTAGAAGAGAGTTTTGCAGCTGTTGAAGTCATCCTCGTAAATCATGGAAAACCTTAAGTGGAGATATCCATGCAATCTTTGTGGAAATCTTAATTTGTTTCCCAGTAATGGAGCTCTGGGGAGGTTCTCACTCTGAGAGGAGAAGGCATTAAACAGATCCCCAGTGTCTGGAGCCTGCTGTGCCTGAGCTGGAAAATGAACAACTTTCCCAAAACTCAATTAAACCCACAGCATCAAAACTGAGGGTCTTGCATATTTCTGAGTGAACTCATGTCCCTTCACAGCTACTGCTGTGCCAAGGAGAGGATGTAGCAAATGGAGCCCATGTTCATGACCCGCAGAAACTTACTATTATTATTATTATTAATA
>WAAE01001487.1:0-15055 GCA_013400495.1 Nicator chloris
GTCAAGCTTGGTGCTGTGACCACCGTCCTGGGGACCTCTGGGTGAAGAAACTTTTACTAATATTTAACCTTGCCATCAGGGAAGAAGACTGGCCTGGGAGTCACAGGGAGGGAACTTTTGTACAAAATCAGTTAATAAAAAAGCGTTAATTTATGTCTTTTGGAAGAAGGGGCAGGCAACTCAGGAAGAGTACCAGGACGTGGTTAGGTCATGTAGGGAGAGCATTAGACAGGCTAAAGCTCAACTAGAACTCAAGCTGCACGCTACTGCAAAACATAATGAGAAGTGGTTTTATAAATCCATCAACAAAATAAAGGCAACCAAGGAAAAATCTCCATCCCTTATTGAACATGGGGGAACATTGTCAGCAAGAATGAGGAATCTTCCTCCAATGAGGAAGCTTTAGACTGCAGTGAGGTCTCCCCCAGCTACCTCTTCTCCAGGCTGAATAGGCCAAGTGACCTCAGAGACTTCTCAACTGGCTTCCCCTTCATCATCTTCCACATATTAAATGTTAACATATTCAGGAAGAGATACATAAA
This sequence comes from Nicator chloris, assembly GCA_013400495.1. Classification (NCBI taxonomy): domain Eukaryota; kingdom Metazoa; phylum Chordata; class Aves; order Passeriformes; family Pycnonotidae; genus Nicator; species Nicator chloris. The sequence continues at coordinate 543 of WAAE01001487.1, forward strand.
TTTATCTGGTTGTTATACCAGAATTTGTCTCTAAAGAAGATAGTGATTCCTATTGAATTGTTAATATTGCAATACGTGGAGTTTCTTTGAGGGAAAGGCATCCAAGTACTGATAATGATAATCTGATTTTAACTCAGATCATGTGATGAGACCAGAGACAGCATCACTTACCTATATGTTTGTGTAATAGCCAGCTCTGCTTGAGATTTGTGAATTCAGTAAATAAACTGAGAGTGTAACCTCCCTCAAGAAGACCTTCCATAAAATGATGCTTTTAAAAAAAAAGGTTTATGTTTTTAAGCTGAAGAGAAAAAAACCATGGTAGTAGCTTTCACTAGCAGGCATAAATGCTAAAATAAACTTTAAGCAGTTTTCTTCAGATTAATATTTTATTCTAGACTTAGAATACAAAATTACCAATGTAATGATCCTTTCCTCCAAACTTTCTCCAAAATTCTAAATTAATACCATATGGGATTAATTTATGAATTGTTTCTAGTAACAGAAGTTAGAAACTGTTGTATGTGCCCCTCAGCCTACTGTCAGTCTGTCTGCTAGTGTGAGGAGAGTGAACCTGTCTCAGAGATAATTATCTGGCTTTACATGAACAAAAGAAATCCTATTCCTTATCTTTATATCCCCATGAGTTCGTAAGCACAAGAATATTTCAAGGTTTTTTTCTTTTGCTTTCCTTTTTCTCACAATCTAGACAACCTACTAGCAGTCCATCAATAGGAGATTCTGCAGCAGGTTTGGGAGAAAATTGCTTGTAAAATGAAACAATCAACCTGATCTCCTGTGCTTCCAGGCTGGGTGTGACAGTAGGGCTTAGAGTGGGCATGTGTTTCCTTGGTTATCCGGGGCAGTCGTGCAGCACTGTACCCTCCACCCTCCCGCGTGGCATTACCAGTAGCCCCTGTTTGGAACTGGGCTGAGTAGACTAGCATTATTTAGACCAATCTCACTAACAAATCTGATCATAAGCGTGTTCTAAAACTCAGTACCATGGGCTCCTGCTCTGAAATGGCTACATGGTGGAAGGGGAGGAGGACCTGGCAGCAAGCAAATGACAGACTCAGTTGTAGATCAATGTGGTGATTGTATCAATTTCAGATTCTCTACTAACAATAGGTGTCTGATTGGACACCACTGACTTTATTGGGAAGTAGATGAGATATAATATACCTTCCAGTGCATTAGTTGTTTCTGCTGATTGGATGAAGGATAAATTTCACATAGAGGGCAGTTTGAGTCCCATCATTCTCACAATTACGTTGAACACCAGCTAAAAGTGTCCTGTTGCTGCTGCACTTTACAGCAGCAAATTAGAAGGATTTTCCTAATGCATTTCCTCACCATAGTCTGTGCAGCATCATTCTTCTGTAAACTGAGATCTGGGTCAAAATGTCTCACTGTTCTTAATTTCAATAATTCCATTTAAAGGGTAATCACTTTCTCTAGAAAAGGAAAAGGACAATAGAAAGAATAAACAGAACAGTTGGACTCAAGGAAATAGCACAAATAAATTGAATGCTAAGAAGCTTTTATTACAGTAAATCTTGTTTTATTCCAGAAGACAGCAATGTAAACTATGCAGTGAAAATAGCCATTAAACAGATCAACACCCTCTTAATCTCATAACCCTACCTCACCCCCTCCCCCCTCCATGAATTTTAACAGTGCTACGTTATCTGGACCACCTCCCTTTGTTTGAACCAGAACTTAACTATGCAGAAATTAATGTGTGAGATTTTTCATCACGGTTTTGAAGACTCAGCTCTGTAAGACGTTGAAGTCTCTTCTAATGACCTAGTAAAGGGAAGGAGGCAGGGGGAAGGAGGGGGGAAATCCTGTCCTTTGCTGAAGAGCATGTTATTTGTCTTCCACAGACTTAAAGCTTTGCATGTTAGCTCTGCTGGCTCAAGGCCAGACTGCATAGTACCTTTTAGAGTCACACCCTGAGACCCCAGTTCATCAAGATACTTAAGCATTTGTCTGATGTTCAGTATACGAAGGAATACCATTTAAATTGGAGTTTAATTATGTGATTAACTCCATTTATTTAACATTTTAAGCACAGCATATAAACAGACCGTGTAAATAAAGGGTGGAAGAGTTTCTTTCAAGAGTAATTCAATAGCTGTTAAATATTTTCTATATGGTTCATGAATTGTGTGGCCTCATGTATTTACCTTTTAACTGTTCAAGACTATTGGGATTCTAAAAACAAACAACTGAGAACTAATCTGATCTAAGGAGCTTTCCAAGGAACTTTTTTATCATTTATCAAACCCCCTTTGCTCTGTTAGACTTCACAGAATGACAAGGCTATTTTCAAGCCGTAAACCCCCATGCCCCATGCAGTTATGGCATGCAACCAAAGAAGTCTGGAGGAAAAGATGAAGTCATAATTAACAACAGCTGCTCACGCCTAGCATTTTCTAAATAACATCCAAAGATTTTTATTTTATTTTATTTTTTTTTTTTTTCACCCACAAAATCCAGAATCGACCCAGACCCTATTGATTTACCTTCAGGTTAAAAAGAGGAAGACTCAAACCAGTCTCTGGGGGTCTCTTTGTTGTCCAAGCAGTGCAGGAAACTCCCATCACAAGTCATTTGAGAGAGGTTTCACTGTTGTTTTCTTCTTACATTCAGTGAACAAAATCAAAGCAAAATGACAGTAATTTCCTTTACTCATGTATTGTTATTAGTGTGGTGCAAGGCTTTGTCATCAAAGCACATGGGAGTGTTCTGTCCTTTAGAGGCTAATATTAAAATATAGAATGGAATGGTCATGTTTTATTGGCTTAGCCTTTCTCTGCACTGCTTATAAAAACAGACAGTGCTTTAAAATGTCTCACTAATGCTCATTTTCCTGAGGGTGGAGTTGACCTCAAGTAGTTTACAACTTGGCTGTTAGTTAAGACTAATTAACTTTGACTTTGTTGTTAGAATGGTCTAATCTGCAGTTTCATCTTAAAGAAGTCAAAAAATAGTACATTCAAGTGAAAGAATGGAAATAGTGAGTGTTTATCCTTTGGCTATATAAGGAGGTCTTTTCCTCCACAGTTTTCTTCTTTATCTTCCTAAAATGTCTGTGGTTTCACACAATTTTACAATTCTTTTTAACCTGGACCAGAGCTCTTTAACAGTGAAAAACCTCCTTTGTAGTTTGCATGCCTTATCTGCTTGTTTCCAGGTCCTGTGAGTAAGCAATACCATTAAGTTTTCAAGCAGCCTGTGTCATCTAAAATAGCAATTTTTTCTTGAAATGGTACAGCTTAATGCTTCTAAACAAACAGCATTGTGCTAATGACTAAATTTGCAATGCTTAATTGTATCATTAATCCCTGATGTACTCTCTTTGGGGGGCCTTCCTTATAGCATTATCACTCTGTAAGACTAAGCTATACTTTATTTGTGGAAAATATTATTTTATTCAAGCAAGAGGAATGGAGAGGCTTGTAGTTTAATTATGTTAAAATTACAAAAATGACCTCATCATACCACTTTTGCAAAGAATTAATTTGCATTAGACAATAACTTCTGAGTAAATAATTTTCTTTAATAACAAGAGTAACATAGACTTAGTTTATATAATAGCCATGAAAGTGGCTTTAATGTAATATTTGGCTTTAATATATCAATTTTATCAGTACATTCAACATTCCTTTAACTTAAGAAGGAGCCAAATAATTCCGTTTTAGAGAAATTAAGGCAATAAAGTTTAGAACTCTCTCTTCAAAAGTTTGGTTTTTTGAATCCTCATCCTTACAGTTAACATAAAGTTGAAAGTAACTTAGGAACTTATTGCTATGACTTTAGTATTTAAAATTATTTTGTTTACTTTTGTTCAGGTGAAAGCCCCCAAAAAGGAAATTTCTATAGTTCTTAAGTTTGCATCTAGACCTCACAAAGTATTTTGGACAAATTGACTACCATTACAACATACAAATACTACATTCATAGATCTGATGTTTGACATTCATAATGGCATATTTTTTTAAGATAGCATTAAACAGTACAAAAATACTACTGAACTAGTTTTTTTATAGATATTTTATGATGTCTTGAGCTGGACTAAAATATCAAACTGGACAGACAGTGAATGAAGCTTTACAAATGTGGTCTAGGAAATGTCCCTCACTGCATTAATCACATTAGCAAGCTTTACTGCCTGATGGACACCACCACAGCACCACCAAAAAATAGAGGATGAGTAAGCTATCATTTCAGCCTTACAGTAGCCAGATCACTCTCTTAAATACATCAATTTGTGCATAAGCCTTTCATTAGGTGCTTTCCACTCGAGTTTTTGGGAGGAAAGGAGACAGTACCCTTCCATTGCAATCAGGAGTTTTAGTAATTAATTCAAACAGTTCAGGGAGTAAGGAGTTGGATATTAGTTGGAGCTTCAGCACCTTGTTACACAAGTGAAGACCCAGAAGCTAGAAGTCCTGCAGAAATGTGGTATTTTGACCTAACAAACTTTCATTTGCAGAAGTAGTCATGCTAAAACAATCTTCCTTTTTCTGCTCAGCTCCTCAGCAGCTGGTTTCTTTGGTGTCTCTATCTCTACTTGGTTGAGGTTAAATGCATACTTTAGTGTCTTTGTGTATATTTGTTAAGTAGGAACAATACATCCTGACTCTAAATAAGGGGGAACAAAGGTGATGTGAGCAGTGGGATGAGAGACATGTATAATCAGGCAAATACGTTCAAGTCATACCAGCTACTTCTCTGTTTTTAACAAGGGGTCAAAAGAGGAGGTTTGGGAAGGAGGGGCTCATCACATCTCCCCTCTTTCCTCACAGTTTGCTGTGCAGTGGTGCAGTTTACAGGGGCACTGACCTTCTGTGCTGCTCTGAGTTACCATGACTGTCAGCCTGACTGTAAGTAGTGTTCTCTCTGAGGCAGGCAGAGCCCAGTGAGCTTCTGTTTGTTCTGCAGACTGAGATGTGGAGGCGTTCTGGTTTAGTCTCTCCTCTCAGGAAAACAGCCACCCTGATTCACTCTGATTCACCTGATGAATAGCTAGTAAATGCTAAAACTTTGAGCTATGGCTTAAATGGGGACAGAAAAAGTTGCTTGAAAATATTTTTGCATAGATATGCGTTGAACTTCTTTTGCAATAAGACATTCCATGCGAAGTTTTTGGTTAATGCACCTTATTCTTTAACATCTTTGCCTACTTGAAGTGTGACATGTAGGTGTGTTTGTGCTTTCCTAATTTAACACTCCTGCGGTTTAATTTTTCACATTGTCTTATTTTCTGCTGTCATTTTCTCTTGACAGTGTGCCTTCAAGACATATTTGCATGTTATATACTTTTTGGCATCTCCAGTGATCTGTTAGACTAACTTGTCAGCAGCTTTTTTTTGCCTTCACCCCTGTTCTTCAGGTAGTCTTTTCTGCTTGTAACCCTCTTCTTAGCAAGTATGATCAGGCAAAGATAGTAAAAGAAAATGTAATGTTTGCTCTCTAAAATCAAACGCATCCTAGTTGTTAAAATTTTATGTAGCATGTTGAATACAGTGGAGTTGATGTATTTGGGGGGGGGGGGTTGTTTCTTTTAACTGGAATGAAGCAGACCTTGCACTGCAGTAGATGCAACAGGAAAAGCTATTGCATGCAAAGGTTTCCCTTTAACTGTGCTCTTTCAGCCTCCCTTTTAAGCACTTGTAACTGCATTCTACAGAAAGGCCCTAAGTTTCTCAGTGAGGATACACAGTCTTAGCAAAGGGTAGATATTTTGGTTGTTCCAGTTGCTCAAAAAACTAGTGACAACGTGTTTCTCATCCAAATGGACAGAGAGGGAGACTGAATGCCATCGTGGATGTCTCCAATTTCCTTATTGTGAGGTTTAAAAAGATGTATGTTCCTACTGGATTTTTAGTTGTTTTGCTCTAGATTACCACTGGAGAATGTTCTGGATTTTAATTGAAGAATGAGGCAAGTTTTTTCTTACATATGGGCATTTCAGGCTGCCCAGACAACAAAGTAGTCTGCTTATAACCCCAGTTTTAGCTACTGAAGTTGTTTCGTCTATATGATAGCTAAGCCAAGGGAAATATAGGTTGGATATTAGGAAAAAGTTTTTTACAGAAAGGGTGGTGAAGAACTGGAATGGTCTGCCTGGAGAGGTGGTGGAGTCAGCATCCCTGGATGTGTTTAAAAAAAGACTGGATGTGGTACTCAGTGCCATGGTTTAGTTGAGGTGTTAGGGTTGGGTTGGACTCAATAATCTTGGAGGTCTCTTCCAACCTAGTGATTCTGTGGTTCTGTGTGATACTGTATTTTTTTTTTAAAAAAAAGGGGGATTGGGGAGGGGATTGATTTTCTGAATAGTGTCTAGCCTGGAGATGCATTGCAGAGAGGAAGCAAGAATAATTTGCATGAAGTTAATGTGCAGGTAGTATAGAGGAAGAATTGTAGAATCCTATTCACTAAATGTACCTTCAAGTTTGTTGAATAGGCTAAAGCTCTTTCTCCAACCAACTTTCTGCTGAATATGTGAAAAGAGTACCTGGTCCTTAGTCCTGAATCAAAGTCAGAGAAGGGGTTTACTGTCTGCCAACAGCATAGAATAAAGCTTTTCAGATTACTACTTTAATGTAGCCAACTGTCAGTCAGCCACCAAATTTTACTGGCTATTTTTAAAATTAACGTTATCTTAACAAAGCACTCAGAAATAATTGTGACCCTTGAAAGTGAAAAAAACTTTTTGTGGCCATTTGCCAAAATAGTCATATGTAATAGCAGATAAATCTCTTTCAAACTTTCTGTCTTTACTAGGGTTTTAATGCTTCACAGTGAAACTTGTACAGTTTTACCCTGGTAGCCTCAAAGAATAATGTAGAAAAAGAATTAATTATGATGAATCATCTGCATATGGGGAAAAACATTTCAAAGTCTTGCTAATTTTCATTGTTTGGAAAGGCACTCTTTTCTGACTGTGAAGTAAGCATTCCACTTTCATTTCTTCCTCATATCAGTTCTGAAAAATTATTATAAACTAAAGTTTCAAATATTATTTTCTCTTAACCCATTTAAACATAGAAAGCAGTTCCTACTTTGTACTTTTTAAATGACTATTTACCCCCGTATTAGTAAGAAAAACTAGACTGTAAGCCCACAATCAGTTTCATATAAAATTACCATTAACTTAAACTAAACTTAGATAATCCCTCAAATTGCAGTCACAGTACATGGAAACTACTGATTATTGTTAGTAGAATAAAAATGAAATAATACCATGTCCTTAATTATAAAAGTATTTTGATTACATATTTTCACAAAGAAGCTTGTGCTCGTCTTATTAAAACCCAAAATGGTCTCACAAATTTTCTATTTGACAGGAGGAGCCAGTATTCTAACTGCTCTCTACCTGCATTTTACCTTTTTTTCATTCAGCTGTATGAATTACACTTACTAATGGTGTAGGGGTTGCACAGAAAGAAACCACTGCTGTAAGGCAGAGTTTTTCTCTAGTTATGAAAGAGAATCACTGCTCATAACTGTACATGAAGGTTATGTACTTGCCCACAGTAGAGGCAGAAACATCAATATGCTCCTGAACATCACCTATTTAAAGTGTTTAGTTCCTTTCCAGAGCAAATTTAACTGAAAATTGAAAATGGTCCTCAGTCACACAATGAACATCCTGCTTGGATTTGTGTTATAGTCAAGTGTGCTGGGTATAGCTATATGGACTACTAACCTATGAGGCCTTTTTGGAGACAAGACATGTATCTCTTGAGTCTATCCTGTGGAGAAAACTTTTAAGGAAATAAGTATGTCTACCCTCAGAGTGGATGAGAGGAATAAACATATAGCAATCCCAGGAGCAGAAAACAGTCCCAAGCCTGTATTTTACTTCGTAAAGTATCTAGAGATCAGTTAAAATGCTCATTGAGTAAAGAACTGAGCTCTAGCTAAGAAAGATTTGTAAAATAATGCATTTTGTCCCCAGGCTACACAGTTGTCTCTGTGGCACTGCTACAGACAACCTCTCTTTTCTTGTGAAAAATGGTAAAATTAAACAGGTAGAAAGAGGATATCTGTGGTAGCCCTTAGGGCTACCCCAAATATCTGATATGTTCCTTATGTATTATATTATGTGTTCCGTATGTATTTTATGTATTTAATGGTTTGTTCTGTATGCCCCCATTTTCCCTGTGTTAATAGTTTGTCCCTAAGGCTGTATCCTCCCCTAAGCTGTCATTTCACCCTAATCCTGCCCCCTTCCCCAGAATGTTCCCTGTCTGTCTTCCCCATGGGCCAACCCCTACATAAACCCCACCCTGGAATTCCCCTAAACCTCCATGCCCCATTGGCCCATGTGACCTTCTCTCCTCCCCAGGTTTCCCTCAATGGTTTATACATTGTAATCCCCTCCCTTTGCTCCTCCCCCTTTGTAATGTCATTGGACCCTGGCCCCAAAACCCCACCTATGTTCTGTCCCTTAAAACCCCCTGTCCGGAGTCTGTTGAGGCCTTTTTTGCCTCTGCACTGTGTTCGAGTTAAGTTATGTTTGGAGTTGCTTTAATAAAGGCGATTCTGGGAGCTGCATGCAAGGCCCATCTCGTCCTTTGTGCACCGACCCGACGACGATTGCTGGGGCTTTCAGAGTCCACAGGGGAGTGCTGCCCCTCGTCAGTGCACAAAGTCATCCCCGAGAGGTGCGCACCGCGACAGATATCATTAATGTAGCAAAGGAGAAAAATCCGACTGATTAAATCCTAATCATAGCTGACTTAAGTTTTAAAACCAGTCCCAGTAACTTCTATGACTTTTCAGTGTCAAACTCAACAGAGTGAGCGTAAGGGCTTTGAGTCTGGTTGCTCCATGCTGCTCTGTGGTTGCTTGTGGTACACAAGAATCACAGAGCAATAGTGAGACTTTAAAAGTACTAAAAAGTTTCTAAAACTTATATTTTCGTTAGCTGGTTTTACTGTTTGATTTCTCAAACAAGATACTCTGCACACTAAATTCACTAGAAGATATGTAACAAGGTCTCTACCTGGACATAGTAGATCTTACTAGAACTTCAAGAAGTGGGCACTTCACATTTAAATAAGCTTTAATAAATTAATAGAAAATATGCTTATTTGTTTACTGTTAAGGTGCACATAATCTTATAGTCAAGTTTTTTATGCAGACAGGGATGTAGATGTAGACAGACACATTATCACAACTGATGCAAAAGTTGCTGTATTATGCTGAGCCTCAAATAAGCTGGAACTCTATGAACCTCCTTGACTGGCATATCTGTAACCTTGTATCACTGCTTCTTCTCTTTAAGATGAACAGTCTGGCACTCACCACAAGGATTTCACCTGTCAAAGGTAGAATTTCAGTTCTTTAAAATTTTAGATAAGGATCTGTGTACAATAGCCCACTTATGCTGACTGTTTCTGTACCCACTGGAAAAATTATGTTATTTTTCCTTAGAAACCTGTGTCAGTAGTATAAACTGGTCAACAAATGAAAAAATATTTTGGAAAATTAAATTTAACATAAATTTTGGTCCACAGAATTATGAGACAAATTAAAAGTCAATATAGCGTTTGCTAGCAGTCTTTATGGTAAGATGCAAAGGTTCTTTAGTTTAACAAAATCTGAGCTCAGACCAAATTATCAGTTTTTTTCAGGTTCTCAGTTTCTTAGGTTTTAAGACATTACAGTGTCAAACCAGTCACCAAGACAATACTACTCCTGATTTTACAATGCAGTGTATTAGAACTCCTTGCTTACAGATGTTATGGATGCTAAAAGTCTGTGTAGTTTAATGGGAATGTAAGAGTAGTGATGAAAAATGGAAGACAAAGCTATGGAAGGGTTGTATCACCTGAACATATCCATAAGCCACTTATGTTTGGAAGATGCTAAGACGAAATGTAATGCATATGTGGACTCTTATACTTTTCCTAGGTAAACCTAGGCAAAAGTTACTGGCTTAGGTGGTTCCTTGAGATGAAAGTACACACTATTTTCATGGTTTATAACACCTTCAATATGATCAGAAAAATTAACTTAGCATGCATGCATAGGATAAACAACTAGACCTTTTAAAAGACAAACGAGCAAAACCCTGTATCAATGAGACTGCCAAAGATTCCCTCATCACAACCATCTTTGGTAGAAATTAAATCATGGCTATTTTTTATATGTACTTTCTTATACCATATAATTTTCTAGAAGGAAAATAATATTGCCTAGTTTTAATGCAAGTTTCTTCTTTCTTTGTGGGGAAGAAGGGCTAGGGTTTGGAAGTTTCCTTGAAAGGGTGCAATGCTACCTCCCTAATGCCTGTTACTTCATAAATTGTGTAATTTTCCTCAAATGCATATGGAGTTGAAATACCTTAAGGAATGGTCTAATCCACATTAAGTGTTCACCTAGTTCAGAAAAAAAGCCAACAGGTACTATTCTATGCCAACTATATTCTCAGAGCTCAGAACAAGAAGCTTTCTTCTCTGGGTAATGCAAATAACATGTCTGAGTTCAGAGTGCCCAGCAGAAAAGTTTGGAGGTCAGCATGAGTGGTATGGTCTTGTTTACAGGTTTGACATTGTAAATTCTTAAAACTGAAGAAATTGAGACCCTGAAAAGTGTTGGTGTTCTTATGTTTAAAGTAGTAAAATTCTTGCTTATACGTGTTCATTAAAATGATAAACCAAGTCTTAGGCTTTTGCATGGATCTTTCCTATGGGTTTGTCTCAGAATGCTAGATTTAAATGACTAACCAGCAAAGAACAATACTGTTGCTTTAAGAATAAATTCCATATAGATCTCCTGCATGACACCTTATTTCTCAAGAAAAATGAGCCTCAGCAGTAATCTCATACATCTGATATATCTCAGACAAAAGATGTGAGAGTTGCACATTATTCAACAGCAGCTTCTTGTCCTCATCTCCCAGAAACATCAGTTCCTTCACATTTTGCTTGTGCAAACTATTGTGAAGCTAACTGTTGAGTAGATTTGTCCTCCTGGCCAGTTCTGGGTCTTTCTGTGGCCCTGAAAAACACTGGACCCATCTTCCTGCACCTGATTTTTAGCAGGAGGCCATTGCTCTTGAAAGTAATTTCTCTGGTTAATCCTTTCTTCATATAAAATGCTTTAACAGAAAGAATTCTGTGTTTTCTGTGTCTGGATATCTCTGGATACAAGAGAAAGGAACAGCAGAAACTAATGATGTTCTTGGATAAGACCAAATATACATGACACAGTTTTAAATACTCTTTATCCCAAAGAATTCAACCTTTGTGACACAACTTTCTACAGATGTTTCCATATGTTAATTCTAATGGTAGAGTTTTATCAAAATATCTAAGAGCCAGTACAATTGCAATTCAGTTTAATTAAATCCTTGAAGTACATATCAAAACTGACAAGTGGAAAAACATGGCTCTTCTTCAAATATATCAGTCACTATATAAGCCAATACTCCATAAGAAACCCTTTCCTTGCCTTATTTCTAGATTGCATCACAAGTCATGCGCTCTCTTCCAGTGTCAGATGTAGAAGATGGTGCTCCTGCCATGATTTTAAAAGAGATTTGTCTTGAATAATCCCATCATTAGTCGATTGCCATGTTAAAGGGCTCTTCACTTTTCATTTCTGAGACTGGGATAGTCTTTTTTTCTTTAAAGACTGACTTTAGGAGTCCTTTCCACACTTCTGTGTATGAAGTTGTCATCCTGTCATTCAGCTGATTTTTCCCTAGCTGCAACAGATTGATCCCCAAACTGTTCAGGACATTTGTGTCATGATCACATCTCACACGAAATGAAGATAGAAAGTTAGTGAAGTGCTCAAGAAATCAGAGGTCTTCACAGCTTTCAGAACAACAGTTTGCCACAGGGATGGCTGGTGTTTAAAAATGGAACTGGAGGTGTCACAAACACGTGTTTGAACAACAGCAACTGTTTCACACTGCTGAGAGATTGAGCAGAGGCAGGTAAAGGCTGACTTTCTGCTGTAAAGTATTCATCAAAAACCCTGCTCACCCTGAAGAACTCTGCTACTCTGAAGGGGTTAAGCTTTTGTAAGATGTAAATATAATGGCATCTTCCATGAGAACCTGACGATTTGGTCTTCTGTATGATTGTTTTCTGCTACTCTGTTTCCACATTTTGAGTTGCAGAAACAGATAAACCACTCTGAGGCAATGGCATATCAAATATTAGCACCTTTCTTGTTCATATTAGTACGTCTTCCTGATGGCTCTTTTTATTATTTCTTAGAAGACGTTGCTCATTCTTGCCTCCTTTACATTCTTTAAAAATCACCTTGCCCAAATTTCATGTCTTTTCTCAAGACCCAGGGTCTTTCATTTTCTGTTTGTAATTATGTTAGTGAATTTTTCTTGTTTGGTGATACAGTGCAATAGATCACTTCTGGAACGTCATGAGTGTGTCCCTAAATTCTGACACAAATCTCTATTGTGAACAACAACAACAACAACCAAACAAACAAACAAAAAACAAAAACTATCTGTGAGGAACGGGAGTCACAAAGAATTTAAAGTATTAATAGGTTTCACTAGGGCTGCCAGTAGAAAAATATTGTTTGGTAGATTAAAATAAATATTAGAGGACCACTAAACCCCTTCACATAGAAAATACATTAGTGCACATATATGTTGTAGTATAGTACAAAATTTTAGGAATTTTTTACTTATTTATTCATACCTAGATAATTTACATGTGCTGCAGTAGGTAGTATCATAATATATTTCAATGCAATTTCCAGAGCTGTGAGCTTTAAAAAACAATTTTAGAAGGGGCTCCTTTCCAAAAACTTTTTAGTTCTTCGACAGCGAAGAAAAAACTATTAATTGAGAGCACTTTTTTAGAAATAGAAACCTCAGTTTATGGAAGCCACGTGCTTTAATTTCTTCTCATAAGAATGTGAGGATGCATTATTTTGGAGTTTCTGCCTGAGATGTGTTGGGAGTTTATGAATATCTTTCATGTAAAATAGTGATGTATTATCAGTATTAAAGTGACAATTGTTCTAAATGCTTCTAAAATATTTCTACTTTCTGCAGTATACCTCTGTGAGTAGAGTTTTTGAATTTGATTTCTCATTTAGGAGGAAGGCAGGTGTGACTAAATTTTATTATTTTTTCCAGAATAAATGCAGAGAGTAGTGGTTAACAAGTCATACTTTATGTGGAAACTGCTAACAAGTGGAGAACCATGTCTCTGTCCTGACATCTACCCCACTTAATAACATTTTCCACAACCAAAAGGAGGTGAGTAACACTTTTTCTTAGGCTGGCAGGTGGCACCAAATTAAGGGGACCAGCTGATGCTCTGGAGAGCAGGGCTGCCATCCAGAGGAACTGGGTCATACTGGAGAAATGGGACTTGTGCAGTTCAGATCGGAGAAATGCCAAGCCCAGCCCTGAGAAGTCAGGGGCCAAGGAAATAGTGCAGGCTGTCAGCAGCATCCAGCACTGTAGGAGTACGAGGTTGTGGGATATGAGGACCCACCTTGGCACATGTTGGACCACACCTAGATACTGCCTCCTCTGATTTAGGGTCCCCAGTTCAGGAGAAACTTTACCAGACTGGTGAGAGACTGACAGAGACCCACCTGGATGGACCAGAGCACCTGCAAAATGAGGAGATCCTGAGGGACAGGGCTGCCACAGCCTGGAGAAGGGAAGGCTTTGAAGGCACCTTAAGAGTATCCTCATGCCTATGACCTCCATGTTGGGTAGACAGGTGCAGGCTGTTCACACCCTGATGGTATCATGAGAAAAAGCACATGTACATTAAAACATGACAAATTCAGACTGGAGATAAAAGGAAACCCTTTTGTTCATGGCGACACCCCAGAGTGGAGCAGGTTTCCCAGAGAGATAGTGTGCTCAGTACATCCTCAGAAGTTTTGAACACCAGGTTTGGGAAAGCCCTGAGCCACATGGTTTAATGGTCACAGTGGTGGCTCTCAGGCAGAACTGTTGGTAGAAGCCTGCATAGCAGACCTCCTAACATCTTTTGAATTGGAATTTGTCTATGTTGGAAGGACAATAGCAACAGACCTTCCACCTCCCAGAAGATGCAATGATGAAGGGATTGAAGAAGGAGCAGTTTCACATTGCAGCTTTCATATTTTGATAACAGCCAAGACAGAGCTTTCATATCAACACTTTTCTGTGAACGCCCAGATGAGAAAGAAAGGTCCACAACTGTACTTGCTGGTTCAGCCTTGTTCCCTGAACAGTTTGAAAATTAAGTACATTTTCTAAAGGAAAATTTTGCACATAAGAATGTACTTTGTTAGGCTACATTGACATTTCTAAACATCATCTTTGTGGAACAATATAGTTGGATGATGAACTGAGGGTTGTTGGATGAATGATGTTTGTATTGAGTATATGCAAATAATGTAATACAAAAATACTAAATAGTTAGCCTTAGGATAAGTTTCATGCATAACAGACTAGTATGAAAGAAAACACTTGGGGAAAAGCAAATATATAAAATAGAAAA
>WAAE01001489.1:0-20427 GCA_013400495.1 Nicator chloris
AAGAGTCAACATACTGATTTCTAATGAAATGTCAGAAAGTTTTGAAGAAGCCAAATGAAATAGAATAAATAATCTTCTGAAAGCATGTTTTTTTTCCTATTGATTTCTGAAGCAGCCTAGATTCTTAGTTCACAGAAAATGTTTAACTTTTACATGGTTAGAGATCAGTATTTTCATGTTAGTACCACATTTTAAAATAAATTGCACTTAAGAACACAAAAAAAGAAGCAAAAAGAATAGAACAACCCAAAAAAAAAAAAAAAAGGCAAAAAACAATCAGAGAGGATATATAATAAGGTAATGTCACTTTCCATTCCCAAATTTGTGCACAGTATTCTTTACGATGTAGTACCAGAGATAAATACAGCCTTAGAGTAGCTGACAATACGGTCTTAAAATAATGGAAATGTGCATGGGAAAGCTGTAAGTTTCCACACATTTAAATTGTGCAAAGATTCAGGTTTTTCTTGAAACTTTTTTCTGTATGGAAACTTTTGAACTGTGAATGTATGGGTTTAGATGAACAAATAAATTATTGTTTAGATTGGGCTTGAAGATCAAGATTTCGTGCATGATATTAAATGGACATTTCAACTGAAGAAATTAAAAGAAACATTATGAGAATATTGTGCAATGAGAAAATTTAGAAACATTTATAAGAAAATTGAACAACTTAAAACCAGAACATTTAAAAACCTTTTTATTGTCTATCAATTAAACCATATAAAATTGCATTTTTGTGAATGGTTAGAATACCTTTTTATGGTATTTTAAACCTTTGGTTTAATTTATGAAATAACCTTGGACTGAGTCAGTAAAAATTCTGCTATGTTCAATGGACTGGACTTCAGAACACCTCACTCCCTAACTGTGGTTTAGTTGTTGAATATTAAACCATTATATAAACCCTCTGTCTGCAGGGAATTAGAAGTAAACTCTGACTGTAATCAGATCACTGTATTCTGTATGTAACTCAGACTGTAATCAAAATCACCTGCTACATGGATCAGCAATCCAGGGAAGCAGATCAGAAGCCAGGGCTGATGCTGCACTCTTTGCTGTTCCCAGTCTGCAGGGTAGGAAATTTCCATGTTGCAATGAGGGTACAACCTCTGGGATTTAGTAGTTCTAATTCACTTATTTGTGTCAGACTTTAAAAAGAGGAAAGCGTTTTTAAAGCAAGATATTAGAGGCTGCACATTGTAGAAACATTAGAGGAAAGCCAAAAGGCTAAGCATAAACTCTTAATTTCTTCAGAGAGGATGATATGTGCCCTGATCATACAATGTATGAGAAAGAAAATTATTATTACACTGCTGTCAAGTGTTCTCCTAACAGCTTGGGAGCACACGGAAATGAGTGGAAACACTGATGCAAGAAAGGGAAGGGAATATCATTTCTAGATTTATAACACAATAAACCCAGAGTGCACACTTGCATGTTCTATTTCTCCTTTCTGTTTAGATGTAGTATAAAAAAGTTGGTGAGACTCTTCCCATTCAAATCAGACTGCAGACAAATAATTACTAGACAGGAAGAAAATCTGAAATGCACATAGGTGGAACTAAGCAGGAACAAAAATATACATTCTTCATATATCTCAATAATAAGGCATAATATACCTCAAGATGTCAGATCCCTTTTTTGTGTGTGTTTGTTTTGGGCCTTACAATCAGGAATAACAACAAAAATGAATGCCATGGACTTCAGAAAAAGAGTCACTCAAATTATGGGCTGTGTTCTTAGATCTAAACTAGCAAAAGGAAAAGCAGCGGGGACTTTTTTCTCACCTGAAAGCCAAATGTGGTGGGCTGGTAGCTTCTATATTTCTAAAGTTTCTTACACTTCCCTAGCCTTTGGTTCAATTTGTGCACAAATTGGATGGGATCTATCACTTGGACATCTGTATGTCAGCATTTCCATCTAACGTAATTTATACTTGGTAGGGAGGGACAGTTTGGCTTGCTAGTCTAGCCTCTCTGTGTTAGAATAAGATCAGTCATACCCAGGAAACATCTATTTCTCACCAGAAAGAGTCTCCAGTGATAAGGTCAGATGCAGAAGTTTGTGTTTTAAACACATCTGTTTAAGCAGATCAGTTTTCCCTTTCCTGCCTTCTTTTTCAATTTGCACACTTTGGCCTCCACCACCCTCCAATGCTGTTGTGTGCATGGGATTGAGACCAGTATATAAAAAGCTGACAGACATGGGTAATAGGTAAAAAGTTTTGTTTAGCTACCCAGCCTTGTCAAAGCTCTCTGTGCCTGTCAGACTTGCAACTTTGCCAATGTGAACTATGGTTTTAAGGGGGAATATACACACTCTCTGCCCTTTTATATTGGTTCATCCAGACTTTATCTATAACTCTGTTAGATAGATTTGGAAGTGGAAAAACAAACGTCCACCATCTGCTCCGTGTTATTTATGATGATTTCTCCAATTAGGTCCAATTAACTTGCTGTCAATGATTAAATGTAATGGGTAATAATAACTTGACTTCATCATTACCACCAGCATTATTAGCTCATTGATTGCAATAATTTCAAAAATTACCCATCAGAATAAAATATGTTTAGCACCTGGTTTGTCTGTTTAGGAACATCTGCTATAAATGTGTGATATATGTGGAATTTAATGTCTCATGATGTGAAAGGGAAACATATAATCCGTACTTTGAGAGTCAGCACTGGCACAAATTTATCGTGAGACAATGAGAGGATCAAATAAAAATCACTTCAGAATTTATTGCTGGACTCACTGTCAAAACAGGAATGGAGCTATCGTATATTTACCAGCCTGAATTTTTGTCTAGCAAGGAGAAAATTCTGTTCCTATGATCTGAATTTACGTGCCTGTGTTGTGCTATAACCCATGGTCACAGATGAATTGGGTGGGGGTAGAGAAGGTAGGCTGGGTATCCACCTTGCCAAAGAGAGATGTTTTTATTTTAATCCCCAGGCCTAGTTTGCTTGGCCTTACTTGCAGTCTTCCATAAAAGCTTTACAATAAAGTGCTGCATCTTAAATGCTGCAGGGAAAGTGAAGGCACAGTCTTCATTTCCTTGCTGTCTCACAGCAGCAGTTCTCTCTCACCATGTTCTTGCTACATGCAAAACAAATCTATTTGTCCATGATGAACTGTAATTGCCATCTCCTGGGTTTGCCATGTGTTTTAGGTCAAGTGTCTCACTGTCATGCAATTCTGTTTTCTCTGTAACCATATGGAAATACCATGGAGTAAATGCTGTCTGTAATGGTTCACAACAGACTGTTCAGACAGCTAATGACTCCCCAATCTTTAAGTGTGCCAGTCAGTTCCCCTTCCTGCAAACAGTTTTTTCTTTCTTGAGCATCATGAATGCTAATTCTCCTAATTCACCTCTGATTTATATTCTTTTGTGGGGATAGGGGGTTGTTAGAAGAACAAACTTTGGTCTTAGTTATAATTAAAATCCTCTTAACCACACTCTCAGAAATGCTCAGGAATCATGTTTTGTTTTCACAAGGAGGTAGAAAACAAATCTCAGTTTAAGATTCCTGAAAATTGAAAAATTTGGAAAAAAACCTAATAAAATGTCTGGCTGTTATTTATACACTGACTGCTTATTGGCTTGACAGATATGAAAAACATTAATTCTGGTGGTATATTTCTGACTTAAGCCACTTTTTTTTTTTTTTCTTTTACCTAACACAGTCTTGGAAAAGCAAGGAAGGCTTTGGCTGGTCTCACCCCTTTTCTAAAATTTCATTGCCCATTTTCCCCAATTTTGCCATATGGAATGTAAATTAAGGGGTTTTTTTCACATTAAAAAAACATCATGTCTTATCAAATTTTCATTATTTGGCTATGGAACAAAATGCAGATTGGTAAGCTAATGCTTATTTGGTGTGATTATTTCACTGGATATTTGGCGCAAAGTCTTCAGGAAATTTAGAAGTCTAGCCCTTAAACCTCTGATGTTTTCCCATTGGCTGTTCCTAAGAAATATTGAGCTACAAGAAACTAAGCAGCTTCATGGATATAGTTTGACAGCTTGCTTTAATGCAAAAATGTGTAAGGTTTCCCATGAAAAGCTCCTCAGTCTCTGTCTGTAAAGCACTACACTCTGGAGAGGGTGGTAGGCATTATCTTCCCCATCACATGAATGGGGAAAACAATTCCTAGGTCTTCCAGCAGTTTCCCAGCTCAGCTGTTCTTGTTTCCTGGAATTTTGCACAGCCTGTCCATGGCTTTAAATGTCAGGTCAGATTTTCACTTGGAGCTTTGTTGATTTACAACAGATGAAGAAATCCCCCATTTTTTAAACTTGCAGAAAACATTGCTAGGTTTGTTCTGCTGCTGTGTAGTTTTCTCTTTGTAAAATAAAGAATCTTTTACAAATACTTCAATTGAAAGACTGCGGTGCAGAAGGAGGGAAGAAGCTTATCTTGGTGCAATGCTCATCTTTCTCATCCTTTGCTGTTACTCTGACTGCTGTGTCTGACCAAACCAAATTCAGGTGCCACAAAAATGAAATCTTTCTCTAAGATGGTAAAACATAGGCTGTTTTCCTGGACATGCAGAGAGGTGGTCATAAGACCAAAGTTCAGCCTACAGTGCTTCAGCTCTTGTAAAGGAGCTTGTAAAGCAGAAATAATGTTATTTCAGAGAGCTTATCACTCAGGTGGACATGGAAAATGTGAGAAGAATCAAGTTCTTTTTGACTCGCTAATGATTATCCACCAAAAATATATACTTTATGATTATTGGGATTTTAGTCAATTATTGCCTAAATTTTGGATTAGATATTTTATTGTTGGTGAAAAGTTTTTTTCTATATATGGTGTTGGTATTTGTCTGTTTCATTTTGATCAGAAATTCCTCCAAAGCCTCTTTGAGCAAATCACTTTTTTTTTTTCCCTGTAGTAATGCGTTTAGTGCATTCTAATAAGAGTAAGGTCCAAGCCCTGTAATGCTCCAGCTCAGAGGATGGCTTCCTGCAGGACCTGATGAGTCACCTCCTCTTACTGAGGCTGAATGTCACTGTACTAGTTAGGAGAGGGTGTTCAACCAGGAAACCTGAACTTCCAGTCAAAAACAGAAGGCTACAAAACATGGTGTTTGGGGAGTTTTTTATTTTGTCTGAAATATTACACAAGAACTTTTATAAGCCAAAAATATTTTTTGTTGTTTCTTAAAATTTAATTTTTTGATTTTTGTCTTTGGAGAATATAGGAAATTCAGCCGTGCTAAAACACATGTGCTTTGTACATTGAAAAAAATAATGTCTCTCTCACAGAAACCTAAGAGTAATTTGCAGTGACTAATCAGACTTATTGTGAAGGAGCACTCCTTTTATCTTTTCCTTTAGATATCTACACTGCAGTGCCTAAACTTGAAGTTGAATCCCACTTGCCCTCAGCGACCCTAGATGAATGATCTAAAGCTCAGATCCATCACACAGTTTGAGGTACTCATCTGAGTGGTGCAAGTTGGCTGTATAATCACCCTAAACTGACATCTCCAGAGAAAAAATAACTACTGCTAAAATCTCTGGCAATATGATTGTCTTTCATATTTCTACTTTTCTATTAACACACTGTAGGTAATGTGATATATTTCCAGTGAAAGTGTCTCAGTTATAAAAAGCAAAATGGGGTGAATGTGGACCAGAGTACAGGAAGATAATTTACCACAATATATCACAGCTGAGATTTTTAGTTGTTTAAAATCAGTACACCCAGCTGGAGTCAAAGAAGCTATGTTGATATATGTCTGATTCAATGGACAGGGCAGTAGTGGAAACAAGGGTTTTGTTTTCAGGAAATACCATATTTTTGTCTGAGATTGATTTATATAATAGAGATGAACACACAAGGTTAAAACCCCCCAAAAACATTAGAACTGTGTTGTGCTCAAAAAACCATCAGCTGTCATGTAGGTGAAAAAAAATAACCAACACAATTCAGTAATGATGAATGCAAATTAATACTTAGGGGAGAGTAACAAATTTGGATAGCTTGAGCTCCCTGTTTTAGCTCCCTCTGCACTGTTGAACAAAGAGAAAAACATAGAGATTATACTGAAAAATATTGATTAAATCAACACTGCAAACAGCTGCATTTTGGGAGACAGAAGTTAGGTCAAAAAGCTATGAAAAAAACCCAAATTTAAGTTTGTATTCCTTTGAAGATAAACACAGAAAACAGGTGCTTTGGGAGGCATTTCATCTAGCAACTGAAAGGCATATCTTTCTTCACTAGAAGTCATAATGCATCTGTTTAGAAAACCTGCTTTTCAAACAGACTTTTTGACCAAGGTTTCCTTTCCAGTGGTCTAATTATTCTCTAAAATCCTCATTTGGTTTCACCACAATATATGAAAAGAATTTCCATCTACTTTCTGCTGGAAGTTCTGTGCTCACGCTCCTCTGAGTGATTTGGGTCCGTGAACTCTGTCAAGTCCTGTTTCCCAACGTGCCAGTCATCCCAGCGGAGAGCGAGGCTGGAGGCAAGCTGGAGAACAGCTCGAGATGTTCTCCTGTGGGGGGACAGACCTTTCCCTAGAATCTGCCAGAGAAACTGGTCCATCAGGGAGCAGCCAGCCAAATAACTGACTCAGGAAGGTTTCTCATGAGAATTTCTGGTGACAGCTTAATTCTGTGTCACCTGAGAGCGCAGGCCCTCCCTAGGATATTGTGTCCCTCTATGAGAAGCAGCACAGGGAGTTAAAACCTGTGCTTTCTCTTCATGATCAATTGTAGCTAACATCACTATTTCAGTAACAACCTTGATGATGGCATAGCAGAAAGAGGTCAAATGCATCTGGAGACATATTAATACCCAAGTCTTGTCAAAAGGTTTATAACCTGAGCCAGTAGGTGAGGTGCTTCTTCTGATTCACACCAAATGAGATCTCCTTCTGTGCTTAATATGCCACACATTTTCTTCTGAAGAAAAATATTTTGTATTTCTATATATCTTCCCATTCTATGTTTTTACAGGAATTCACAACTTTAACACTTTTAACCTCATAAAACCTGCTGGGTTTATTATCTCTGTTTAACAGAAGGGGAAACTAAACCAGAAGCAGCAGAAGAACACGTTCGCACAAGGCATCTGCAGCAGTGCTGGGATTGGAGCCCAGGTGCTCCTGGATTTTGAGCCTTCCTCAAAGCCATCCCTGGATTTTAAACCAGAGAGCTCAGGTGTTTTTATACACTACCACTGCTCAGAAAATCACATACATAACCATTGACTAATCCTTTGTAGATTTCCTATTTAAGGGTCCCAGTCCTTACTGAAACTCCATTGTATTTAATATAAAAACACTGATAGGAATTACTTTTATTCCAAACACTATTGCATCTAGTTCCAAACAAGCTTTAATTGGAGCAAATCAGAATGAATGAATGGAAGACATAAAAGCAAGACCACTTGGCAATATGCATTTAAATTCCTCCTCAAAATCCATTCTTTTTTAAAGTTAGTAATGGTATAATGGTACAATGCATAAACAAACAAAACTTTACAATCTCAAAAATTACTTTATGCTTGAATATTACTTCTAATAGTTTTACACTGACAGTATTTTACATCCATATTTTCTATTATAGAGAACCCAAACTGGCCACTCAGTTATTCCAATTTGAACTCTTTTATAATTTAAAAAGATCCTAACCTTTCTTCCACATTTTTAAACATCATTACTATCCAGCATAGGTTTTAGTCTATTGCCTCATCTTTCTTTTATACATTCTAGTTTCTCACTGAGTGTTGCTCTGTACAGCCAGGAAGCTCACTTTCTCTTATCACAAGAGCGTTATTTTCAAGTAACTCCAGCAGATCAGGTCCATTAATTACTGGCATTTATAGTTAGTTAAACACAAACTGCTTGATTCCGCATTGCTTAACGCAACCACTTTCCCAGGTGTTCTTCCTACTGCACAGTTTAAGGTTTCCAAGATTTCCCTTCAACAGATGTTAAACTCCCTGGTCTCAGTTTCTTGGTCTTTAATCTCTTGACCCTTTTTAAACTAATGGAGTTGTATTTGCCACTTCCTAATCCTCAGGAATCTCCTTCATTTTTAAGAATGTCAGTTAATTTAATGTCTTTAACTAATGCTTGTGAAATCACATTATTTGGACCTGCAGCTATATCTGCCATAAGTGCACTCCTTTTGTGTTTTTCTAGTTACAAATTTTGCTTTTAACTCTAGACTGTCATCTTTTACTCTTTGGAAAATTGATCTATTGTTTAGTCAGAATATTATCCCACCTTCTTCTAAGACAAAAAAGAGAGTAACTCTTTAACAGGTCTTTTTATTCCCTCGTGCCTCAAATGGTGAGCTTTACTTGCACAGAGGAAAATGAAGTTGCAGAAAGAAAAGCAGTTCCCATATACTTTTTTATTCTCAAAGGGACTTGAGCGTTTCCAACATTACTGTAGAAATGTGAAGCCATATCAAAAAACCTTCAGTCTGATTAAAAATTGTGGCAGAGCCAGCAGTTAACAGCATTTGGGTAACTCATTGACTAAATAGTCTCACTGCTTTTCTTGGGTTTCCTTTCTTCAAATGAGACCTTAGTGAGGGAATCACTTATAGCTCATACTCCAAATCAAGTCCTCTGCTGAACTGAAGCCCATGTGTGCTGAAGGGAAATGTGCTGGTATATTTTCTTTGATAATTGAAACACTTTGTAGGCCACCCTCACCTTCAGACAATTATGAAGAATGTCTCAGAGCATTTTGAGACTTTTTCCCAGACAATCCAAATGGGAGTTAAAAAAATATATACTAACGTGTTCCAAGAAGCATATTTTGACTTTTTGTTGAGAGCTGTGAAACCTTTTCCCACTGACAGTTTTCTCTTGATATTTTAAAATCTTTTTCCCTAGCTAGAACTTTTTCCAAAGTTCTTCTGACCTTATTCCTTGGACTTCCATCTCTTCATAAGCAATATTAGGTATCCCCAAGGGTTATATTTGCAGGAGCACTTCATACTTTATCTGATATGAATCATATCTTTTGGCTTCAGCTTGCAAAGTTCTCAGTGTCCTTGAAATTGAGCTCTCTCAGATGTGATCCATTCACTTTCTGAAGGCTCTATTCATGTGGAATTTCACTGGAGTAGGTTTGGACATCCATATATGTTCTGGAGTATACAGAGACTTGAAAATTAAGAACTAACTTTTTTGCCAGATGTGTTGGGAGTTTCATAAGATCTAAACTGAGTAATGATAATTTTTTATACAAGATCAAAATGATATTGAAATTTTATTCATTATGAACTTGTCTGAATCCTTCATCACTGTGGGCAAACAAAGGACTGACACTTAAGTTTAATTGGAACCACTTACTTTCTAGCATTACTAAGCAAGGGGAAATCTAAAAAGCGAAAAGGTTTGAGATGTGTTGATGGACTCTATTTAGTTCAGAACTCCCACAGGAGCAAAGGTCTTTAAATGTAACGTAAATCGAGGAGGTTTTACTTTCAAATGCTGTCACAGGAGAAGTCAGTGGAATTGTGTATGGAAAAAGAAAAGATAAATTCTATTGTTAGTTTTAAAAGTCCAGAAATTTCAGCTTTTAAGGTGTGTTTTGCATTGAAGAAGAATCTTAGAAAGGAAGAAAGTGCAACAGAAGATCAAAAGAAGCTTTGTTGAGACTACCTGCTAAATTTCTATGAGAGAACATTCTGTAATTCTTCCAATATGCCTAGGATTTACTTATTAGACTGGTCACTGGCAAGTTGAACATGAGCCAGCAGTGCCCTGGCAGTCACGAGGGCCAACCTTGTCCTGGGGACATCAGGGACAGCATCGACAGCCAGGCAAGGGAGGGGATTGTCCTGCTCTGCTCTGGGCTGGGGTGGCCTCACCTCGAGTGCTGGGGGCAGTTCTGGGTGCCACAATGTAAAAAATGGTGTTAAGCCATTAGAGAGAGTCCAAAGGAAGGCAATAAAAATGGTGAAGGGCCTTGAGGGGACGCTGTGTGAGGAGTGGCTGAGGTCACTTGTTCTGTTCAGGCTGGAGGAGACTGAGGGGAGACCTCACTGCAGTTACAGCTTCCTGTGAGGGGAAGAGGAGGGGCAGGCACTGATCTCTGCTCTGTGGGGACAGTGACAGGACCAAGGTAATGGCACCAAGTTGAGTCAGAGGAAGTTTGGGTTGGATATCAGGAAAACGTTTTTCACCCAGAGGGTGGTTGGGCACTGGAACAACTCCCCAGGGCAGTGGTCACAGCACCAAACCTGACAGAGCTCAAGGAGCGTTTGGACAACGCCCTTAGGCACATGGTGTGATTTTTGTTGCTGTCCTGTGCAGAGACAGGAGTTGGACTCAATGTTCCTTGTGAGTTGCTTCTAAATCAGATTATTTTGAGATTCTGTGATTGAGTGAATAAATGATGAACTTTACCAAGAAAGTTTAAAACTAAAAAACAAAAAACGATCAAACAAAAAAANTATGGACTAGAGAAAAACTGAAGATAGTGATAACTTTTCCACAAAAATTTTATCTAAGCTGACTAAAATAGTGGCATTTAGTATTGTCTTGCATAAAACACAAAGTATCCAGGTATATATTTAATTAGATTTCAGATTATCTTTCTAACATCTTTTCTGTGAACTATTCCTCCCTTTAATAATCTGTATCAGAACAAGAAGCTCTAGGTATATACTATGTGAAAACAATACCTTGAGTTCTTACTTTTTGTTTTCCATCTTGGCTCTGAATTTTCATTTTTCATAACCACAGAAGTGGAGCAATCTAGGGCAACATCTCATATCTCTTCTTGAACAGTTGTGTAGTCTATATTTGGCTTTTTCATGACTAAAAAAAATCACTATCTGAAATCTGTATGAGTGCAATTAATCTTGTATTTCACAGCTGTGGCTTGTATTGTTGAAACAAACAGTCTTTTATTATTTCCATTAAAATTACTTAAATAATAAACTCTACTTAGTATTTACAGGCTTACTAGAATTATCAGAAACTTGATTTAATTAAAGACAAAGGTGTCACAATAAAGTGTTCAAATAATTTAAATGACCTGACATTGAATTTCCATTTTTAAAAGAGATTTGTGCACTGAAATGTAGTAGATAATATCTTAACCATTAGACAGAATTTTTGAAAGTGGAATGTAAATTAGGCACTTTTGAAAGCTTATCCCTTTACATAGCACCATGGAGTCCAGAGTCTAGAAACTGTTTTGCCATTGCCTTTTCACGTTCACCTTCCCTTGAAAACACTTCTAAAAATGTTCTCTTGTCATGATCACGTGTGAAAACACCCATCTGTTTATCAGCTGGATTTTGTGCTGGTGTCTCCTGCCACCATCCCACCAGCCTTCCTTACCTGTTGCCACATCTCTGAAGCCGCTGGCCATCCGGGTTTAACTAACTCTCTGCACTCCCCGCAGAACGCATTCCTCTGTCAGCACATATGCTTCTCATTCACCACTATTGTTATGGGTTCCATTTTTCCCCCCTTCTCCTTTTTACTGCAACTACCTTGTTGGCATTGTAAAAAGAGAATACCTTTAAAGGGCCCTGAACCACTGTCATTATGTGCTCCAGACAGCAACCCAGGGTGCAACCAGCATCCCACCACAAGTAGGAAATGAGAAATTCTGGGCTATAATGAGAGCTATTGAATTTTTTTTTTTTTACAGCAGCTTAACATAAGTTATTTAGCTCAGGTGTTTCAGTAATGGTAATGCATATGGAAAAAGCACTGCTTTGGACCCTTGAGCTTTTTCAGCTCTCTCCCACCTCAGCACACAAATCTGTATTTCTCATGAAGGAGCCACAGTAGCCCTGGCAAGGTAGGATTTCAACCATATACCATATACCATATACCTTTATGTGTTATTTCTTGCATATCTTTGGTAGCTGCATGATTACAGGATTTACTCTGGTAGTCTGCATAGAGGGTTCATTGTCTTCACATACTATCTTCTCTGAGGCAAGCACCCTTTTCTTCCAAACATTTTCAAACAATCCTTTAGGAGTGTTTTATTTTTTTTCCCTATTTTCATTTCTTTTTGTCCTAATTAAAAGCAGCAAACCTTTTCTACATGAGCATTTTCACATGTAGAGTGGACAATCAATTTACCTTTGAGATTCTGCAGCCATGTTCCCTTTTGCAGCACAGCTGCAAAGCCTGAAGGACTCAAGAATGTGAGGAGAAAACCATCCTGGGCCCCTCTGGCTTCAGCATAGCTAGGATTTCACCCCATGTGCCCTGAAACTGGAGGTCACGGCCAGTGTCTGCAATATGAGACTGGGATGAGGTCACTAATCTAATCATGACCTAAGCTTAGGCTGGAATTCTTGACTTTGGAGAGACAGATGCAAAAGAAACCAGTTTTGGAGGCCCTAATAAACCAATTAAATGCATCAGTGTGGTGTCCCCATTCACCAGATTTTTATATTCATTCAAACTGTCTTCTCAGGGAGATTCAGTAAAGATGCTGGTTTTTTTCTGACTCAGAAGTGGCAGGAAGAGTATGACTTTGTTCAATGAGATTGAATTTCTGTTGACAAATTTTTAGGACAACTGTTATCTACTTCAATAAAATTGTACATCCTTTAGCCATATGAAACACTGTTTTTTTTGAGGGCTCTTAGGAACAGGAAAATATTCAGTACAGAAAACAAGAATGGTTTCCACACAAAGAAAAATATGAAAATCTTTTCAAAATTTAAAGATGTCCAAGGAAGGAACCACCTATTTTCTTACCTGTATCTATGTCCTGTTTATGTCTATGTTTATGAGTTTGGAGATATATGCATAAGTCAGAAAGCATAAAAAATTCTTTCGCAGAATAACATTTTTACCCAAAAATTTATAGAATCATGAGCAGTTTTACACCTGAGGTGATTGTTCTCCCACCCCTACTTTTCTGTGGAGGAGTTGTTAGAGAAAGTTTTGATATTATTTCGAGTACTGCTGGAATGTACCTAGACGTGTTAGGAATGAGCAGAGTACAGAAAAACAAAGACAGTAGCAGATTCTTTGCTGTCATTGATGCACATTGTAGAGGATTACGTCTGAAACTGCATCAGATAAAAATGCTGTGGTTTTCTTTTGTCTTTCAAAAACCCCAAACAAATAAACAAATAAACAAAAATACCCAACCAATCTGTGCTATATATTCAAACACAAAACCTCAAGTATTAGTTCTTTATTTTTCCCAAAAATTAATAACCCCGTCATGTTTTCAAAAAGCACTGTTGTGATGAGTATAATAGGAAAGGTTACAAATAAACAAAACATACTAGCAATTTCTGGATATATTTATTAGTTCTTAATGTCAACAAAAGTGTCTTTAAATATAAAAGCACATTCTTTTGTCCTGAGAAAACAGATTTGCTTTAAGCCCACTGAAATGCACAATGAAGAGGAGAAGAAGCGATATCTCCACCGGTCTTCTTATTTTCGACATCTGGTTGTGGTCCATTGGGAGAAATGTAAGTAACAGTTTACCACATGGATTACAAATGTGCTGAATTGCAAGAATGAATATTAAATGAAAATATCCATAGCACCTGCAGCTTGTCCAGGAGAATTCCCCTAGTGTGTTGTGGGTGGGTTTTCTGAAAAACCCCCAGTGAGATGCGAACTGCAACTGCAGCTGCTTCTAGTAGCAGCTTGTCTAGTGTTACCGAAGAGTTTGCAGATTCTGTTCCCTTCAATGAATCAACATTGATCAGGGCTGCCAACATGCTAAAAAAAGAAAGGGATGGAGCAGAAGGAGGGTAGCAGGGGAAGGATTATGAACATTATGATTATTCCCACAGGTTTTGGATGATCAGGGAAATTTTTTAAATAGTACTTAAAAAAAAAAAAAGAAGAAAAAAGAAAATGAAAAGGCAAGCAAAATGCTTGAAGAAATATAAAGCCAGTTTGATGTAACTGGCTGAGAAAGAAACATTTTCTCTGTCAGAAGGTCAGTCCTGTTTTTTTCTGAATTGAAGCCCTGCAACTGTGTTTTGCTGACTTCATACACATTCTGTACATACTGAGCACTGTACACATTGTGATACTTGGCTGGATTTCAGATGTGGTGTTAGAGGGGATTAAATAGTGGGGAATGTTTCCCCCTTAGTATTAACTTTTTATTGGAGAGAGACTGAGCTAATTCTACATGAACATGCCTTGAAAACAGAATGGCTCATTAAGAAGTGTGTGACTCCCCATTTTGAGTTCACCCTCCAAAGAAATGGTGAAGAACAGACTCCTCATGCTTCATATCTTTTTATCAGGCCTCTCTGAAGAGCACTTGCACATTTAGGCATAGCATAGTGGAAATCAAAGGCAGACCAATGCTGGCAGCACAAGAAGGGAATTGCTAGTCTTTCCTTTGGGTTTTATAATGTCAAGATGATAAAAATATGGATGTCAAGTAGTACTTAATTTTTTTTTCTTACTGAAAAAAATAATATTTTTAGCTGTGAGAGACTGCCAAATTATTCTGTTTTGGAATTTGTGTAGGATCTTGCTACTATTACAGAAAAATGAAAATCTTTAGCACACACTTCTTTGGACATCTTTGGTTCAGGTCCTCAAAGAAACCTCAAACTTGCACAAGGATTAGAAGAGAGTCACACAACAAACACTTTTTACTCCAAGGCAGCCTGAGTGGGTGACTACCTCCAAATGGTAGTTTTACTCTGGAGATGATACTCCCACCTTTGGTTCTAGTCTGCTGCACAAATATTTGGAGCACGTCAAAAGAAGCCTATTGAGTTGAACTGTTTATATGCAGTTCCAGACTTTGCAACCCTCAGTTTTATGTCTCTGTGAATCACAGTCTGATGCTGACAGATGGGATATGGAACACACCACCTCGGTAGTGGAGGCTCCAGCTGGGTGCTCCTGCCATGGGTCATGAGAACATTAAGGTCCACATCCCGAAGAGGAGGAGGGAGTGAATCAGAAGAGGGAGCTCTAGCCGTGCTAATGAGGCCAAAAGGGGCTTTGAGTTGGGGTATAACAAAAGTAGGAAAAGAGAGTTCTCAATCTGTTTTTCATGAAGGAGTTTTATTCCTTTCTGCCCCTCTGGAAGTCATGTTTTCATCCAAGTTTAATAGCTCCCAACAGACTCTCCAGCACCCTATTTTGCTGTACTTCTTGTCTCCTCCCTCCCTCTTCTTTCCCTCCCAGGCTAACCCCAGGCATGTCACCAGCAAGGAATCAAGCTATCCAGAAATCTCTGATGGGGAAACTTTATTCTTTTTGCTCAAAACCTTTCATGAATTCAGTTTCTAAACCTATTGTGCAATATCATATTAATCTACAGAGGAGAACTTCTATGTAATGGTCTTCAGAGACATTTCAGGGCTTGGGACAAAATCTGTAAAGGAACCGGAACTGTAAATGTTCCCAAGTAAGGGGCAAAGATTGGCTGTTCTCTATAATGAAGTGAAATTCATTCATTGAGAGAGAAAAGGTTTCCTATCATGTGTGGCCTTTTGTAGACACTTCCTTACTTGTCATTTTTTTCCCAAAACAAATGAAGTTTCAAAAGGAGTCAGCAAGTATGGTGCTTCTGAGTCCCAGTGACCTGGAGTGGACATTGCCACTGTGAGGCACAAAGGAGGAGACTGCAGTAAGGACAAGGGCTTTTGTCTGCTCGGAAGCTTCAGAAGATGTTTGGTGTGTAGCACTTGGAGAAGTGCTCTCGTGCCTCATCCCAGTCCGGTGAAGTGTTGCGATCAAAGGGATGTGCAGACTCCTTAGAAACACCACCACGCTGACAGAACACTCATGTTTTCTCTGTTTCACAATAAATTTGTTTACTATTTCACAGGCAAAGTTGCTTTCTGGAGGTTAGGACAAACGGTTGCAATTTGTGCTACACAGAAACAATCTAAGAAATGAAAAAATGTTCCTGCATTTTTAAATTCTCTTATACAAAGGCTCCTGGGTTTTGACCAGGAGCAGGTGTTCTGCACACTGCAGTCCTTCTTTTTGCTACTGGTTATTGTGTCATTAGAAATTGAATTAATCATATCTTTTAGCCCATTGTGACTCATACATAAGTTAATAAAAAGCTTGACTAAAGCACTGGAGGTGCCTCAGCTCTCTAAGAGAAATCAGTGGCCTTGAATAACACATCGTTCAAGCATATGCAAATGTACAGNGCTGTACTTCTTGTCTCCTCCCTCCCTCTTCTTTCCCTCCCAGGCTAACCCCAGGCATGTCACCAGCAAGGAATCAAGCTATCCAGGAATCTCTGATGGGGAAACTTTATTCTTTTTGCTCAAAAACCTTTCATGAATTCAGTTTCTAAACCTATTGTGCAATATCATATTAATCTACAGAGGAGAACTTCTATGTAATGGTCTTCAGAGACATTGCAGGGCTTGGGACAAAATCTGTAAAGGAACCGGAACTGTAAATGTTCCCAAGTAAGGGGCAAATATTGGCTGTTCCCTATAATGAAGTGAAATTCATTCATTGAGAGAGAAAAGGTTTCCTATCATGTGTGGCCTTTTGTAGACACTTCCTTACTTGTCATTTTTTTCCCAAAACAAATGAAGTTTCAAAAGGAGTCAGCAAGTATGGTGCTTCTGAGTCCCAGTGACCTGGAGTGGACATTGCCACTGTGAGGCACAAAGGAGGAGACTGCAGTAAGGACAAGGGCTTTTGTCTGCTCGGAAGCTTCAGAAGATGTTTGGTGTGTAGCACTTGGAGAAGTGCTCTCGTGCCTCATCCCAGTCCGGTGAAGTGTTGCGATCAAAGGGATGTGCAGACTCCTTAGAAACACCACCACGCTGACAGAACACTCATGTTTTCTCTGTTTCACAATAAATTTGTTTACTATTTCACAGGCAAAGTTGCTTTCTGGAGGTTAGGACAAACGGTTGCAATTTGTGCTACACAGAAACAATCTAAGAAATGAAAAAATGTTCCTGCATTTTTAAATTCTCTTATACAAAGGCTCCTGGGTTTTGACCAGGAGCAGGTGTTCTGCACACTGCAGTCCTTCTTTTTGCTACTGGTTATTGTGTCATTAGAAATTGAATTAATCATATCTTTTAGCCCATTGTGACTCATACATAAGTTAATAAAAAGCTTGACTAAAGCACTGGAGGTGCCTCAGCTCTCTAAGAGAAATCAGTGGCCTTGAATAACACATCGTTCAAGCATATGCAAATGTACAGTTATCCAAAGCTAAAGCAAGATGCTACTGCTCTGCAGGGTTGCAGGAGGAGTAAGGGATGAAAAATGGCAAGGGGTCATTCATGTGACCCAGATGGACTTGCACTGATCAGATGGAGATCTTAATTGGTAGGAAAGCTCCAAAGAAAAAAAGTTTTGAAGCACATAGCACCACAATACCAACTTTATAGAGGAGTGTATTTTGTGTACAGGAGTGCACTCCAAAAGTGCTCCTAGTGACAGACTCTTGTTCTGAGGCACCTCCAAGGGCTGTGAAGGTGCTTTCTCCAGTGGGCTCTAGGTCACCTCTCCAGGAAATTCTTAGCTTGGCCTTCCAACACATAGTGCAACGACATTTCCTAAACTGTGATTTAAATAATAAATATGTCAGATCAGTGGCATATTTTCTTACTGATCACTCCAACAGACACCATTTTCCTTGCTAAAAATCCCTTACATGGACACCTGCATGTGAGTATGTGGCAGAGCTCATGGGAAATCATACAATGAGTAAGTTAATTGGAAGATTAGCCATTCCTCTTTGGGGTTGGTTTTTAATATTTCATCATGAGTTTACTGGAAGTGTGCAGCTGAGATCTATATTACCACAATGCTTACACGTGTGACTTTTAATGGACAAAAATTGAAGGAACCTATCTTTCTGGTTAGTGAAAACCCTAATTACTCATTATTCCCTGCTCCCTCCTTGGAGCCTGCTGGTGAACTGCATAGAGGTGTTTCTTTTACAAGGGCTATTATAGAGACACCTGTTAGGATTGATATAGTTAATACTGCATCAACATTTCCATTGATTTGGTTTATGACCCAGCTGTAAAAACTCCTTTTAGTCTGAGAACTGATGAATGATGACTGAACCAAGGAGCTCAGGGAAAATAATGATTATAACTTAGTAGAAAGCAACATCAAATTAGATGAATTAGACTTAAAGAAGTTTCAGAAGCTTGCTTTACATATTTATAATGTGAAAATATTTATTTTTATAATGAAAGCATGGCAGTTTTTTAGATGCAAAAGTCTAGTGCTTTTGTGTACATTTAAAAAAAACCACAAAAACCTAAATCAGGGCTTTTCATGTGGAGAAACAGCTCCTGTTAGCAGTTTGACTAATTATTTTGCATTGGGAAATTCATTGGTATTTTAGTAGCAAATTCATAAAAAGCTATGATTTAAGCTTTCTGTTTTGGCCAGATTGAAGAATCATTTGATACTTTCCGGAGAGGTGGAAGAAATATCACTGATATTTTCTCCTCTGTAAGATGGGTAAGTAGTATGGAAAACACAGACCTTGCACTACTGTTTATAAAGTGATGGCACACAAGATCTGTGTGTTCTGTACAGGGACAATCCACAGAAACATGTGGCTCACGTGGAACAAGACTGTAAGGTGCCTCATATACTGAATAATTTGTCTCACTGTCCCCCTCCTCTCATGGTCCAAAACCACAAAATGTAACTACATGTTTGCTAATAATCTTCCAAACTGAGAAGAGGACCATTAAGGGAGGGCAGATCTGTTTTTAAGCTCAGAAGGGTCAGCCATCACAGCAGTAACAGACACCCTTCTCCAAGGTGTCCGAGTGTGGGTCCCCTGTCCCATCCCTTCTCCAGCAAAGGTGGAGTCAAGTAATTGTGGGCTGGGAGCAATTTCACCTGCAGGGTAAGAGCTGGACTGCAACAAAAGAAGGCCGTGGTGTCCCAGGAATGTGAAATTGCAGAGAACCTGGTCTCAGTGTCTGAGATAATGCGTGTCCATGTGCAAGCAAAGGGTGCAGGGGGTGTGTAACTATTGGTACTGAACCAGAGCTCATTCGTTGCACCTGACTTGGGGCAGACACTGTTAGTTCCATTACAGTATATTGTAACTTAATATTTACACACGGAAATAACTGAGTGAATGGCCTCAGCCTGGGTGACTTATGCTACACTCATCAAGGCAGTCAATCTCCTGGAGGGTTCCAGATTTGCTTAACTCCTGTGGGTTTGCTAAATGTGATATAAATAATGGGGCTGGCATCACTCTCCTCAACAAGAAGGAAAGACTGATTTTCATAGTTAAAAAAATATCCATTTGTGAAGACAATATTGTCCAAGGTAAAATGTGAGAGCTGGGGTCTCAAAGGATGTAGAAGTTTAAGAGAATGTGAGATCTGATTCAGAGTTCACTGAAGTCATGGAAAGATTTCCCTTGGCTCTATTAGTGGGTATTGAATGAGCCCCTTGGATCAACAGAAATAGAGGAAGAGCCAGAAACAAATTGTCATGACAAGTCAGAGTGATGGCAACAGCACACAGAAAAATATGGAAGTGTAATAAATGTGATGTAAAAGTAATGCTTCTATATTTATAGTTGGCATTTGCTCTTCTAGTCCTCTTGGTTAAGTGCCAGGGTCAAAGTATTTTATATCCATTAGGCATTTTAGACCAAGTTTTTGATCACTACTCACTTTCAGTAGCCCATGTTTATTTGGTGTTCTTTATATGATGACTATGTCCAAGTTCTGACTGGCATATTCCCTATTGGACACAACTGGGTAGTGAATTTACTCCAATAGGCAGCCCCTGAAAGTAAATATATTTATTTTATCAGATTTTCTTTAATTTCACACGATGAGCATGAATATGTTGTACATATTAACTGTAAGTTTCAGGTGAAATGGAGGGTTGTACATACATGTGCACATGCACACATAGTCACAAATGACCCATCTGTAGATTAGGAAAAAATTCTTTCAAGGAAGACTATGTCATTGATTTTATTGAGCTGAAGTTAATCAGAGATTGAGCTATACAGTGAAGAAGGATTTGTTTTCACAAGGCAGTCCATTCTCCACATGAATTACAGCAAAAGACACCACATGTTTTTTACAATGGTCTTCACAGCCCAGAGTTAAGATGGCATTTAGACAGTTGATTTGCAACCAGTGGGAAATGGCCATCTAGATTTTTGTACCTGTTTGGCAGAGTTTTGAATAAGGTATTTATTTTTCTGCTACTCTACAGCTGTTTGGGATGCAATTTTGGGATGTTGTAGGGTTGTTCATTACTGTCACAGTTCAGGCAAGTGGTGCTGTCTACAATCTCCTGAGAATTCAATGGCCTGGAAATCTGGACCCTTCTGCCTGCTAAGGACCAGACTAAATGAGATCAGGTAGGAGTGCTTCAGCAGAGAATATCTGATCCCTCCTTTTCTTTTTGGGAACTTACCTCCTTCACGTGCGGGCCAAAAAACCACATTTAAGTAAGTTTATAACTT
>WAAE01001490.1:0-58258 GCA_013400495.1 Nicator chloris
TTGTTTTTTTTTTTTTAAGGTAATAAGTTACCTTAAAGGGCTTGAGAGACTGATAAATCTGTGTACACACTTGATTCTTTATTTGCCTACCAGCACCCTCCTGCCACAGTCTACAGCTTTATTTCTGATTTCATATTTGTCTGAACTGAGCTTCCTTCCTGCTAATTTGCTGCAGTGCCCTTTCATAATGCAGGAAATAAATTGTGCCAGTTCTGTTTCCAATGGCAGTATGCCTTCAGTTACAGCCTCAGGATATGTGAGAAACTGTGCTTTAGCTTCTAAAAAATGTTTGGGCTTGTTTCTTTTGTAGTTTAGTAATTTTTTGTATCTTGGGAAGTACTCCTAAAGTGTGTGGAATGTAGTTGTTTTTGTGAGGTTCTTATACATATTTTAACACTTTTATTCAATTTTATAGCTCTTTTTAAATTTTTCCTTTAAATTACATAGTGAAAGTCCTGAGACTTTCTTCACTCACTATGGGAGCATTTTTGGCGTTGGTAAATACAGACCAGGACCAACTTAGGTGCAATGTTCCAAGAGAGGGAGAAAACAAAGCACCTATTCTTAACTGCACTCTGCAGCCACCTGAAAGGAGGGTGTAGTGAGGTGGGTGTCTCTTCTCCCAAGTAACAAGCACTAGGACATGAGGAAATGGTCAACCCACCACGAGTATATTTTGGTACAACTTGTGTTCTGAAAGATTTTCACTAATTTTTCACCTCTTAAGTGTTTCAACACATAGTGTTCCTGTCATCTTTTTAATTTGGAACTTCTTTTAGATTTTTTTTTTTGTTTAAAATAGACTCAACCATACAGAAGGCAAATATATTTCTATTCAATAAAACAAAAGAAATCAGTCTTTTAAGAGTTGCAAAACACATTAAAATTTGCTTTAACACTGGAATAAATTGGACCAAAGAGCTGAAATTTGGCAGAAGTTATATCCCTATGCAGTACAGCAGTAGAATCTTTTGAAGTTTCTCAGTAAAAGCCAATATTGACTTTTTGTGAGATTTAGCTGCATGTTTTTTAATTTACCTATCAACCCATATATGTACAGGTTATGTTTTAATTATGTTTCTCAGTAACAACACTGGATCACACAATTGAGCTCTGTCATAGTGAGCACGCTACTATTCCCAGGTCCATTTTTCATTATGTTTTCCTACTTCCTGTTATGATGGAAACAACAGGATCCTAATTAATACATTCATTCTCACCTGTTGTTATATTGACCTTCTTATCTCTTCAGGTGGTGGGATTTTCAAACCTGGCTTTAATGGATGCTTCTTCCAGTCTTACAAGAAGCAGCGAGGGCTATGTAGCTCCTTGGAGCCGCATTTTAAGATTCGGTGTGTCTGCTGCACTCTGGATAGCCATTGCCATCCTACAAGTATGTGAAACACATGACATCTTGAATTATCATTTTCAGGCTGGTTCTTGGAAGCTAGAATAAATCTCTAGACTGTCCAAACTGCTTATCATAGCATGGGGTATGTTCTTAACTGTTATGTTTAGTTGTTTTAGCATAGTACACCTTTGGGACTCAAAATGAATCTTCTGAGATATGAGACATCTGACTTTGGAATCGGAATTTTAATCCTCTCAAAGTTGTGAATGTATGCAAATACTTTGTTTTATTTTAAACAACTTCGAAGCATCTGACAAGTTCAAAATAAAAAGCAGATTCTTACTACAACTTTACTTCTTAAAGGAAGTAGTATGTCAATCTCATTTCATTAAGTCCAGTGCCGTGGTGCATGCTACAGAAGTCTGTTATTTGTGGGTGTTAAGTGATGAAATTAATTGCTTAATAACATCAAATCTGATGAACTAATAAAAGAAAATTTGGTTATTTCAGGTTATATTTTTTGCTGTGATTTATGAAAGATTTGTTGAAGATAAGATAAGCCAATTTGTTGATTTGTGTTGCGTGAGCAATGTAAGTATTTCTTTGTCTCATTTGTAGTGTGGCATTGTAAATAGAATAGTACATAAGATAGTTTTAAGAATATTAAATAATATTTATTCATTTAATTTAGATTACTAGCTAACAGCCAAAGCTGGTGTTTCCTTCAGCTCATTTTATTGGTGAACTCTGCAAGATTTCAGTTAAACTTTCATTGGAAAATTATTTCAGAAGCATAGGTATCAATATGTTCTTTTAGACATCTGATTTTTAGGTTTTTTGGTTGCTTTTCTTTTTTTTTTAGTTTAAATTGGTTACATATGCTGGTACAGAATTCAAAAAACACAAGTTATAACAGAAATTAGGTGCAGAACCACTTACTGCCATTCTGTTTACTGGTTTGTGTTTTAGTCCTTCTGACTTGCAAGTTGTCTTGGTTTTATTTAATACATGTATGTCCAGTTTCTGCTCCTGTCTTGTGCTTGTCCCTCAACTGCTGAACTTCATTTTGTCCCTGTTAACGGTTATCACCTTTTGCATGCATTTTCTCTTACTCACATCTGAACTTTCTCTTCTTTACATATGGATTTTGAAGCTTTATACTACAGGAATTGCCTTTTAACCAAAGAGGAGTAGAGTCAGAACAGATTGGATTACCTCATTTGTCCAGGACTTCTTAAAAATACCGATTTACCTCTTTTATCAATCTTTCCAGCCGTGGTTGTTCCTCTTCTGTGAAACATCCATGTAGTACCTGGCTTGTAGAAAAGAATTAGTTTTGGAGTTTATATGATACAAACATTGTATCATACTGAATGAAGTTCTGCTAAATACCATCTTTTAGGAGTTCAGCTGGAATCATGCATATGTATTATGTAGCACAGAAATAACCTTTGAATCAAAATAAAATCTAATGGCTTTAGCTTCTTGGCTCAATGGAATTAAACAGCAGCAAATCCTTGCTGTTGATAAACTAAACTTTAAGCTGGTATGTGTTTTTAGTTATGTATAAGTGAAACTAATTAGTAAAAGAGTTGCTAAATATTTTTCTCCCATATTTTTTTCAGTACCTGCCTACTTTGTATTTGTAGCAGGGCTGGCTGGTTTGACTGATCTTCACTGTGAATTCAGAAGATCAAAAATAAAATGATAATTGTTGATTAAAGTGTTCCCTCTTCCCCCATTTCTTAGATTTCAGTGTTTCTCTTGTCACACAAGTGCTTTGGTCATTATATCCATGGTCGCTCAGTGCATGGACATGCAGATACCAATATGGAAGAAATGAATATGAACCTGAAGAGAGAAGCAGTAAGTAAAAGTATTCAAGTTTATACCTGCTCAATTATTTATTTTATATAAAGACCACACACCTTGCATTATGGATCTGTAATTGTGCCATGAAACATTGAACCATGTTACTTAAAAGTAGCAGCTGTTGGTATGTAAATATATGACTCAGTAGTTCTTTTAACCAGCTCTTCATCTTGCTTTTTCTTCACTATTTTGTCTTGTTACTTGTTCACATTTTGAGGATATAAAATACCTGTTTCTCTAAAAAGATTTTTTCATGTATTTAAGAACCTTCTTCTCAATATAAAAGCTTTTCATAAGGTCACAGCCACATTCAAAAAGGTGCTTACCAAAAAGCTTTTGTAAAGTGACAGATCTGAAACACTAATACAGAAACTTGTAATCTGCCAATCAGTTTTTTATTCTGTCTCTTCTACTATGGTGATACATCCCATTCTTTATAGAAATTAATTTGCCTAAGTATTTTTTCTAGTTTGTCATATGTTACATCTTTTCTGCAAGATCAGGCAAATATAAAATGTCTAAGAGAAGACCAGAGACTGCATTAAATTTCATGACATCTTGTATCTTTTTAGGAACAACTAAGAAAGTACCTTAAATAAGGATATTGCTATCTCAATCTCCAGTGGACAGGAAAAAACATAACCATGTGAAAATTAAATCTCAAACACTGAAATACAAAGGAATCTTATTAAAAATGTTTTTGACTTATATGTTCCTACAGTTTTCCCCTAATTGCTTATTTTAATATAATTTTGGGAAAAGCAGGGGGGTTTCCCCATGCAGATGTTGAATTTTTTATTTTCTTGGGGTTTCTGATCTTTATTAAATGTGACCTGAAAAACACATGGAAAAGGTCAGGAATCCAAAACAAACTAAAAAAAAAGCGAGACAAGTATAGAAGAAATGACAGACTTAAAAGAAGAGTCTTCAGAATAAATATCAGAATATGTATGGTTAGAAGGTCATGAACCGAATATAAGTGAAAGGAGAAATATGACTTTGTGACAGCAGGGGTCAGGATTTCATGTCCTAAGGAAATCTTGCTGCCGTAGAACAAGGGTGCAGTGGATTCAGGTATTTAGAGATATGAAGTATTATCTACACATGAAAGAGGAAATTAAAAGCTTTTGACTATTTTTGGGTCTATGAATGACACTAATAATGTTAATTTACAATTGCTTTAATTGTATAGGAAAATCTGTGTAGTCAGAGAGGTTTGTTACCAAACACAGATGGCCAGACATTTCAGATTTCCATTTCAAGAAAAATGCGACTGCACTATGACTGGATTCATGAAACCTTAACAAAAGTAAGTGAGATATTGGTATCCTTTAAATGTTATTTAAAATAGGAATTTTTTTTTAAGTCTTGGTTTTATATTTCAGAAACGTGGTCCTGCCAGGCTTTTGGACTCATCTGCAAATACTTCTGAACAAAGCACAAGGGCCTACAACACCATGAACAAATTTCTCAGTTCTTTTATTGATCATGTATGTATATTGACTAGATTAAGGAAAAGATACTTATTCTAAGTATAAACTAAAAATTTTAAGTCTAGAGGACTGTAATTCCTCTCTAGGCATATGTGCTTTAAGATTTGTTGTTAAAGATTTTATAGCATCCAGAACAGTGCTTCATTCAAAAAAAACCCACAATTGGAGTGCTGTCCAGTGGTGCAGACTGCACTTAAAAATGACAAATCCTTTTTTGTTATGTACTTAATTTTGTCTTGGAATAGACCAGTGGGTTTTGTTTCATTCATAAAGGTCTAAGTAGCTGTACTTCACTTTGTAACAGGTTTGAAATCATAAAACAAGAAGTGTTGTTTTTCTTTTTCTTACAGGTTCAGAAAGAAATAGATTATATTGTTAAAGACAAGTTGCTGCTTGAACGAATTCTTGGCATGGAGTTCATGGAACCAATAGAGAAAAGTATTTTTTATAATGGTAAAAAGATGTGTGGTATTTGTACTATGTTAAGTCCCCTGGTTTCTGTGTAGATCTCTTTCTTAGGATTTACAATCTAAAATGGGGTTTACAGCAGGAGGGATTATTGAATGACTGCTTGTGAGGGAGGCATTTCAGAGAAGTTCTTTAGGTTACAGAAATCCTGTTTGTAACTTGTCATTTGACTGTGATGATTTTTATTTAAGGCAGCTGGAAATGACAAATGTGCACATGTGTACAGATGTGCACATTTATGAAATTCATAATCATAAGCATTGATAGAAATACATTGTTTGGTAGTCCAGACTGCTATGGTTCCCAGTTTAGATATAAATCAGGATTTTATGGCACTGAAATACATAATTTATAATGAAAATACATGGTTTCCAATCAAACTTGTATTGGACATTTTTCAAAAAAGTAGGAAGAGGGAAAAGAATATGTGTCCTGTAATTGTTTACATATTCTTTTCTCTTCTAGAAGTGGTGCTTTTTGATAAAATAAAGAGGTAGATACATGGTCTAGAGTACTTTGACTGTGAAAAAGGTACTTTCACCTTAAAAGACCCATTTTCTGGGGAACCATTAAATAAAAATAATGCTAAGCTCTGAACCTCCTCCTAAATAAGGCATTAAGCATGTTTTTAGATCTTGTAGAGTTGGGCCAGAGGTAATAGTTACTAAAACTTTCAGTGACAAGGAAGTTACATCTGCTTCTTGGTTTAAAACAACTTTTTAAAATAATCTGATTGAGATTTCAGGAGTGAATAGAGTTGTGTGTGACACATGGGTATTACCTATTGTGTTCATCAGTATGATGCCATTTTATAAGTGAAAGTGAAGTTTGTATTATTTTTCAGTAGAATGACAGGGCAATCTCTGTGTTGCCATAGAATGTCGTAAATCACTCTATCTCTGATTTTCCTTTTTCTTATCAGCTTCCACAGCACAGACTGAACTGCACAAACTTGCAACTCACAGAAATACTAATTTTTTTAAAAATGTTCTCTTTCCATAGATGAAGGCCACTCTTTCAGTGATGTTCTCTATTATGGCAATGAAACAACACTGCTCATCTTTGATATCCTGTTTTTCTCAGTTGTGGATTTAGCTTCCCAAAGCTTTGTTTTAGCAGCTATTCTAACATATTTACAACAAGAGGTAAATTTCAATTTAAGAACAAAGTAATAATTTAAAATGGAAGTCACTATGGCAGTTTAAATATTTAACTAGATAATAAATGCAGTGAGTTAGCAGTGTGCAGTGAGAGAAGATTATACTGAGACCTTATCAAATAGGTTTTTATTTATTTTGTCAAATACACTTGTGAGAAATTAATTTTGTTCACATGGTGATCCTGAATGAAGAGGTTACAAATAATTTTCAATAGAAAACATGAATAGCTGTTAAAATTAATCTCACATACTTCTATCATAATTTAGGGTGGAAAG
Organism: Nicator chloris; assembly: GCA_013400495.1. Classification (NCBI taxonomy): domain Eukaryota; kingdom Metazoa; phylum Chordata; class Aves; order Passeriformes; family Pycnonotidae; genus Nicator; species Nicator chloris. The sequence continues at coordinate 6,620 of WAAE01001490.1, forward strand.
GTAGCAGAAAATGTTTTAAAAATGCTAAAGGAAATTAAGCACCTAATTCATGTTATTTGTGATTTAAAGATAATCTGAAGTTACTATTTTATATTAGATACTGAAACATACTAGTGTAAGTATTTCTTCATTAATACATCTTTTCCAAACTGTTCTTAGATATTTAGGTTTATTCGTAATACGCTTGGGCAGAAGAATTTGGCATCCAAAACCTTGGTGGATCAAAGATTTCTCATTTAATTGAGAAGATGAAAAACTGTTAAGAATTTAATCATGGAAAGTATGAACACGATCAAAGCATCTCTGACCTGCAGATTAATTGTAGTGCACTTTTCAACAATAACAATGTAATGGGTTTCAAACTTGTCATGTTTTATATTGTGTGCTATTAAGCTTTATTTTTTCTGTATTTATAGGGGTTTTTTTAAAATTTGTGAACACTAAGCCATAGGCCTTTAAAAAGAAAGGTACATGCAAATAAGACAGAAGTAAACTTAGTGCTGTTATTATTAGAATAAGATAAAAATTATTTTATGGCTTTTGACAAAATACAGACCACTGACTGAGGCAACAGTTTGAGCATCTGATTGACAGGAGAGGTTGCCAACCCTGAAATTCTCTGAAAATACCTTAAATCTTTTTTCCTTTTTTAAAGTTATTTTGAGGTGTAATGTTTAGCAAATATGTCGAAATTTACACAGCACAGGATTTGTTCTGAATTAAGTTAGTATTTCAAGAGGAATTTTTAAAGATCACTTACTTGCAGTGACTCTCACTTGAAATTTTAACATTTCTGTCTTGTGTCATACAGTATTGTATAATTCTGTCTCGTCTCTTGGAGTTTATCACTGTTTTTCTTGGGTGTGGCCTACACATGACATCCCGAAGATGTATTTGAGGTACAGTGGTGTTACAGTGATGTAGAGAAAGAGGCTATGATAGAGCAGAGGAGATGGTCATCAGCATTTGGGATTTGTTGTTGATCATCTGTCTTGCGATGCAAGATGTTCAGGGAAACAACAGTAATTATTCTGTTCACTTGTTCCACGCAAGTGAAATGGAAGCAAATTTTTTAAATCTTTTTAGAATTGTTTTCACAGGTGCTCATGGTCTCTTTAATTTTCTGATTTTATTATCTTTAGATATAACAGAGACCATAATCCTTTTACCATCAACATATTTTTGGAATTTAGACAAGTTAATAATTACTCAAGTGCCAAGGGAGATTGTGAATGGCCTTCCAATCACCTTAAACTGAGATGTCTACCTCCCATTTTTATCACTGAAAAGTCCCCCTACCTTTTTATATTTAATGTTTTTTCAGTAAATGGATAAACACAAATAGTGTTTGCTGGGTTTATAGCTGTTACTTGTCTTTAGATGATTCAACAAGGGACTTACATGAGCAAAAATACCAGAAAAATATCAGTCAGCATCATCTCATGTTTATTCTGAAACAGAGACTGAGGACATGATTTGTTGAACATGTGCAGACATGCATATCTGAGTTGAAGCAGCATTGCATTTCAGATGGTTTTTGGTGTCATAAAGAGGAACATATTCTCATGTTGGTACTATGTCATATCATACTCAACTGAGAGTAACATAAATCTCTCAGTCACTGTTGCTCCATTGCATTTGCTTTTCGTGTTGCAAAGCCTGTGTCACTTGCTACTCCAATACAGTTGTATTGAGTGATAGAATGTGCCTGCCAGTAAGGCTGTGACCAGAGAGATAACTGAAAGGTTGATTTGCAGTGGGACATCCATTTATTAACGTGCAGTTTAGCATGGGCATTTCCATTTCATGCTCTACTTGCTTCTGTCTGCTTATGGACACAATTCTTAGTTTGTTGGTGCACACTGTACCTCAGAAAAGGTGTGCATACAGAATTTCTAATGGAGTGAAGTGTTCAGGATAAATACAATTAAAGTTGTTGCATTTATGGTGAATATAGTAATTAAAGTGTCCATTAGGTTCTGGATCTGTTTCAACAGCCAAAAATCATATTTCCACTGAGAACCATGACTATATGAGCTCATTAATTGTGAGGTTTCTTGTCAGTGATCTACTGAGAGCCAAAACCATAAATTAAGCTAAGGAGCCATCTGAAAAAGAGTCTGCAGTAGGACATTCAGAAGGCAAAGTTAGCCTCACCTGGTGTCCATGTATTTCTTTGGTGGATATCGTTGCATTGCTTAACTAAAGTTAAGTCCTTACAAGTTCTGCTGCAAAGTCCGTGTATGAGAGGAAATAAAATCGTTGTCATGTGACCATACTCATGCTAACAGATGTGACTAAAGGGGTGTAGGGAGTTGCTGTGGACCATTAATGAGCGAGGATGACCCTGCTGAAGTGCCCTAATACTGGTCTTTAGATGAGCAGAACTGTGAATAGAACTGTGCATCACTGACAGTGGTCACAGGCACAGGCTTGTTCTCTCTGAATTCCAGTGACGGGTTCATGAAGTTTTTCCAGGGAACAGAACCACACCTCAACCATACTCCTCCAGAGTGGTCAGGTGTATGACCAACTACAGTCAGAATAACTAAACTAACTAGACTTGGGTGAATCAGAGAGCAGAATGAAGATGTGGTTGTGCCATCTGTAGATGTGTGGTTTAAATTAGTTCAGTTTTTATCTGTTCAGTACCAGCAGAAATTCAGACATTTCAGCATGTGGGCTCTCACTCTGTACCCTGTTCTCAATGCTTGTGCTAACCAGATGCACCTCCACACAAAACTCCTGCTTGGAGTTTGCTTTAGATATGCCTTTAATTATCTGCTGCACAGTAGGGCACATGAAAGCTTTAATGACCTTGCATTTTGCAAGAACTACTGCTAAAAGCAACTCTTCTTAACAGATAAATGATAAATTAATCTAAAAACATCCTGTCAAAACAGTTCAGTCACTTGGCCCTCTCTTTCTCCTCAGTGTACGCACTACTCTGTTTTGTTTTATTTTTCCAGATCATTTGTCTAAAATGTTAATATAGCTAACATAGGCACTCTACATAACTTAGGAAATAATTACAGGAGTCAAAAGCTCCAGGAATTCAGAGGAGCTTTTCTTCCCTCTCACTTTCCAGTGAACACTTGGAATGGGTTGACTGAGCTTTGTTCTCCTATTCCTTGATATTTGTTCAGGAAATATCAAGCTTGATATTTGTTCAAGAAATAACCCTTGTGATTGTATTTCCAGCTTAATTTTTTTTTATTAATATGCACCTACAATGTGTTGTTCATGTGATGAGTGTCTTTCAGGTTTCTAAATGTTCTGTTTGCCCACATGGCATTCCAGTCTCTCCTGTCTGTTTCTCTGAGCAATAAAAGAAATTCAAGGAATTGAGATGGGTTTTTTCCCACTTGTTAATTGAGTTGACCCAAACCTACAATGTTTCTTCTTCCATGCACATGAGAATAGGTCCAAAGGCTGCTGCTGGCTCTACAGTCCAGAGAAGCTCTGTCAGAACAAGTGTGAGAAAGGGGTTTTGCAGTCCGTGTAACAATGGAGGGTATGGTTTTGGATAGCCAAAACTAATGGAATGAGATGGTTGTTTTTTGCCAAGTTAGATACCAAACAAATTATTTCTACAAATAATTAAAATTTGTATGTATAGACAAAGTACAGTAACTTAAAAAATACGTTAAAATTTACAGGTTTCATTTACTGGTGAGGACTTGCCATTTTACTAGAACATTCATTTGAATGGTAGGGGCAGGTGGGTGACTGAGGTAAACCCTACCAGAGGTGAGAAGTGGAGCTGGCAGGGTGCTCAGCTTCCACCCTCCCATCAGCTGCTGCAGCACGGTGATGCCAGCCAAGCCCAGCTCGAGGAGTTTTGGTTTGTTTTCAGGCTCAGCAGCAGTGTTTGAGCAGTGGATGAAGGGGACAGTGACATTGTGACATACTCCTAAGAAAATCACAAGTAAATGGATGGTGGAAGGAGGTAACTACCAAACCTCTCAAAACTGGTCTCCCTCAACACTACCTACTTTCCCCTAACTTTTTTTTCTTTACCCAGTATTACGCCCATTTCTCCTGTACCTTTTCACTGACTAAAAGCACTGTTCAACTCTCCTGTGCCCCAAGCCACTGCCTTCAGGCAGTGCCTGACACAACCTCCTCCCTCACCCCATCACTGTCAACTGAGATGCAGATCCTGCCCCTCCCTTCCTGCAGGTCTGGCACGAAGGCTCTGCTGGGGCAGCTGCTGCCTTTCTCCACTTCCCTGGGCACATGAGGAGAGATGTGACCTCAGCAGGAGAATGCTGCTGAGCTGAGCAGCACTGTGTGCCAAGGTGTGCCTCAGGGTTGCAGCACAGGTTTTGGTGAGAAAAATAAAAATCCAAACATAGTCTTAAAAGTCAGTTAAAAAGCGTGAAATCCCAACTTCCGTGTGTGGCTAAAAGAAGGAAAGAAACCAACACGCCTCAAAAAACCCTGCTCTTTGAGCACTGGCTTTCTCCAGCTTTGCCTCTTCTATTGTCTACATATCATCTCCATCCCAGAACACCACTTTCCTTCCTTCCTTCCCAGCCTCGTACCATGAGACAGCAGACAGATGACCCCTGTGAGAAAGTCACAGTCCTTGCTGCCAAAGGGAGTGGGGCTGTGGATGATGTCCTGCAGGCAGGGTGGCCGAGCTGTGCCAGCCTCCAGGGGCACAAGTATGCGGGCAGCTCTGGGCTCCAGTGCCCGTGGGGAGGACCTGGATCCACAAGTTGGGCTGGAGATCCTGGAGCCTGTGGAACAATCCGCAGGGAACTCCACGGGAGGTGCATTTGCCTCTCTGCAAGCTGAGTTACATTTTACCCTGGTAGAGCTTCAGTAAGCTGTGATGGTCCAGAGGCCTGGCCAGCTCTATCCCTCTCTGTTCCAGACTGCTTGACCAACCTACTGATGCTACTCAAGACTTGTCACCCCTTTAGTTTTCCCCTGTGACTTCAGTCACAGCAGGAGTAGCTCCAAGCCTGGGAGCGGAGGAGAGGTGAGGCAGCCCTTGGGGTTAATGAGGAAATATTTGATGTTCCAAGCTCATCTGTGGAATAGCTCTGTAGAGGTCAGGAAGCAGCAGTGCATTAGCTGACACAGAGAATTTCCCTTTGAATGTTTATAATTCTTCTTTGGTTAATTTGTGAAAGCTGAGCCCACACCTGTCAATCTCCTCACAACCTGTGGTGTTCATGGAATCAAACCAGAGCCTGAATCTGAGCAGAGAGAAGGAAATGTACTTGCCATAGCACTAAAGCAGTTATTCCTGGAAAGCCTGCAGCAATTAGGAGACAGATCTAGATGGTTTATTTCAGTGGTTGTGTTTTTTACATAAGTGCCTTTTATTACAGAATTACCAAATTTCCATTTTACAGCTCTGTGTCGGTAGCAAAAAGGCTCATGCAGTATGGAGGAAATGGGAATGGATAATATGACACGTAACCCCATGGTCACCATAAATTTCTAACCCTGGTTTATAGCTGCAGGAAAATAATCCCCTTCAAATCATACAAGATATAAGTCTCCAGTTCTTCCTGCAAATGCTGAATGGAGATATTTGCTTTTGGCTTTGCCTGATCTCTGGGACAAGAAGACTTGCACCAGTGACCTCCAAAGCAAACAGCTCAGTACCTCCCAGAGCCTGATTCCCCTTCCTATCCATGCCCGCCCACTGGCAGCCAACCTGCAATGAATAAATTTTGCACTTTCATGTACTCGAGTTCCCCCTGAATCCTCTACACACTCCATGGAGCTGTTGGGGCAGCATCCCCCCTCCACAGCCTCTTGGAAGATGAATCTGGGCACTGGCTTTGGTGCACATCCCCAGGTTACTGCCCCACCTGCACCAGCCCTTCTCCTCACCTCTTCCTTTTCAGGCTCACCTGGGCCTGCAGAGAGCCAAGCCCCAGAAACATTGTCAAGGGGATTGCAGGAGTTAAGCTGAAATCTTAATGTTTATTAACAGCTGTGCTGAAAGCTCGGTATTTATTGCGCTATCCTGGAAGGTCAGAGCAGCAATGACGCCAGGAGAGGGACGCCTCAGGTGTTCATTTCTCCTAAAAGCATACAGCACAGTTCCTGTTTTTTTGACAGTTTGAGACAGGGAAGGAAAAGGCTGCATTTCCCGTTTGCAACATTTTCTTTTATTCGTGTGAGTATTAAGAGCTGAGCTTCACTGTTGAATATACCAATATTACTTGTACCTTGTAGTGCAAGTTATTCTCTACAAACACTGGGAAATATTACTGCATGGCCAGGCACATGACAGGAAATGCAGATTGCTTTCTGTGGAGATTACAATGCAGGGAGTACTGTGACATGGGGCACCCAAAAGCTCAGTGCAGAACTTGATGAGACTCTGGGTTCTCCCCACATCATCCTAAATCCACAGGGACAGGGAGATACACCTTTTCATACGGATGGAGGCAAAGCCTGACAAATTTGTCTGTGTAGACATAGTTACAGTTCTTAAAAAAAAAAAAAAAAAAAAAAAAGGAGGAAAAAAAAAAAAAANGGAGGAAAAAAAAAAGAGAGAATATGGCTGCCCAACTTGTACAGGCAGCTGCAGCTCACTGGTGGCTAACACTGGTCTTACAGCATATTATTTCTCTTAGGTGACACCCTGTCTTTGCATTTGCAGAAACCCCAGCACTGTGCCATTTGGAAGCCAACACAACTGAATTCCTTTGAGGGCTGCAGATGCTGTGATGAGTCTCAGGGATTTGTGAGCATGGTGATGGGAAAGTGTCAGGTCTGAGACCTGTGGATCAGGACCATCTGGTCTGTCAACAGGAAGAGCAGGATCCTACAGTGATGCTGTCTGGTTTGCAGCTGCAGATGTGCAGCTGCGACACCCCTGCTATACAGGTTGTAAGGAAAGGTTGGCTGCTGTCAGTGAGGAAGTTTTGCTTCCTCACTCCAAATACTGTGAGCAAACCACAATTTCCTCAATCTCTTTAGCTGTTTAGAGCTAGCATTGCTCTCCAGTGGTTTATTTCTGACAGCGTGAATAAATGCAGAGAAATGCTTTGATGACACACTTCTTTGAAATAATAATATTCATTGCCCATGCTCAGCAGACATGAAGCCAGAAGAGACCATGAGGTAATGGAACCTCCCTCGGTGGCCACTCAGGACTCTTGGCTCCTCTGGCACAGTCACGCTGATTCCCCATCCCATGTCATCAAGGGAAACGCTGCCGTCACAGCAACCATTGCCAGGGAAGGGCTGGGATTCTGTACCATGCAATTAAGTAGCAGACTTTTAAATGTATCTAGATGGGAGACCAGAAGGGAATTTATCTGCTCTGGGGAATGAGTTCTGTCTACTGCTTTACCTGGGAGAGCTTGAAATGGATACAGGAGGTAAGGGCAAAAGTTAGAGAATTTGGAAAGCTTCACCTCCCACGAGTGATTGCCATGCCATCTATAGTTATAAAAGCTGTACTGGAAACCACAGTGTATAATTAGAGGAGGTGGATGTTTTCACATTTTGCCTGTGTGTATGCAGGAGAGTAAAATCCAGGCTGCTCTTCACACCCCTTGTCAGTTTCTCGGCATAATAGACATCTCTCGGCAAGCAGCACAAGCCAGCTCTGCGGATGCTTGTGCTTGGAAATAAACACCTCTAGAACCCAGCTCACAGTTGGGAACAGGCCTCAGCCCCTGATATTACCTGTGCAGTGGCACTGAAATGGATCTAGCTGGGCAAGTGGCTCAGAGGGTTGTTGGTGAGCAAGGAACCCTGGCAGGATTTGCTGTCCTGCAGGGCCAGGATGATGCTGGTGGCATCAGGTAAGAGGAGGAAAAAGTGGAGGAGCCAGGCCTGGGAAGAGGTGTCCAGGGCAACAGGCCTCAGTTTTACTCAGAGACACTGGAGCAAAGTGCAGCACCAACCCAGGACCACAAGTTCTTTCAGCTGTGTTTTGGCATTGCACAAGAAATATAAGGCCACCCATTCTTGTGTGCCCCTTCTCTGCAGCCCCTTTGCCGCAGGGAGAGCTGGCAGTAAAAGTGAATGCGGAACATGCGGTACTGCCCCATCCCTGGCTGCCAGCAGTCCACACACCCAACAGGGGCAAGCTGGGATTACAGTGAGGGTCCTAAGCCAATGCAGTGGAGACAATCACCCAGTGATGACACCTTCTCACGTGGTTTTGTATTCAGACCTTAGCCATAAATTACCAGATTCCCTTGTCCCAGCAAATACATGAGAAAGGCATTTCTTGAGAAAAGTGCCTACAGTCCATGAAGCTGCCATCTTCCAGCTTTTCTATATGACAAAGGCACAGGAGATCCATGGTACAGAAGGCCATATGCACCAAATTAAACTCTGTGGGAGCATTGAAGCCATCAGCAAGGTGGGGAATAGAAAGCAACATCTTGTAGGGCTCCCAGCACTGGGTCTGGATAACCCCAGAGTGCACTTCCTTCCTGCAAACCACCTCTGCAAACAAACCCAATGGTTCCCAGCAGGGTGGCCACGCTGGCATGTAAAGAGTACCTGGTGTTTGTAACCATTAGCCCAAGAATCGGTAGGGACCAGTGACCTTCCCGGCCCCAAGTCATTGCTTAAGAGTTTAAAGAAGGGCTATAAGCAATGATAGAATGCTCCAAAGTTCATATCCCTGTCCAAAATCTGGGCATGGTGAGGGTCTGTGTCTCCTCTGTTGCCAAGGAGTGATTTAGCTAAAGGAAAGGGGAAATTGCCCCATTTACTTCGGCTGGAAACGTTTTTCTCAAAGAAACCGACCAGGCACATGCTGAAACCCCACTATAGACCTTATCCCCCCTGCTGTGTCATAGCACAAGCTCTTGCACAGTTTGCTCCCAGGGTAATTATATTTAGGGTTAACTTCTGAGCAGGGGAAGGTATTCATGCTCCCAATGAACTACACTGTTAAACACAATTTTCCTCTGGGTTTACACACACATAAAAGGGTTGTACTTAAACCAAACCTGGAATAGAAATGTTTCAAACCTCCCTCTTGTTTGCTCAGTTCCAGAGCAGTATTCATTTAAGAATATTGTCTTGATGGTAACCTGTTGGAAAAGTTTAAATTCCTTTCACAACCTGGAGAGAAAAGGGGGCCTCTCAGTGAACGTTATTCCTAGCAGTGGCAGAGGTTGGCACTCCCCAGGCAGCCATCTGTGCCCATTAATTCTGCTGGAAGGCTGCACTGGCTCATCATAGGAAAAAAAAAGCAGATCTCTGGAAAAGCACGAAATAGCTGGTAATTCCCCTTTTGCCTATACCTGAGCATTCATGTTTAAATGAAATACAGTTTCAAAGGAGTGATTTTAGGAGGCTGTGCCAGTGCTGGAGCCCTGCTGGGGTTGACCTGGCCCCTGGGTCAGGAGGCTGCACTCCAAAGACACGAAAGAGAGGTGAAAGGGCCGATGTATGCAGCGGCATCTTTGGGAGCGTGTAAAGCTGTGTGACAAAAGGCACACTTGTGTAAGCCGTGGAGGCTGAAGGAAGAAGGGTGTTTTCTGGCATCCCTTCCTCTCTCCAGCTGCTGCTCCCGGCGCAGCCGCAGCAGCGCTCACACACTCCTGCACCACCCATGCGCCTCCCAAAGGGCCCTTTTGACAGGCAAGCGTCGCGTTAGGATCAGAGCCATTTCACAGCAGCAGCTCGGCTGTCAGGCCGAGATCTGCTCAGCAGGAAACTCGTCGCAGCTGCAGAACGAGGAGCCGCAGAGGCTCTGGGCAGCTGGCCCGGCGCCCGAGGGACAAGGGGCAGTTCTTGGACGTGTTGCTGGGGGTTGCTTGGCTGTGGCCTCAAACTCCTCTTCTCTTCTAAGCTCACAAGTCCATTCGTTCATCCTCTCTAAGGACACTTCCTCACCTTTATGCACCTGCCTATTCCAAACACTCCGTCTCTGACTACCACCATACGGCAAGACTCCAAGTGTCTTCCTGCCCTTGTGTCCCACAGCAGGCAGTCCCACCACCTTGCAGTCTCTTCACGGGGCCAGGGAAGAGAATGGGTACTGCTGGGCAGCTCTGGCTACCACCATCCTGTCCAGTTACACTCAATTGCTGACAGAAGTCAGGCCAGACAAAGCCAAGCTTTTTCTTGGACAGAAAGGAACTACAGGACCACATTTGGTCCATACTTGGGAAATTCTGCATCCAGGACCAATACAGGACATAGTTTTGTTTCCAGGGATAGAGAGGACTGAGCCAAAGAGGGTAAAAACATCTGGGAACATAGGAGAAATGCCTTTTGATGAAACTAGCAGTTGTTTTCAAAAAATACCTGGGTTGAATGCTGAAAGTTTTGGTGGCAATTTAATTTATGTGATGCAACTGCAGCACGGAGAGTGGGAGATGCCCACAGAGAATGGTGGTTGAAACACTCCAGAATACTCCCCAATACTTTGCAAAATGTTGTATCACCTCTTTGGCATCAAATATCTGCCAAGCACCTGGCGATCTCTGGCTCATAGAGCCCGCTCTATGCAGGCTGACCTTGTACAAGGAGAAGTTCTAGCCTAAACCACTGCCTTTCCAACAGCAATCCCAGTGCTGCCAGCAGGGTTTCAATGCTGTGGCTTCTTCATAGAGAACAAAACTGTGACCTCCCCAGACCACCCCATCCATCAGCTGTGTGTCAGACTCTCCTGCTGGCTGCCAAGGCACCAAAACCAAAGGAACAGCCTTCCACTTCTGCTTGTGACAATCTCCCCACTGAACTCCAGTCAAGTTACATAAGTGTCCAACAAAAAGCATAAAATGTATATTAAAGGGACTTCAAAACAACATAGGAATAGGATCTCAGTGAGGGAGAGGCATAAAGGTGAAAGTATAGTCTTAATTAAAGCCAATCTCCCTGTAATTATCGCAAGTTAATGGTAATTTCGTAATGTCGTGCCTACAATAATCCAAGTTAACATTCTTTTATGCATATATTATATATATTGTTATATGGAACAACATGCAAATCACTTCAGGGTTATCAGCTTGTTGTCATTCCCATCTATATCTTATGACTTTTATTCAGAATGTATGAATTGAGGAAAAATAGCTAGACCTTATCAAAGGCCCAGTTATTTTAGATCAATTATGATCAGAAATACACTTCCATGAAACCATGGGGCTATATAGCCACCTGCATGTATGTACATTCCTTGGTCATGAACTCAGTGAATTCAGGGGTTAAAACCACATTTTTTCTCACCCCCAGCATAGCCAAATGTAAATAGGCCACTTGTTTTGCTGCTCTGTTCCATGTATCAGCCACAGAGGGTCCAGAAGTTAGTGCTTAGCTGGCAATTTTGGTGATAACAAGGGAAGCAGAGCAGTGTGTTCATTTACAGCCACATCAGCTCTGCTGACAGAAGTAAAAATGAGCTTTTGCCAACATCAATAAACAAATTAGAAACTGCTCTGGAGAGACAGAGCTCTGGTAGCCCCAGTGCGTCAACAGTGAAAGGAGGGGAGGGCCAGGCCCTTCCAGCCACAACTGCAGGGGATGTGAGGGACCTGGCTGCCTGTAAGGCTGCTCCTCTCTGCTGCTGGCCTGGTGTGAAGGCAGCTCAGGGAGCCTGGCCAGGCACAGGACGAGCAAGGCTATGCTCCCTGGATATGGTGGCTCAGAGTTTGCTGGCCTGGCTCCCACTGGTCACTGCAGCTCCACCAGGCAATAATGGATGTCCCACAGCTGGCAGGAATTTTTGTCAAAACAACGAGTTTTTATCAGAAAATGCCAGTTCATCAAATTCAGCAGGCTTTGAACCAGCAGAGCAGTTTCTAATGATCTTCTAAAAAAAAAAACAAAAAGAAACAGATTCTTTTCAGGACCTTCCTTCCTGGTTTCTTGAGCTGCACTGTTGCCAAGGACTCACACATCCACAGCTCCACAGGGCTGGTAATCTTTCAGGCTTTTTATTTTCCAGGGATGAGAAGCTTGGAAACGCCTAGCACGAATAGGGCTTTTAGGCCCCTACAGAACAGGACAGAGCCTGGCATCCTGGAGGATATCCTGTCACACCGAGGACATAAAGGTTCCAATGCCCAGGGAACAAGGAGCCTGGACACATTGACGAAGACTTGTATAACACAGAAAGAAATTCCTGGACTAAAGGAAGTGTATAAGAACACCAAACCTTAAACAATTAAAACACCAAGATCTCCATTCAGGTTTCATACTATCAAAACTTCATTTTGAAATTGAACATCTCCTTTGTTGTCTGTGAGGAGCAGGCACGCCACCTGTCCTTCCACCCCTGAGAAAGGAGAATGCTTGTGCTTTTTAACTCTCCATCCTTTCCTCTCACTTCTTGCAGTATCTGCAGGTTTTCCTGCATATTTCTTATGGGAAAATACATTTCCCTCAGTGCTGCCTTCATGGTATTGAGGGCACACAATTTGTTCTTTTATCCAAGTGCTTATCTCTCCTGTGTTTGATGTTTATAAGAGCTATTTGCCAATGATTTCCAAGGTGTTTTAAGAACAGGTGTTGCTTCCTTTATGTATGCCAGAGTGAAATTGCCTGTATGAGGTCAAGAGATAGGGCAAAAAAGGGACACACTGCTCTGGCTATGATAGTCTCCCCTTCTGGATAAATGTTTCCTTCCACCACCCAGAGTGAGACTGGGTGTCTGATTGGGTGGGTCAGCTAATGCTGCTGGAGGGAGCAAAGGCTACTCTGTGCAGTCCAAGGGCTCTTCATGCAAGGTGACAAGTCCACAGCCCTCATTGTCTTACCCATGCAGAGCTGTTTGGATGCCTTTCCAACTCTTGGCTCAGAGAAAACTGGTCCCCAGGGCTTACACTAAAGGTGACATGCAGAGCATTTTGTAAACATGCAGGTGCCTAGCTCTGACAGACACTTCCCAGACCCCAAAGGCACAAGGCACACACTTACAGCCTTCCTCACAACTTGAAGTGCTTCTGTCGCTGTTTGTGGATTATTACCTGTGGCTAACCATCTGCTTAGTTATAAGGACCAGCTTGAACTCCTCATTAACAACCATATCAGATATCCACACATTCCTCCAGAGCTCTGGTTCAGCCTCACATGGTGCTGGTGGGCATAAAGAAGCACCAGCTGCAAAGGGTGTCAGACCCAAGCTGAGAGCAGAAAAGGTATCCCATAGTTCCACAAGGTTTGGAGGAAAGGCACTAAATACCTCCCTTTTCTTTTGCTTGAGGGAAGTAAAAGCAGCAAGTGACGTAGGGAACAACAAGAGAACATGAGGAAAGACAATGGGGAGAGAAAAGGTTTCCCCATTGCCACCACTGAGGCTTTGTGCCTACAGCAGGGATTATGAGATGACTTCTGATGTCAAATAAATCATGGCCTCATGCACCACCCTATTTTTCTTACAATTACTTGATTATCAGATCACCTTGTGCATTAAAAGCACCTGCCCCAAGGTTATAGTATTGTATCTCCAGCAGAAGCAAGCAGAAATCATCACCATGCTCAGCATGGTGCATTTTTTTTTGGTCAAAAAACTAGGCAGCTTAGATGACAATGCTGTCCTCTGTAACCAGGTGGCCACCTCCTCAGAAACAGAACAGATGCAAAAAATAAAATGTTACGAAGAGGTTAGGATTCAATAAATGGAGAGACAAACACTTTGATGTGGGGACTGGCCTGTCCTTTTCCCATCTGGACGGCACAGGTTCACTGAACTCAGAGACAAAAGACTGCTCAGTCCTTCATCACCTTCTCTTTGGTTGTCTGCTTTTATACAGTTTGCCACTGGCAGCGCAAATTCTGCACTCAGTCACAACCAGTTGTCATGAGAGCGGATCAACACCTTGCACAGGCACCTGTGCACAGAACATGCCTTTACTGACTGACCTCCATCTCCAGCAGTACTTCACTCTGGGCCTCATCAGATTTCCACCACAGGAAAATCTGGGCATTCCTTCTGGTGCTTTGATTTTGACTAAAAACATAGCTTTAATTCTACTCATAATTTTGAAGAACTTGCATAATTTTAACAGGGCTTTAAAAAAAAATCACGATTTTTCATCTTCTAATTACTGCATCAAAGCTTGAAAAATTATAGATTTGCTATGGTCCATGTTTCAGATGAGGACTCAATGCCAGTTTGCCACTGGGGACTAAAGATAAAGCAAAGATGAAAGAGTAAATGGAGTCCTGTGTGTTCAACAGAGAAGTCAACCATATTGTTTCAAGGCACATTCCAGATACAGCCACATAACTGATTTGGAAAGGAAAACTCAGCTACAGTTTGAGAGAATTCAATGCTAGCTGGAGCAATGATCACTCGCTCTCTTACATCAAAAAAACAAAAACATCCTTAATATTTCTAGCACAAACCAGGCATGGATCCAAAAATATTTTAACTCTGAGCAACTGGGGAAGTGAGCTTTTTCCACCATGCATTCTACTGCAGTGACTCACCAAGGAACTCAGCCCCCATTGTAAGGCATCCTTGCACAGTGATCCATCAGGAGCAATGCTCAGCCAAGCACATGGCATCACAATCACAGGCAGCAAGCAAACTGAAGATTTATTTCACTGTGGGTGTGAATTGCATATTTCATTATGTACACTATGCAGATGAGCTGGGCATATAACCTCAGAGAGCTCAATTAGAACACTAAAGCATGGTGAATACTGGTTTTCCTAAAGTTCTACCAGTACTGTATCAAATATTCAAAACAAAGCTCTTTTCATGTCAGTTGGTGGTGGTTTGCCCCAAATGACCAGGGGATCCCTACTGTAAGGCACATACATGCATAATCCTGCCTGGGAAAAAATTACAGGAAAATAGTCACAGGACAAAGGTTGGCCCTACCCCATCTTGTGCTGTGTGTTCCCTCCCACCCACCATCTCAGGAGAATAAAGCATATTTATTCTCACTACTGTATTAAAGAAGAGATGCTGACTGTTTAACAAGTCCTATGGTAAGACACACCTTTAAGCTCAAAGGGCTCTGCTTCTCCCCAGGTCAATGGCTCCCCTCGCCCCAGCCGAGCCAGCCCCTGCCTCCTCTATGGGCATATTCAATTCGCTGAACCAGCAGTATACAATGCCGTGGGATGGGGGGAGGGGGGCGGGGAAGAGTAGTCATCTATTTCCAGCTTTGGAAGTTGTGTGATCCTGGCAGAGGGTCTGTGAAGCATGCCAGCCGGCACAAGGAAGGGGGCTGGGCTGCAGGTGGGGAACGCGGGAGCGCGGTGAGGATGCGCTGTCGCTGCTGTGTCGCTGAGCCGCTGCCCCGCTCGGGCCCGTCAGCAGGGGAGGCGTCGCTCTCTCCGGTGAGCACTGGGCTGACCCAGATGTGCCGAATCCTCACCGGCAGGGCGGTACGACCCAGCTCCCAGTCTGCTTTGTAACGACTCAGGAGCCTGACAAAACGCCTGAATGGTTGCCAATTATTCATGTGTCATTTTTGATGTGTTGGAAAGCAGCTCATGGAGACAAATTATTCTGACAGTAAGACATACCTTGTTGTTGCCCAGCTAGGGGAGAAGACATTTGCTTTTCAGAAGATATTACATGAAGTCCTCCACGATTCCTGCTTACCAGCCACCATCCTGAGACCTATCCAAACCACACAGAAGTCAGTGTTAAGACCTGGCAGCTGCAGTCACGTTGGGACCTCTGTTTTTTTGTCAAAATAAATGCCAATATAATGCAGGTCTTTACATATAGGATATATCCTATATAAAAGGAAGCTGTCGGTGTACCTGTTTACTTGGTGGTGTATATTTTTGCACTTAATTAAAATGTCAAACTGAATTTCAAGGACTAGGCTGAAGATATGCACAGAAGGCATGCAGACTGGGTGCAGGAAGTACCATGTCGCTCCCTGATTTTGGGGAAAATGACAATGGAAAATGTCCCTCATCTCTGTAAAATGTGCAATTTATATTTCGTGTCAGGTAAATAAAAGTGACTTATGCAATTGTGATTGTGAGATGTGTGGAACACGGCCATGGGACAGTTATAAAGATAAGTTTTAATAAATAACCGAGAAAGAAATATGGAACAAGGCATTTAAACAAATATCTTGCTTACTCATAAGTGAATAAAGTAAGCTTCAAAGTTTTCACAATACAAGTTTTGAGGTTGCTGTTCTAACTAGTAGTTTTTATAGGCTTTTAATAAGTATTTGCTATAACAATAAAATTATAATTGCTTGCAAGTAATTATTATAAGCTTTAAGCTGCTTTGTAATAAGATGTTTAGAACTATAGCTTTAGAATGTATGTGAAGATTTGTGATCACCTAAACAAAAGGTGGAAATAACCTCATCCTAGACCTGTTACCAAAACCCAGGATATTGGAAATTTATGATCCTGAGAAAAGGAAGATGGATATCTNCACATTTTCTCAAGCATTTTTAAATGAATGTGCAAGATCTTTCGCACCACAGTTAATTACAGAAATGGAAATGTGTCTCTCACTGTCCCAGAGCAAGAGAAGCAAGGTAAGAAACCACAATTACAATACAGTAGTGCCAGTTTCTAACATCAGCTGTAACTATGGCAATCTTCATTCACAGTATTTAACTGAGACTATAGAAAAATAGTGCTCTTGGCTAGCTTGAATAAATTGCTACCTCACCAGCTTACAAATGTTTCAAAGACATGAACTTTTACAAAAATAAAATTTTATAAGAAGTTTGTATTTGCAGAAATTATTTGACATTACTTCTGCATTGCCTGTTCATGTTGACTACAGGGACCTGGCTTTTCAGAGTAGCCAAGCATTAAGGGAGATACATTTCAAGAGGACAGGCAAAAACAAAACAAAACAAAACAATAACAAAAAAATTTTAAGTATTAACGTAAGTTCTAATACAATGTGCTGTTACTGTGCAATTACTGTTAAAAGCTGGTACTGTCAGCAACAGTATTTTACTTTTCCTGGGTTGTATAAAGTCAAAAGGGGACACTGGGCCAAATTCTTCTCTCACTTACATGTGTGTTTTTCCCTCCCAACTTCATTGGCGTCAGCAGCCTCTGCTTGTTGCATTGCCACAGTTCCCAGTGCTCCCCATACATGAGCTCAAATAAAGGAGTAGTGTGGTATTAAGACAAAACAAAATAAAGCAGAAGAAATGGATCGATATAGCACATTTCCTCTCTGCATCCAGCTCCCCTGGGCTGTCAGGGAGTGCTTCACTCGCCAGCTACTCCCTGGTATGTGGTACAAGCCTGTTGTTCATCTCTGCTTCATACAGCATTTTTCTCTACTCTTCTGGTACAGAAAGTAAAAGAAAAAGGATGAAAAATAATAATTTTCAAACATCAAACCTTTCTTAATAGAGGTGCTTGGTTTAAGACAGCCAGTGAACAAGTTTTTGCTTGCTATTTATTGATGTCCAAGAGAAGCTAGAGAACACTCTGGATGCTGTATTTATTTCAAAGTTCACTATACCAATGTATCATGTAGAGCAACTGCACCATACATGTGTTTGGCAAACACTTAAGCTAATCCATAGCCACACAAGTTTGGTTAATGGTGCTTGGAGGCAACAAAGAAGGCATTTCTAGTCCACAGGGATGGGCACACTTCTGTCAGGACTCATCACTGAAACCCAGCGGGGTCAGGGACATCTGGCTCCCCAATATCACATTACATCTGGTGATTTGGCCTTGGTAGCAAGACCAAACAGGCTTGGCCACAGTAACAAAACAAAAGGTAAAGGTGGCAAGGCACTTGGAAGAATTATGATTGCTGTAGGCAAGATAAAATAATGAAAATATGATGGTCTGCACTGTGAGTGCTGTAACGATGGCCTTAAGGAATGACTGTGGAAAATGGTACAGTGTGGGAAGAGACTCAGTTATGCTATAGTCCCTTTTCCCTTAAGTATTCCTTGAAACTTTTCTTTTTTAAAGAAAGACCTAGTAGCAAAACACTTTTAAACTTTTCTTTACTGACATGATTGGAATGTTTGGGTGTGAGCCTTGCTGCAGTATGTGTTACAGGCTGAACATTCTGCAGCAAGTCCCATGCCTTTGAGCACAAGCTGGGCACAGGGAGTGCGCTTCTTGTGCACATGGGAGCCCTGATATTTCACTGTCTGGAAACAGTTCAGAGTTGTCAGCAACGCAGATTTGCTAATCAAAACTCCACATGGCTGAAGGACGCACATACACTGACCTTTACTACAGCCCTGGGAATGCTGCAGCAGCCTGAAATGATTTTCTAGAGTTGCTCCCACTGTTTGAGTTCTTTCTAAGTACTGGCGGGGATACTTTGCCTCCGAACAAAGCACCTTTTAAATATGTACTTTTCAGAGAGACGGGAGGAATTGTCTCTGATTCAACAAGGTTTTCAAGATATCCTTTCCAGATTACTACAGTGGTTTCATTCAGTTATGCAGACTTCAAATTAAAAGTTAATGAAATCTAACACACTTCTTATTTCTCCTGAGGCGCATTTGCTCTCCTATTCAGACGACTGAGAAAAGTAAGTCAGAAGAGAATGCCTCCTTGTCTGACAAAGGGTGCAGGGATTCTGGGAACTGCTTGGCAGCAAATTCCTGCATCAACACCGTTGCTGTAATTTTGAATCAGTTGTGCTCATTTTCCAAGTGTGCTTTATAGCCACCTCCCACATGGCAATGCATGAGCAAGTAAAGTATCATTAGCTTTGATGGGCACCCTTTGTCTTCCCAGGAAATGACTAAATGCTATCCTCAAAAAGCTGACCATTGGAGAGAAATTACAGACTCATGTTTGGCACAGAGTGTGGTGTTCACAGCTGTACTGACTGCCTGCCAGGAGCTGCCTGCCTAAAGAACATGCTGTCTTCCAGCTGCTCGACCCAACATAGTCCAAGAGGATAAGAGCAGTGTTAGAGAAGTGAACGGACTTTCTGTTTGCAGATTTCTCTTGCTTGGTCTTATAGCTCTTTTCTGGGGAAAGTGAGCTTGTTGTCAGTCTTCACATGATGGCAGATTCAAGTGTTTCCTGGATTAACCTAAGGCACTGCTTTTTGACTCAGGGCAAGGTGTCCATTATTAACATGCAAGAAAAAAACCCCACCCTGTGACTCATGTATTCCACCCACTGACACATGCAAATACAAACCAGAATGACTTGAATACAGGAAAATAATTGGGATTTTTTTTTTTTTTTTTGCTAACATCTTTAAATCCTTGTGCTTCATAGACCCTGTCCTTCCTTATTCCAGCTCTTCTTTTAGCTGTTTCTGTTTAATCCTAGCAATCACCTTGAGTCATGACACTGGGTGTAATGCAAAAGAGTCACATGTACAATTCTTGTATTTAAAAAGTGTTTGTTTTTCTGAACACAGCAAAAAGCAGGCAAACAGCAAGAGCCCACCTGTGCTTACATTCAAGCCCTTTCCAGGAAGTCCTTTGCCCCAGTGTTCTCCTTCCTTTCATGTCCCTGAACTCAGTTTACTCTGCCCTTTGCATTTCTAGCCTTTTTTTTTAATAGTTTTTTTCCCCCTCTCCTGCATGCATATGTATGATTCCACAATTTCTGGCTTAACCACTTTCTGTCTGTATCATTTACGAGTACACTGCATTGCATGCCTATATGAGGACATGCTATTACTTAATTTTGTGATATTGCTGCAATATTTGGGTAGGTGGATTGTACTGGTTTGGGTTTCAGTAATCAGAGTAATTTAACTGCTTCCTCATGCCAAACCAATTTAATGTATTTTTTCCCATCACATAGCTTTTTCTTACTATTTTCTACAAGAGTTGATGTGATTGCAAGTTGATTACATTTTGCTGCGTGAAAAGGGAAGTAAATTAGGATTGCACACATGAATTTTTCAAATGGCCAAAATGATGCTGGGATAGCTCCACAGGCTGATGGAGAGAAGAAAAATCACTCCGAGGGTGTGGTTTTGTATTCCCTCCTGCTCCCCTGGCCCACTGCAATGCCCTTCCCTGCTGCCAGCGACAGCTCTGCGTGCTGACCAGTTGGTGGAGTCATGCCCTGAACTGCTCTGTGAAATGGTCCAAGTTTAAAAGTGCTTTTGGGAGAGTTCAGAGCACTTTGACTTTAAAGTATGGCTGGACACACTTTTTTATGGGTGGTGACTTGGAGCGCCTTGAAGGGACATGAAAAAGGAAGCAAGAAAGGTCTTTCTATAAATGAAGGTACAGTTGGATGGCTTAAACCAGACAGTAGATAGAGTGAACAGAAACATAGTGATCTGCCCTAGAGACCCCAGGGTTATCTGTTCTGGTACCTTTAACCTGTATGGCATCAGTATGACTGAGCCCATTTACGCAAGGCCACAGTGACACATCACAACCCAGCTGTTCACTGGGTAGATCAAAGCACTCTGTGCACTTTGACCATGAGTATTACGTCTTCCATTGGGATCAAATGGTAATGGAGATTAATTACTGTGGAGCACCGAAAATGAATGAGCATGAAGACTGTGCCTGTGATGACAATATTTGTGAATGCATTTGTTTCCTAGTATTGAAAGTAAATATCTTATTCATTATCTCATGGGAATGCATGATTATATCAGCAACACATTTAAAAGAAACAAAAATATTGTGTGCCACAGCAGTTTGCTGGGGAAACTGAAACAGTGAGTTAGGTGAATCAGTCCTTGATAACCCAAACTGTAATTTAAAACGCAAATGCCTTTCTGAGCTCATCTATTCTGAGCTGGATAGAGCCCAGCATGTTTTTAAATAACTCATTCCCATGACCTTTGCAATTCACTACCTTACACAACAGTGCAAAAAAGAGCCTCATACACATGACTCAGGCTGCCTTAGGGTTCCTGAAATTTAAGAAGGCAGCCTACATAACACGGTCATAACCAAAAGGAAAATAAAAGACAGCTTATATAACATCCAGACAAACTGAACAAACCTCTGCAGTTACACAAGGCTGCAGGCTGCAGAGATGCATCCAAAGTTCAAAGAAGTTTCAAAGAAACAGCCTGATGTGGCTGGTGTTCAGCCCCAGTGTTTAAAGTCAACACTAATAGAATAAATAATCCTTATTCTTAAAATACTACTCTAAAACACTTAGCTTTCAATCTGGACTTGCTCCAGGGCATTTGAAACACATTGAGTAAAATGATCATGGGGAAAGAATAAGGTGCCTGGACTGCTAACTTGCAAGCCCAAAAGGTTTGCAGGAAACATGCATCCTGAGCTCCTGAGAAGCAGCAGGGTAGCAGTCATCTTGTCCTTACTGAATGTCCTCCCAATGCTCCTAGATCTTTATGGAGGTTCCTCAGAGGCACAGCCCATCTGTGGGGGAACATGTGATCTTGCACCACCTCCCTGGCCTCTGCCACAGGGACATCATTGAGCTGTGCAACAGAATATGCAGGTTATTCAGACTTGTGAGCCAAATCCAGCCCTGGGCTGGAATCCAGATTCAAGGAAAGCACCCCAGTGCCAAGGCAGGGCAAAATTAGAATGGGGATCTATACATGACCTTATAAAAAATTCTCCAGGAGAAGAAAGGCACCCCTAAAGTAGGCCTGCTGGAAATTATCACAGTCAGGCCTTCTCTTTTGATTAAAATCCTGGCACGGGAGAACAGCTTTGCTCAGTGATTCGGCCAGGATCTCTCAGAGGGAGTTGGCTGCCTCCAGTTCCTGCATACCATAAACAAAGCTCCAGATCCACTTGTAACACAGTGTTGCTCCTTCTGCTTGTTGCTATCGTACCACGTAACAGCCTAATGGCTAAAGCCTTTAACTGTAAAAGGCTGATATAATTGCCATCTTCATTCCACACTGCCTCTTTTTCCAGGTGAGTTGTCTTACTGTCTGGCTGCAGGTCAGCTGAGGCAAGGGCAATGCCCTACCATGAAGTCAAGCCTGGTCACTCACCCAGGAATCCACCACTCCTTGGCTCAGAGGCAACAAATGAGACTCTGTAACCTTCTGCTTAGGACACCTGCCTGGAAGAACAGAATACTGGATCTAGTCAAGGAAGGGAAGAGGTTAGAACAAATATATGTTTGGTTTGTTGTTTAAAAATATAAATTTAATATGAAGCAAATGGTAAATATTTATGCAGATGGAGTCACTTGAGATAAAGTCTATTTATCAACCAAAGAAACCAGTAACCTAACTAATCTTTTTTTCTACAGAAAAAAACAACAAATACTTATTTTTTTAATCATCAAATACAAACCCCAAAGGATACTAGGTCTTATTTTCCCAGCATTTAGGTAAAGCTAAACTGAAAAAGGCAAAGAAGAATGAGAAGGAGGTCACTTTGGTATTCTCTCTAAACTTCCTAGTTACAAGTAGAAATGTGACCTGATCTAGCCCTGGGCCCCAAGACACCTAAGAGGTTGGTTCAGAGCCTACTCTTGGTTCTAAACTGTAATTTCTAATTTTATCTTCCATAACTACTTTTCACTTCAAAGTACACCCTCGTGCTAAGACAATAACACTGGTACTTCTAGTAGCTGGCACTGGTTGCTCTTCCTCATTCCTTGAGAAAATATTAGTCTTTAACATTCACATTTGCATAGAAACATCTCAAGCCAGGTGTTTCTACAGGCCATCCATTGGCTTCCATCTCTTAACTCCAGTGACCTCAAGTAAAGACAAAAGGCTATATTCAATTACCAGTGTCTGAGCAATCTTTTACTTCAGGGTATCATATCTGATAAAATGAACCCAGGAGGTAATTGTTCCAGCAGCATTAGGTAAACAATATTTTATCTGTTGAAAAGTGGAGGCTATTCTCTGCATGGAAAAATGCAGGCAGATTCCCCTCCCAAGTTTATTCACCACTATTTCGCCTGGAGTCTATTGAATCTTTTGCATGGCAGCCATTATAACTGCAAATGTAATTACTTTTTTAAATGACTGTAACATAGAAATATGAAAAAGGCACATGATGAACTACAGCTGGAAAAGGGATCAGACCCTTCAGAACCAAGGTAATTGCTGGATCCAACTTCCTGATATCCTGAAACTACTTCCTCATAGCCAGACACTGATAATGTCCTAAGTATCATTCTTGAAGCTGGCCAAAAACTTATTTTTGTACAGAATTTCCCTTACTTCAAGAAGCTGTCAGAATGCTGTATTCCCCAAACCGGATACTAGACCCTGAAAAACCAGCCCAGGTGTAGAGCGCAAACTAGTACACAACTACAACCAAATGAAAAAAATGCATTTAATTCTCTGCTAATGAGATGGGAATCAACATATAGGATAGTACAAAGAAGTCCTGAGGGGCAAGAGGCAACAGATACAAGCTTAACATGAAAGATTCTGATTAACTAAAAATTAAAAGTCTTCAGAATGAAAGTGGAGAAGTACTGGAACTGGGGCCCAGGCAGACTGGAGAACCTCAGTCCTCAAAGATGTCCAAAACAGGACTGACCAAGTTCCTGAACAATCTGACCTAGCTTTCAAGATGGCCCTGCTTTCAGCAGGTTGTGTCTGACCTCAGTTACTCTGAGTCTAGGAAGCTGGATCTGAGCAGTTGAATGAGTCAGGCCCATTGCTTCATTCCAGAAAGGAATTAAAAGTGAAGATACAAAGGGCCTCCAGGGGAGACAAAATAAACTAAACTATCCTTGAATCCCACAATGATAGCATAATATCCACTGAAAGCATTTGCCACTGGACTTGCCTTTAGAAAGGGCAGGGGAGAGATCAGAATCATGTCGCTCAGTGCTGCTGGCTCACTCTAAAGTTGATAGTCTTAGAGGTTCTTTAAAATTCACCTTTTGCAGGGCTCATTGTAAAACTTCAGAAATGTTCACTGTACTCAGGAACCCAGCTGTGTTGAGGCAGGACAGATGCACCACCCAGGGCAAACTCTCCCTGAGAGGGCAGCAGAATATTTGAATGTACAACCAAACTCTCCTTTTGAAGCATACTGAAGAGCACAGGCCACTGCTGTTTGCAGGTACTCCATCTGCTCTGCGCTCTAGTGACACATTTCTTTTTGCCACACAATGCTCCTGATTTCCGCAAAAATAAATCGCTGCTCTGTGGAACAGCATATTTAGATTGCTGTCATTCCTTCTGTAATGCCCTCAGGAAAGGAAAGAACACAGTTTAGTCCTGTCCAATCCTTCCTGTTTATTCCATACCTGGCTTGTTTGCCTCCCTTATTTTCTCCCTTGTTGGGCTTTTCTTTCTGCTCTTAAAACTTCTATGACTCTTCTGCCCTTTTTTCCTCCTCCAGGTTGGTATGGCAGCCTGCCAAGTGGAAGTGTTTGATCCGTGCACTCAGTTTTAAGACAGGTTTTATGAGCAACTGCTCTTTTCAACAAGCATAGGAGCAACACAGCATTTCTGTAACATTGTGTGCTAGGATACCATAAGAACGTTCAGGAGTCAAGGGATATAAAAACATGTGAAATATTATCCTGTGCTCCTGAACTAGCTTTCAGTAAAAATGAGTCAATAAAAATGAATCAATAAAATATTTATACCTCAGGCACAAGAACCTATTCAAACTAGAAGGTTATTGCAAACACTTGATTGCAAATTAAAATGGATTTTGATGTTCTGTAATAGAGTTTCTCTGGAAATGTATTTTTTTGGAAATGTGTGTTAGGGTAAGTACTGCAGCACTTTAGCTGCAGTGATAATGCATAGCTGCCTGTTGGTTCTGCAGTGCAGAATTAGCCACTGCTGACAACAGGCACATTAAGACAAGAACTGATGTCTCTTGTTACACTCTGTTGATAATCCTTTCATCCAGGGAAACAGGGAGACTTTGCATACCTTGAAGTAGTTACAAGTAATTGCTTTTCCATCAATCTCTGGTGTAAAATGTTAAATGTGGAAAAACATTTTTTTTTATTAGAATTTTTTTTATTCTTTAGAATCAGCAAAAATGGAGTGTTGCTCAAAGTGCACAAAAAGGTTTTGGCAGCAGCAAGATGAAGAGAAGGAAAATCTAACTTTCCAGTTAAATTGCAACATCCAACTTCTGGCAGCAAACCAGCAAACTCACATAAGCTCAGGGAGCAAAATGTCAGCCAAATTTTAGCATTTGGTCTCTAATCTGTGGGATTTATATGTGGCTGCTAAGACTACAATCGTTTCTCACTCAGTATTTTAAAATTCAAATTTTGTCTAATGTTCAGATATATCAACAGGATACTGTGAGACAGGGAGCTACAACTTCCAAGACCAGCTCTAAAAGTAGCTCCTCTCCTGGCCTTAAATCAGGAAGAAAGGGATAATTAAATCAATAAAGAGGGAACTGTACTATTAGCCTTTCAATTTCACAGTAAATTATGGAGAATTGAACTAATGGGCACGAGATGTTCTGAAGACTAAAAGCGCTAAATGCTAACTATTTTGTGGAATCTTTTTTCTAGGTAGGCAAATCTAGACAGCAACATTCTCTGTCAAAGTCATACATGAAGCCACTCTACAAACTCCTCACTTAGAGGACTATGAGGTGATCAGTGGTGACTTCATCCCAATCCATTTCTGTGTATCTGCTCACAGAACGATGACCCAAATTCACCCAGGGAGAGGTCTGTCTTCCCACAGCCTTCTTCCTTCTGACAAGGCAAGAAGGTGACTTGGTAGTGCACCTTTACACAGTCTGTAAGAAAAATCGTAAACTTGGGGGCCTTACAGTCACTCTTGCTGCAAGTAGAAAATTATGTAAGTGGTTGTTATTTCAGCTCATGCTGGCAATCTATTTTTATGCTACCATTAAAAAGGAATGCAAATAATTTGTTTTCCATGCTGTTTAATGAAGTTTTTAATGTATAACAGTGTCTATCAAATGCCTTTTTTTTTTTTCACTTCCAAAATAAGCCTCAAAGATGATGGTGTACCATTCTGGGTGAACAAAGAAATATCTCAAAAGTCACCCAGAACACCAATAAATGAAAATTTAAATACTTTGTGTTCTTAACTACTACCATAGAAGACTTTCATTTCTAAGGATGGCATAATTTTATCTTTCTAGCTGGTTTTTACATAAAGGGTCATGGGGCAATACTTCCCACACTCTTACATTTCAAGTGGAGCTCTTGAGTCTTCTGGGCACTAAGTGCAGATTTTCCTTTGTTTCTTCCCGTGGTTTTGATACACAGCTGTACACATCCTACCGAGTAAAGATGTAAGTATAGTCAAAAATCTATGTTCTGTTACAGCTGCTGAGGGAATGCTAATTGCAACACCCCAAGGCTTGCTAACATCTGCTGTCAACAAAACACAGCAAAGTGGGCATCCCAGACACCCTGAAAAATAGTAAGGAGTGAGAGCACAGGCATCTATAAACAGAGAGATGATAAAGGAAATCAAAATACTGTCCAATTTATATAGTTTCCATATTCAAAAATGTACATGAAGAGTAAGTCTAGATCAGCGTACCTCAGAAGCACATGCAAAATTGTGTTACCCTAGAGATGTGGAACAGGGACAGGACAGTAACTGATAGAGAAAGGAGAGAGGGGAGGCTAATGCTGCTGCCACACCGGGAGGAACCACAAGTGGTGCCCTTCTAGGGAAGGGCTGCTACTTCTTCGTAGCCACTGCCCTCAAACCATTCCTTGCTCGCAGTGACAGCAGCAAGGTGGCGATGTCCGGGCGGAGAGGTCCCTGGTCTTTGGCACTCCACAGCACCCTGCTTTGCCTGGAAGGATTCTGGAGAAGACAAAACACCA
This sequence comes from Nicator chloris, assembly GCA_013400495.1. NCBI lineage: Eukaryota > Metazoa > Chordata > Aves > Passeriformes > Pycnonotidae > Nicator > Nicator chloris. Next base: position 33,194 of record WAAE01001490.1, read on the forward strand.
CGGGGCAAATTAATTGGGGCGGGTGGGAACAAACAAACAAACCCCCACAACATAACCCCCCCATGTTTCAGAATAAGCTTCAGTGGCCACATGCAAAGTTAGCATGCTTTGTAACTACAAGTCAACTCGAACATTTCAAGGGGGAGAAAAAAACCAACAAGGACCACTCTTTAACAGAGTAAATGCCAATACACCCTACAAAATTTAAACATTCTCCCATATTCGGTCTCCGTAACAGTCAGAAGTTGTGTGACTCTGGCTCCTGACCAAAGGAGTGTGAGGGGCTTTCTCAGTGCAGAGAGGTCCCTGGCTTAGGAGCAGACTTTAGCTGTCTCCTGAGGAGTTAATATGCTCCGTACCCGTTAAAGACACTTCACGAACATGTGAGGGGAACAGCCCCGGCCCCATTTCCCACTCGCACAAGCGCTCCGCGGCGCCTCTCCGTCCCCTCACGGATACCTTGGGGGGAGGGGCGTGGGCACAGCGCGCGCGCACTGCCGCCTTCGCGCCTTCCCGCCTCTGCGCCGTGCGCGCGCACACGGCTCCCGCTCTGCGCCCGCCCCCCGCGCGCTCCCTCAGCCTCCGCGTCACGTGCCCGCCTTGCCCTCCTCAGCAGCCAATGGGCGGCGCGCCGCGCGCCGCAGGGCCATTTATAAAGGCGCGGCGGCCGCCGGCGTGAGGCGGTGGCTGCTGTGGGTTCAGGAGTGGCGGGTGCGTTCGGGGCGGTCCTGTCCTTCTACCCGCTTCCCTTCCTGTGCCGCACGGGTCTTCCACCCGTCTTCCTGAGCCGCCCGGGAAAGGCCCAGGTCTGTGCCCGGTACGGGAGGAGGAGGTGGTCGTGCTGGAGGCGGGCGGGCGGCTGGGGAGGGGCGGCCATGTCGGGGCCGCGCAGCGCCTGAGCGGGCAGCGCTATTCGCCGCGGTGCGCAGTGAGAGCGGTCCCTGCCTCTCGCCCTGCCGAAAGGGAGAGCGGGGCCGGCGTGGCTCGGTGCCCAGGCGGGCGGCGGATTCAGGCGATTCACTGTGGAGCTGGTTCAGTCCTATCGCTGGGCGAGTAGCAGCAGCGGCGCCGTGCGCCCGCAGAAGGGCTGTGTGTGCTTGTCTCCTCCTGTCTGCCGTCCCACCTCCGTGCCGGAGCTCTACGTCTTCTCTGACAAACTCTGCCTTGCTTCTCCCCCGCCCCCCGGGCTTCTGCTTTGTGGATGTTGGCGGCTTCATGTTGTGACAGGAGAATGTGTGTATGTCCTGGGCCCAGGCGGATCGGTATGTATCTCCCTTCGCTGAGCGACGGGCTCGGGGGGGTCGGATGGGACCCGGGGAAGGGGCTGCTAGGCTGGGCTGTGTCTGAGGGCTGAGGCCGGAGGGAAGGATTAACGGTGCTGCTTGCGTTGAATGCTTCTTATTCCTCCTTCCCATTTCCACGTCCTCTCTAGCTGGCTCACTGAGGTCTGTTAGGTGTAGGAAAGACACCCGAGTGAGTGTTTTTACCTGAGGCCATGGGTGCCTTTGGCACAATGTTTTGGAGGAACCTGTCTGTGCAGTGTCAATTAGCCCTAATAGTCTGGCTATAAGAACCTTTATTAAATAAAGGTGAAACACTTTTCTATTTTTTTAGTGTGGTACTACAAAACCAGTAAGGTGACCATCTGACTCATTGTTGGTCATATTATATTTACAGTTTGAAAAATAGCAGTTGTACTCTGTTCTGGGCTTGGAGAAATATTTTCACTGGGTTTATCTAATATGGACAAATTTTGATTGAACTGTAAAATTTCTACTTTTTCTTCTCTGTCATCTTTTGATCAACTATAATGATCTTGGGATCTTAATTATTTAAAGGGTAGCTGGAGTATCTGGTTATATTTGGGGCAGCTGTGTTGTGGGGGTAAGTGGGAGTAACTTTATTTCAGTTCAGGTTTGGACACTTGGAATTAGGCATTTACTTAATCAACTTGGCATTCTTGAAGCTGGTACGTGAAACAGACTGATCTCTTCAGCTGATGTAGATCTGCTGTAAATGACATGAGCCATGGAAAATGTGAGGCCAACTTCTTACTACTTCCTCTTCAAAAATTGCATGTAACATTTGATAAACTAATGATTAAAAATCATAAGAGTATCCTCTGGTGGCACTGCAGAACTGTTACAGCAGCAATACATTTGTATTTTTGCTTCATCATGGACCAACAAAACTGTCAGAACAGTTGAGGCACCACTGGGGATCAGCACTGAACACAAATGCTGAGCAGTCAGGACAACTTGATCCAGGTGGAATCTAATGGGAGACTAGTGCTGAAGCTGAGGTGCTGCTGTAGGCCAGGCACATCCATAGAACCTTAAGCAAAATTGTTGGTTTTAAATGTCACGTGAAGAAATATACATAACTGCTACCAAAATAGCTCCTATATAATTAGAAGGCAGTGAATAGAATTTAAAATCTATATTTGGACTTGCAGTCTACTGCTGTCATGCTGTGTGCATGTGAAGCCTGGACTGGAGAAGCAAATGGCTAACATAAATTCAGTATGCATCTGGAATCTTCAGCCAGTTCACTGCTCTTGAGCATCTGGACTACAGTCTGAGCTCTTCCTGATACCGGCACAACAGAAAACTTCAAACTTCAGCTGTCTGTGGGAGACTCAGGAGAGTTTTTGTCAATGTACAACAGTCACTCATTAGTACTGGGGAGTCAGCGGAGTGACAGCAACATGAATTCTACTCTGCTTTCAGCACTTACATGTCATGTAACTGAGAAAGGAGCTTGACTCTGGTTTACTTAAAAAGAACAAACAAGCTTGGAGGGAAGAATGACTTGCCTCCCTTTCTTGAAACAAGGAGAATGGGGTGAAGCTTCATATGTTTCCAGACACTCCTCAGCTGGCCCAGGTGATCAGAATCATGGCTGAAGCTATGGAAAGCTAATGCAATGGGGTGATGCAAAATGCAGTTTCTCCTATATATTGCATGATCCTTTAGACTGAGTATTGGGGCTTGCTGTGAATTTTATTGGGGTTGAGTCCCATCTGAAGTATTGGTATGCCTGCTTGTCTAAAAAAGGAATCCACTTAATGACTGGAGCACCTTGCATAATGCAGCAATATCCATTTCTTCACTAAAACAATTGACATCTAGCACTGCTGATAGATTAGTACTTATGATTGCAGTAAGCCTTCTAATGGTCTTTTCTGAGAAAAAGCTTTTGCGATGAAACTTGATCATAAAAGAGAAAATTGAATTTGCCTTAAATGTGTGTACTTCACACAAGGCACAGTTCAACTCTATTTCTGCTCTGGAATGGTCTCTCAAGTATTACATTGTAAAAGACTTCCTGGTCATGCGGCATAGTGAATCAGGCTTTTGAGAGGCACTCTCACTAGTGTTGTGGTTTGCTATGTAAATTGGGACAAGAAAGAGCATGCTAGTATACTTTTTTCTTCAGGGAAGTGAAAAATAAGGAAAACTTTTAGATGTGGCAAGTAGCAGTAGAATGTTTTGTCAGATACTAGTGGTTTCTCTTAACACTGAACTAGCTTTAGAGTATTGTGCAAGCCTCTATTCTAGTCATGGAAGCAAACAATTCACATATAGGTCTTCAGTTGAGAAGAACACTTTTTAAGTGTTTTATAATCTTAAAATGTACTGGGATGGAATAGCTGTTGGAAAGCTGCATTTCCTTTCTATTTCTTGTACTTGCATCTTAAGGTAGAAAATTGCTGGATAGATTGCTGTGGCTATTTTGTATATGTTACACAAGTTTGAAGTTTTACATGTGAAAGCAGGGGAAAGAAACAAAACCCGTTACAGACTTCTGATGGCATAAACAATATCAGTTCTCTATCAGCTACTTCTGGCTTCTGCTGCCTAAACCATCTTTGTTGTATGTCATCTTAGAGTTGTTTCTTGAGTCTTCCTGTTAGATGCTTTCTTCAGCCTCACAGAGAGTTTTCTTCATTGTGTGCCACATCTGTTGCTGTCAGCTGTGAAATCGCCAGGAAAGCAAATATCTATAGAAGTCCTGTGGCAATTCTGTAGAGTGCTCCATGCGAACCGTTGTGCTGTTGTTTGAAGCTTCATTGACTGTCTGGGTGATGCTTTCACTTTCTGCCTGCTATCTGAGTGGGTATAAGGGCTAAAATACCTGTGCTGAAGCATGGTATAGGTTTTTGTTACAGCCCAATGTAGTGTCTGTAAACAAGCACTTTGTAATGCCTTTCTTTGTCAAGTCCTTTGAAGCTATGAACTCCATATAATAAGCAACTTGGTTAGGAGCTGTAAACATCTTAACACAGAATTCTGGGGGAAAAAAAAACTGTTAGCTGTCCCGCTAAGCATAGTTGTTCTCTTGTCTTTCAGCAATTCCAGTCCGAAGCTCCAGGCTGCCATTGTTGTCTGATGCCATGCCAGCACCAGCTCATCTGTTCCCATTGATTCGTAACTGTGAGATTAGCAGAATAGGCAGTACTGCGTGTTACTGCCACCATAAACATCTGTGTTGTTTGTCATCTCATTTTGCTCACAGTCACTTCAGATACGCACCGCAGAAGAAATTTGCGGCACTTTACAGGCCAAAGGAGCACTTTAATCATTTTATTCACACAAGGGATTATGCTTCTACGCCACAGAGGTTTTACCTCACCCCTCCACAGGTCAACAGCATTCTGAAGGCAAATGAATACAGTTTCAAAGTCCCAGAATTTGATGGTAAAAATGTAAGTTCTGTTCTCGGCTTTGATAGCAACCAGTTGCCTGCTAATGCTCCGATAGAGGACCGGAGGAGTGCTGCCACTTGTTTACAGACAAGAGGGATGCTTCTGGGTGTGTTTGATGGCCATGCAGGCTGTGCTTGTGCTCAAGCTGTCAGTGAAAGACTGTTTTACTACATTGCTGTCTCTTTGTTACCTCATGAGACTTTACTTGAAATAGAAAATGCTGTGGAGAGTGGCAGAGCTCTGTTGCCCATTTTACAGTGGCACAAGCATCCCAATGATTATTTTAGCAAAGAAGCTTCCAAGCTTTACTTCAACAGTCTAAGAACTTACTGGCAGGAGCTGATTGATCTCAACAGTGGAGAGACTACAGATGTGAGAGAAGCTTTAATCAATGCCTTTAAGAGGCTTGATAATGATATTTCTTTGGAAGCTCAAGTAGGAGATCCAAATTCTTTTCTCAACTATCTAGTACTGCGAGTAGCATTTTCTGGTGCAACTGCTTGTGTAGCCCATGTGGATGGTGTCGACTTGCACGTTGCAAACACAGGTGACAGTAGAGCAATGCTTGGCGTTCAGGAAGAAGATGGATCTTGGTCTGCAGTTAATTTGTCATATGACCACAATGCACAAAATGAACGTGAAGTGGAACGTGTGAAAATGGAGCATCCAAAGTCTGAAGAGAAAAGTCTTGTGAAACAGGATCGTCTGTTGGGTCTCCTGATGCCTTTCAGAGCTTTTGGTGATGTGAAGTTTAAATGGAGTATTGAACTGCAGAAGAGAGTAATAGAATCAGGCCCAGATCAGCTGAATGACAATGAATATACGAAGTTTATTCCTCCAAACTATCACACTCCGCCATACCTCACAGCTGAACCAGAAGTCATACATCACAAGTTACGGCCACAGGATAAATTCCTGGTTTTGGCCACAGATGGGCTGTGGGAGACAATGCACAGGCAAGATGTGGCTAGAATTGTGGGGGAGTACCTCACTGGTGTTCACCATGAACAGCCAATAGCTGTTGGTGGCTATAAGGTAACTTTGGGACAGATGCATGGTCTCTTAACAGAAAGGCGAGCAAGAATCTCTTCTGTATTTGAAGATCAGAATGCAGCAACTCACCTGATACGTCACGCAGTGGGTAATAATGAGTTTGGAACTGTGGATCATGAGCGACTGTCCAAGATGCTTAGTCTTCCAGAAGAGCTGGCTCGAATGTATAGAGATGACATTACAATTATTGTGGTGCAGTTCAATTCACATGTTATAGGCGCATATCAAAATGAGGAATTGTGAATTTACTGCAGTGAACTAGTTACCAAAGTTGTAACACAGGCCAGTATGAGCAGCAAATTAAAAAAATCCACCCAAAAATAAAATTTAAAAAAGCCTTTGGCAAACAATTGTTCGTTTGTTAGATTCAGCATATCTATTGTTCCTGCCTTTCCCCAGAGCTCTGAAAACATGGGAAGTGCTATTGACCCAATACAAAACTTGAAGAGGATGTCCTAGCTTGGGAAAAGAGTTTTTTATAACAGCTTTGCACTATTGATTTCATGAATGCTGCTAAAACAATGTCTTGAGTTAGGCAAATTTGGATGAGGGAGAAAGTAGGATAAAGAATTAACTATCAAAGATCTGGCTGTTCACGAAACAGCTTACTTACAAAATATCTGCAAATATATACACTTAAGGAAAAATAAGTAAAAAGTATTGTTGAAATTTTTACAGGGCTAATTCTTGCAATGGTTATCTGTGAATATATTGTCTGTTATTTCTTCTAAGCAGGTCACTTTAACAAAGTACGTCTTCAGTGTAACAAAGTTGTCTCACTTTCATATGGACAATGTCATTCACTTCAGGATATTTGTCTAAGTATTGACTTTCAATGCAGGTCTAAGCCATAATCAATACCTGAGATTCTGTTACAGCTTAAACATATCTTATGCATGGTCATTTCTAAATTTCTTGTGCATTAATACATGGCTGTGGGTTTCTGCACAACTTTTAGGGCAATAATGCATTACAACATGCAGCAAGATACCAGATAACTTTGTGGAGGACTTCAGTTTTCAGTATAAAGAAACTTTGGGACTTTTTGAAAAGTCAATATTGTTGTTTAAGGCTGTGTTTGCTTTCCTAAAGGTTATGTCCTTCATAGACTCCACCTCTCCCTGGTATTCCTTATCTAGTAAATAATTTTTCACCTGAAAAGATCAGGAAATCATCACTGACCTCTTCATAGCTTTGTAACTTGCACTCATTTTCACTTCGGAGATTTCAAAAGGTCACATTATATGTCCTTCACTTGAACTCATGTGTAAGCTGGGTTAAAAACTACCAATTACAAAATAATTGAAGTATGGCTTGTAAATAGCATTTTAGTTGGGAAACTCACTGGCATGCATGTGTATGTTCAGTGGCTATTTCTAGCAACTTCTTTTAGTTGTGTGTTTCTGGGCAGCTGGTGTATGCATGTTTTTACAGTCCAGAATGCTATCACAGAGCAGTCTCTGAAATGGGTGTCTCTGGCTTGGAATGGTTGAATTTGAACTTAAAAGATTGGCTGTACTTGTGTGCCAAAATTGTTGGCCTTGCAATGGTGAAAGTAGAGGCTGACAGCTAATAGGTCATCATTGCATCTGTTTGAAGTATGTTGCATTGTATAGAGATTTATTTTAACCTGCCCTTAGGTTAAAAACTGAAATGCCTGCTGACATACTAGTCCTTGATGACTGAGAGAACACATTTAACTTTATTCCTGGGTTCTAGACAAAAATGATAGGTCAGCTTATTTCACTTTACCAAGGTGTTTCAGTTAGAATACCCCCCCTAGTCCGCATCATAGCTAGTTAAACCAATGCTTTACTCAATTAACTGAAATATGCTAGGTTTCTAAAGTGGCATTTTCTTCTAAATATGTCTTGCCATTTAATGCTACTGTTACATAGGGTGCACTTAGTTTGAAAAATGAACCTGTCCTATAGTAAACATTGGCTCCTCAAACTCACAAATGCTATGTGTACTCAGTGGCCTGCAGCTTTAGTATGTATCTACCTAACCTTAACTATCAGCATCAATATTGCTGTAAGGTTCACGATGCCTAAGTTCACCTTCAAGATGTACACAACCCTTCCTTATTTGAAGGGAAAAGGGGAACTCTAAAATGCTTAGACAAGTACTGGCTGTTGACATTGCTTCTATATGTTGTGTTTTGGTGACTGTCATTAACTAGGTCAATAGACTATGTTCTATCATTCAAATGCAGTATGTATCTCAGCTGTTGCAGTATTTCACTTTCTTACTTTTTTTACTGTTAAAGCTCTATTAACATGGATTGATGTATTTAACCTATGATTGTTGGTACAGATTTGGTACAAGTCATAGCTAGAAGAAATGCACATTGATCCCATGGATACAACTTTTATTGAGGAGAAGCTGCTTTTTGTAGTAAAGATACTTAAGTATGGGGTCAGAAAATATTTATGTATTGCTTGGAGACTTGCTCAGTATGTATGCAGTGAACAGAAGCAGCATAACTGCCTGCTGAACAGGTGATCTGAACAAATGTCTTTTAACAGATTCCAATAAAATGATCAATTATGCAGAAATCCATGTGTATTGAGTTGATGTAGAATGTGATATCTGTTCTGCTAGGGCTTTGTTCTTTTTTGTGATCCCTGTTATGAATACATCAGATGGCCAATGAAAGTGAAGTATTAATGGGAACAGAGAATTGAACTTTAGAGCACTTCAATGCCACTGTGAGGCTCAATGCCACCCTGCATCAGGCATGCTGGTGCTGCCTCCCCCAGGCAGCAAAGCTCAGATCCTTCCATCACTATGGCTGTGTGTCTCAGTTCCCAGCACTTTGGGACAGTGCTGCTGAGGAAGCAGCATCGTTTCAGGTCATAAAGCTATATACTGTACTCTGTGTGAAGCAGTACAACATTTCATAAACAGTCTAAAATATGTGCAGATTAAATTGGGGCAAGAACGAGCTGGTGGTGAGCTAAACAAAAACAACTCTTGTGCCACAGGCTGAAGACACATTTGCCTTGTCTACCAGAATTGTTGGATTGTGGAAAGTACAGATATTGTATATATAAGGGTGATGCTGGGATCACTTTTTCAAATAAGGATTCACAGCTGCAAATATGTGGTTCAACCATGGAGGATGGCTGAATCTTGACAGTCAACACAAGATTTACCTTAATCTTTAAAACAGTTCTAGATGAATGTGTCAGTTCAAGAGTAATGCTATGTAAGAGACAAGTGGGAGATGTGTTACCTGTACTTCCAACTTAAGGCTCTGTTAACTCTGTTCCCTTGTATTCAGCTCATTGTATTTGCGTCCCATCCATCTGAATGCTGAAGCACGACCCATGTCAGTTGTACAAAGAGTGTTGTTTCTAATTGAAGCTTATGTGGAACTGTATTCAAAAGCTTCCTTGACAAGTTTCTGTATTAATTGCTCACACCACTGATGTGGTTGGTGGCAAGTCCATGACGTGGTGGTGGTGGTTGTATTTGCAATGCAAGAGATAAGCCTATTGTTACAATGCTGATTACACTTTCTGTTTTATTTGCTGTTTGTGAGTATTAATAATAAATTCCTAGGTAGAGGGAAAGGATAATCTGACTTGTGTAACTGGATCACAAATGAAGTATAAGTTGGCAGGAGCATTGTGTGGCAAAACGAAAAGCAATCTGGGATGCATAAATGGTCTGTTCCTATCTGCAAGATCTGCACAATCTGCAAGGTCTGAGGGTAAGAAAACCCCAAACAACTTATCTCATGTATTGGTCAGTGTACAAGTCTTCTGAAACTGCATTTCTTGAAAATGACCCACCTAATCAGTCATGAAACTTTCCAGGATTACGTAAGACAGCATAAGAAAATACAGGCACCATTCAGTATATACCATGATAAGCAGGTACTTTATTTTGTTTGTGGCAATAATAAGACATTAGATATTTTTTATTTTTAGAACTTAACAAATAAAAGGAGTAGATTGGAAATCCTCTTGCTCAAAAAATAAGGACCACCCAGTACAAGATTGTTTTAGGATTGTTCTCCCTATATCCTCTCTTTCTGTATTGGAGGGAAAAAAGATGAAAAGAACTGCAAAGTATATATCTGTAATGGTTCCTAGTCTGCATAAGTAGGTAATCAATCTTACAGATTTCAGGAGATTTTTTATGCAGCAGGCTGTTCACTGTCCTCATGGCAAATCTTTCTCTGAACAGATAAATGCTTTATAGACTTCCTATTAGATTTCCTAGATAGGAAATCTTCTTTAATAAAACTTGTGAATACCAAACTATTTTTATAGCATCATGAACAAACTGGACAGTTTTAATATCCAAAATGTGTACTTAGGGTAGCATTTAATGTATTACCTCACATCTTAATTGCAAAAAATAATCTAGTTAGGGCTGTCTAATTGGACATCACACATCATGTCACATGATGCTGAAAGACAGGAAAAATGCCTAAGAAATAGATCATTGATGTTAACAAGAAAGCAACCATTAGCTAACATGCATTACATGCCAACAGCCATGCATTAAGCATAATTTCATTCAAAAGCTCTGTATGTTAATGAAATGAGTCTGTCAAAATTGCTATAAACCTTACAGTCATTAATTCTGTAGTCTTTCCTGTTGCTTCATCCCTAGTACTTCTTTGCCCACTGTGGTGGTGCAACAGCTGGGCTAATAACAAGAATACTATTTTCCAGGATTCTGTGGATTTTGTGCAATGTCATTAGAATGGCTAATAGTAATTAGTGTTCCCAGGTTTAGGCAACTGGGAAAGGAATGAATGTTGCTTCCCTGGTAGCAGCCTCTTCTGGAGGGGGAAAAAGTAAATCTTTCTCTTAACAAAACTTGGCTACTGTACAGAAGACCTAGCCATAGCATGGCAGTGTTAGGGATTTATTACTCCTGCTAAAAAGCAAAGTGTATTCATTTGTACAGCATGCTACATTGGTGCAGCTGCCACCCTACTACTCTGGAAGTAGCTCAAATGTCCCTGCAAAAGTTGGTGTAGTCCTGTGTATGTACAAGCAGTGTCACTTGTGGGCAGATCCCTTTCCAGCTTTTTCTTAAGACACCTGACTTGCGTACTCCTGTGTGTGTGCTGCATGGTCAGTGTTGAAGCGCCTGTTACAGGTGGTGGAGCTGTGTTCAGTGCATGCTGTGGTGTCTCAGTAGCTGTTCAGCCTGCTGCACTCTTACATTCAACTCCATTGAGCACAACAGAAGCTTAGTCACCTTATCCACACATAGGTAGTTCCATTTAGGTTTTTTCTGAAGGCAAATCTTAAAAATTTTTTCCTAGGCCTTTGAAGGTACAGTAGTCTTGGAGTTTTTCTATCTGCCACTTTTGCATAATTACTTTGGGTTTTTTATTGTCTTGTACCAAATATTCCTAATAAGCCCTATTCTAAGGGCTTTTTCTTGCTGTTTGATTCTTAAGGTATGTGGAAGTGCTGCTCAAGCTCTAGTGTCATCTTTTGTGTTGACCTACACAGATGGTTCGTAGGATGTCACTGCTGTGCACTGTGAGGTGTTGCTGTTACACCAAGGGCTCTCTTTATCTCCCCTGCTCTAGAGCCCTGCCAGTGTTCAACAGTTAAGAGAGCAACATACAATTTCCTTGGCATAAGCTCTGAAGCCTACACTTGGAACAGTGTTCAGCCCTCATTCTTGCTTGCATGAGTAGGAATCTCTAAAACTTCCAAGACAGCTGATCAGAGGAATCTATGTTCTTCTATTCATACTTTTACAAAGGTCAATCCTAAGAACAGCTTGACAGAAAAGATGATCCAGGTCTTTATATGGTCCCCCTTTATATGAAAAAGTAAAATATCCAAAACTGAGGAGACAATGTCTTTTTACCAAAATAGTCCAGCTTGTAAAAGGCTGAAATATTAATAATTAAGGAAAAAACAGGGCCTGAACTTACAGTTGATAGTACAGAAGGCAGAGGAGTCTTCTAGTGAGTGGCTTGGCAGCACGGTAGTGTGGCAATGCAAGCAGTCCTGTGTCTATCTTCAGAGGCTGATCTAGAAATGAACACTAAAGTACTATTCACTGCTTAGCAAACACTGACACTAAAGAGTCTGAGGAGTTGTCTAGCTCAATGTCAGAAAGATAAGCATAAAATACTTGTAAATTTTTGACAGACACTTTGTTTTTTGTTTTTAGGGCTTTTTTACATTTGGGCCATGTTTATATAACTTCATGCCAAATCATGTTCAAACAAGTGAAAAGAGTTTATATTCTATAGAATCAGTGTGTAAGAGACACTTCTTACAGCTGAGGAAGGCTCCTGACTACTCCTACTACTTAGTGAAGAATATGTAAGGAACTGTTGTGAACATCTAACTGACAGAAGAATATAGTGAAAAGGTCACACAAGATTAGGGCCCAAAAATAACATAGACTCTCCAGGCTGGTAGATGGCAAGCATTTAAGCTGGTGTACTGCATTTTAAAGCCACTGTATATTATAAAATTTTGGGAATTAAAATTGCCTGACATATGACAAGGGCTCAGAGAGTTGAAATATATCATGACTAAATTGATAAAAGACAATTCTGATGTCTGCTGTATTTGCTAACTTGTATTCAAATAGAAATAATCGAGTGTTATGGGTCTTATTTCCCAATGCTGCAGCTTAAAGGAGCATTTGAAGCATATCACAGCAGTGATATTAAATGCTCATTTCTGAAGTCATAGAATCCTAAAGTCCCTTGTATATGAGATCAAGGTGTTCCCAGAGTACCTAAAGGAATAGTGCTTGAAAACTCTCACTGCAGCAGCTAACTCTTTAAAAAATAAAAAGTGACACAAGATCTGTCTAGCTAATGAAGAAACAAAAAGCCCATCATAAACTGTGAAGCAGTGACTGAAATGGCAATAGGAAGTTAGGAGACAGATCCAGAAAAGCAACAGAATGCAGAGTATTTCAAAAGTACACAGAAGTACAAGAGTCTGAATCCTAAAAAAAATTCAGGATAAAGTAGGGAAATGTAAGGGAGAAAAAACGTGTTATAATGTGTCTTTCAAGCTGAAATTGCACACATGAAAGAAAACTTGGTGTGTGTGTCGTGAAACAGCTGCTGAAGGCAGCACAGTAAACCACAATGATGTCAGAGATGACTATGAAGAGAAAGGTCTTGCATCAGTTATGGTTGGTGACATGGTCCTGCTCAGAAGAACAAACAGCCAGCAGATCAAGATATTAGAAATGACTGAATGTCTAAGCTGAAGATCATAAAAACCTTTGAAACTACAAAAGCTGAACAAAGAACAGCTGCTGTTCTGATTTTTAAATGTTTACTGTTTCTGTGCAAATATGAAAACAGAGACACAGGTTATCAAAACAAATGTATGGGTGCAGGGAATTTTAAAATCCAAGGGCAGTGCACTTTGCAAAACAGTACTTTCCTGATTTTTACATTGCAATGGCACCTCAGTGCAGAAGACAGAAAGTTGTGAGTGAGGATGAAAGAAAAAAGATCAGAAAAAAATAGAGGAAAAAATCGGAGCTGAGGAGAACTTGTCTTTTCATTTTCTGTCAGTCTTCTAATTTGAATGATGCCTGTGTGGGTTTTTCAGAGGTTTTTGAGCCCTGGGGCTATGTACACTATGAAAAGTTAAGTTTGGCTTAGCATGTAGTTAAAAGCAACTACATGCTGACGTTTTCACAGTTAAAATGCCACACTGGAAATTTTGCTCTCCTGCATTCCACCAGTTGCTGCCCAAATGAATGCTAATCGTTGTGGCATTCCCTTGTTCAACAAGTTTTTCTTGTTCTCCATACCTCAGGTGAATGCTGCTATCCTGGAGACAGAGTTCGTTTTGTCTATCTTAAATCACCCTCACCCAAGAACAATGCTACAAGTATACAAATGGGTGTTCATGGGCATTCCTTAAATGGAATGTCCTTATGGCCAGTCTGTCAGAGACAACTGGGTCAACTACTACTAAGAGGGGAGTAAATAACCAGATTACTTAATTGTTAGCAAAACTGGGAGTATCACATGATGCCTGGCAGCTTCATAGGCAGAGAACTTGTCCTGGTTTAGGGCAAATTTGGGAGGAACCTCTGAATGGGGTTCCTCTGGGAAGCCTACCTAAATTGCCTCTCCCCCCCAGCTGGTCTAGGAATAAACTTCCTTTGAGAAAAGTGGAAAAAACTATTTATTTAACAAACAAAGTGCCCACAAGCATAAATAATTGAATAATATGAAACAATAAAACCTCTTGCTGCTCCGAAGAGGGATGGCAAAATTGAGAGTGTCCTTGCCGTGGGTGTAGCTCGGCTCTTTCTCAGTCGAGGTCTTTCTCAGCATTGAAAAAATGTCGGGGTCCAGGCCCCGCTGGGCTCCAGGCGCGGGCTCCTGGTGCTCCCCTGGGTTTTCAGTCCAGGACAGGTTTAAACAGTCCCAAAAAAAAAAAAAGAAAAAAACTGTCCAGGGAGCTTCTCTGCTTCAGCTAGCCAAAATTTAATTAAAAGGAAAAAAGGAGAGCGAGCTTTCTGTCTGACCGTAGACAGCAGAGCACGGGAGAGGGAGGAATGTGTAGGAGTCAGAGCAGTTTCTCCAAACAAACTGAGCGCTTCTTCGTTGCTCTTGAAACCAGCCTCAAAGGTACAGGACATAATACCCAATACACACAGAGCAGACAATTGGGAATACAAGCATCTTAAGGTCACCCCAGGATAGAACTAAAATTTTTCTCATAGGATAAAAATAGTACTTTTGGGGATGTTTCATGTCCAGAACGTTCCTCTGAGATAAATTCAGTTGCCAGAATATTCCACTGGTGGCAATTTAGTAGAACAGTGACAATGTCTGTATTGATGGTATGATTGTTTGGGTAGAACCTGCCAGGAACATAACTGCAACATACATTTTGACTTTGCAATAGCAAATTGATCGATTATTGACTGAACTAAGCAAAAATTGCATTCTAGAGCATTTGACTAGCAGGGACAGTAATACATCCACACTGACAGCAAAATGTAAGAGGAAAGCAAAACCCAAAGTAAATAGAAGACTCATATCTTAAGCTTAGTAATTTAATACACAATCCTATATATGCCATGACAATAAAAGCATTATTGGTCTGGATGAAAGTTTATAAAATATGAAATAAAATAGCCTGTTCCAGCTGAAAAAAACAAAACCGACAAAAAGCCTAACACACCTAGAATAAACAAATCGTTTCCATTTTAATTTCAAAGTTTTCTTGTAAAAGAAGGGTAAGAAAAACAGTGGTTAATAATAAGGACAGAGATAATGTTTGAGCAAATGGATACTAGTTTTGATCTACTCATGGTTTTAAAAAATCAATAGACTACTCAAGAAACAGGTCTTTGCAGGTGTATTTGTAAGAGAAAACTAAGAAGCAGCATAAGTTACAATGGCTGCAAAAGACATCTTGGATTCAAAATGTGTATTAATTTTCATATGCTTAAATACATTTTCAAGGTTTTAAACAAAAGAATTTGCTGAATTACTCTTCGAAGAAGCAGTGAAGAGCAACACTAAATATCCATTATTTGCTAATTATCTTTTTTTCTTAAATTTCAGTTAAACTAAACCATTATTTTTTAAATTAAGAACTTGAATAAGACATTCTGTATCTGTAAACTCTTCCCAAACATGCTACATCAGCTCTACTTATCATTCCTTCACTTGAGTAAAAAAAAAAAAGTGGGTCAAAATAAGGAAAAAATTGTGGTTTGAAATTTTCTTAAGTCAATTAAAAAAATGCACTGTACATTTCTTAAATGGGAGGCAAATTCTAGGTGAATTTTATTAGACTATTTTCACAGAATAGTGGGAGTTGCCATAAACCTCTTGGCATCATCTAATTCAACTCTCCTGCTTAACCTCCTGGTCAATTAGCAAAACTGCTGTCGCAGCTCAACCAATTGAAGTAAAGCTTCAGGCAGGCTGAGAGAAGTTTGGATAAAGAGAGTCTGAAGACTCTATCCTGAGGCCTTGCAAATTCAGTACAAAGCTTATGGCCCATTGCTAGCAATGCCTGTGCTGTATTACAGGGCTCTGTGATTACAAAATCCATGCTGGCTGCTCCCAGTAACCTTGTCCTTCAATTATTTGGAGGTGCTCTCCAGGAATGCTTGCTCCATCACCTTCCAGAGGACAGAGTTGAGGGTGATAAGCCTGTAGTTCCGTGTGTCCTACTTGAAGACAGGAGTGACATTCACTCTTTTCTAAGTTTAGGAACTTTCCCTGATGACCATAATCTTTCACAGGTAATTGAGAGTGGCTTCAATGACATCAGCCAGCACTGTCAGAAGGCATGGATACATCCCATAAGGCCCCATGGACTTTAATATGCCTTTTTTTAAAATTAAATGTTTCTTAACTTGATCTTCTTCCTCTTGCTCCAGACTTTCTCACAGGTTTGAGAGCATGAGATTCCTGAAGACTGACCTTACCAGTGAACACCGGTACCTCAGCTTTCTTGTTACCAGGTCCCCTACCCCGTTCAGCAGCAGGTGATATATATGTAGATGCCTTTGCTGCTGTCCACAATTCCTTACCAGGCTCAACTCCAGATAGGTTTTGCCTTTTCTTACCCTGCCCCTGTGTGCTTGGACAGCATCTCTGTATTCCTGGCAGTTCACCCGTCCTTGCTTCTACCTCTTGTAGAACACTTCCTTTTTCTATTTGAGCTTTGTCAGAGTCTGCTTGCTCATATTTGCTGCTTCCTCCTGCCTCTGACTGATTTCTTGCACATTGAGGTGAATCATTCTGAAGCTGGAAGGAGGTGATACTTGAAACTCAGCTAACTCTTCTCTCTGTGTTTGCATTGCACAGGATTTCTCCAAATAGACACCTTAAGAGGTCACCATCTGCTCTTCTGAACTCCAGGGATCAATCCTGCTATTTTCCACGCATACTTTTTGTGGGATCCACCACCATTTCATAGCCCCTGCAGCAAAGGCTGCCTGGGACCTTCACATCCCTGATGAATTCTTCCTTGGTTGTATTCCTTGGCTTTAAGTGTGGAGTCCAGCAGAATGTTTTGGCCACATTAGGTCTGTGATCATATTTGTTAGCAACTGTTCACTCCAGTAACCCCCAGATTGCTTGGGTCCTTCTGGGTTGGCCTCCCAGCCAGTATCATAGCAGGGCAGAGTTTTGTTAGAATGCAAAAATTCAAGGTTTAATCGATTTTATTAAAACAATCTGTTGAAAGTACTTGTTTCTGAATAATGCAGAAAATAAATACATTACCTTGAGATTTTTTTCTGAAGTCTTAACATCTCAGGTAATTTCATTTTGGAAAGTAGGCAACAACTTAAACAAACTGAAAAGTAATGAAGATAGCAGCAGACAGATAAAAAAGAGAAACTGCTTACCTTCCTGTGAACTCTGGGTGTGTAAAATAAATGTACAAACAGGAAGGAAAAGCTACTCTGCTTTTAAACTGAGTGAGCTGAAAATTGAGCTAAAACCCACCTAAATGAAAGAAATCTTGAATTAAATTCTTCCTCAAGTGAAATCAAGAGAAATCCTTGCTTCTTCTTTTGAGGTATCTGGCAGCATTTTATTGAGCTTTGACAGGTATGGATTTTGTTCCTTATTCTACCAGGCATGACTGAGTAACTGTAGGCAGGTTGCTCAAGATGAAGTTTTGCAACACAGTCACTTAGTTTGCAAACCTCAGGCTTTGGATTACAGTTTCAAAAGCCCCTGCCCATACAGGCTCAGGGTGCACATGCACCCTTTTGGCTTCAAACAGCTCTCGGAAGGCTCAGTACACCTGAAAATTGAGCAAGAGAAGTCACAACTGTACAACTGTTTACATTTGCTCTTCCTACTCTTGCCCAGGTTGTTGTAGCTGTAAAATAGTAATGATGCTATTCACAAAGATAATGCTCAGTTAAACTAAGCTTTGTGGATTATACTGAAATAAGCACAGTAAATTCAAAATGAAAACTGCTGTTGCACATTCATGCAGTAACTTTACTATGTAAATCTTTCAATTTTAATGTGTTTCTTTCAGCATCATCCTGTAGTTCCTAGGGAAGCAGTTTCACTTAATCGTACCTTCCTGCCTGGCAAAACGTGCTTGGCATTGTAACTAATCGAGTGTAAGGAAAAAAATTGATTTTGTAGGCTCTTGTTGTATGCAGCTGGTCTTTGATGTTCCTTCCCTTTGGATTAATTTCCAGTCACAAAACATCTGTTCTCCTTGTAACTGGGAAAAGTTGGGATAATGTAATTAGGCAAACATCCCCTATCTGGCGAATCTCCTTTCTGGTGGGAGTTTAGTTGGAAAGAACCCCGCTGTTTCTTTTATCACGAAGTGGTTCTTCGCTAATCTGTTTAGCGTGGATACAGCTCAGGCAGAACTCTCGTTTTTTCTGTTAATGAATTATTTGTTAAAGGGGCTCCTCCTTGTGGGTGATGTTCGTAGCACAGGGCTGGGCGGAGGCGGGCGGGTCCTGCAGCTGCCTGGCTTTAGCCACAGCAAACCAGAAACGATTAATATGCAAAAAACCTTTCAGTCATGTGCCAGCACTTCACACCGGAGGTTCATGTGCTTGCCCGAGGCGTGGTTGATGGTTACGAGCTCTGGAGGTGTTTCTGTAGCGCCAGGCCGAGGCAGTGCAAGGGAAGATGCTCTCCAGAGGAGGCCAGCCAGCCTTTTATTCACAGCAGCAGCTTATGTCTCAGTGGCTGCAAGGCACAATGGCCGATACCCACCACTCTTCAGTTAATGTAAAATTAATTTTACATTAACTGGAGCTGCTGCTGGCAACAGCATCAGGCTTGGCAAGGGCAAGGACCCTGAGAGGAAGCACTTCGCTTTGTCCTGAATTAATGCCCTGACCCAATCTGCCTGCAGTTTTATTTCATGGTGATTTTTCAGTCAAATATTCTCTTAGTAAAGCTGGAATAATGTGCTGCATTTTCAACCTTAAAATATCAGATCTGAAGATTATGTAGAAATGAAGGATCTTGTGGAAGTTGAAACTGTCCATTCAAGTTTGAAAAATTCAAATTTTACCTTAATGGAATTTATAGATAGCTCTTTTATGCATTTTTTATTTGATGTTCTATATTGTATATATTTCCAATCACAAAACATGTTCTCCATCTAATTATGAAAAATCAAAATAAAATTAGGTCCTCCTGAAATAAAAACTGAGATTTTCTCAATATAACCCTTTTGAATTTTCATTAATTTAAAATTGGTTATTTGTGAAAGGCAAACTCTTAAAGGGAAACTGACACATTCTTTACAGAAATTATGAAAAAAGTCTCCCTTTTTTTTTGGATTAACTGCTTTCTTAATGGTGTCTTTAGGAAGCACTGCTTCTCTTAGTGCTTAGCATTGAGATTACCTGGGCAGGAAAAGCAGTGGAGGATGGTTCTGGTCCTGGTGGGGTGTTTGTGTAGCTCCCAGCTTTGGCAAATGGCAAGTGTAACATCCACCCTCACTTGGAAAAGAGGGGAGGAAAAATTAGTCATTCAACTTCATTTCAGTCATTCAACAACATTTTAGCACTGTTTTCTTTCCACTTTTAAGCTAGAAGGAGAAGAGGAGGCAAGATTGTATGTCTATGCATTCCCTTTATTCTCTAGCGAACATGCTAATCAGGGATTTGTTACAAAACTTCTATAAAAGCGATATGCAGGTGATTAGACAAGATCCAACACAGGGAATAGCCCCCACAGTCCTTTGCTTTGCTCTTGGTCAGATTTTCACTCTGGAAAAGACACAAGCAATGACATTTCTGTGTCTTTCCAAGTACAGCTGTGAGCAGATATGCAGCTGTGCCTGGAAGTGTGAGCAGTCACAAGTGCTGGCTCAGGCCTGCAAGCTCCACACACTGCAGCTTTGTCTGTACATTTGTCAGCTACTATGAGCTTGCTTGGCAGCAGGAACATAGTCCAGGGACTTCTCATGTCCCTTTCCTCATGCTGTAGCTTCACCCTACTGAGTCCTGAAGTGCTACCAGAGCAACCAGAGGAGTCACCAAACCAGTGATTTGGATTTCTCATGGGATATATCTGTATAGGTCCTTGGGACATGAAGATGACCACAGTGCTGTTGTGATTTCCCATTTTTATTAGAGTTATAACAGTAGAAATATACTATGAAAATAATAATTAAAAAACCTATCTAAGTGATCTGACTGAATCATTACCTACTATGCATGCTACTGAGTGCAGAAAAAAAAATCCTATACAGATAGGTGTAGCTTTTTCTGTACAGGTATTTAAGAAAATGAGCCAATTTGTTTGCTCTTTGTAATATGGAAGAAGTATATTCAACAGCCATGAAAGGAAATAAAAGTAAGAACTACAAAAGAAAGGGTTTCTCACAATCAACCTGTCAACAGTCTTGCCAAGAAGAAATGAATCAGTTATTATCTTGGTGTCTATGTCATTGTCACAGAGATAATGATATCATAAGCAGCTGAAATATTTGCAGGATTTTATAAATGCATTTAGAAATTCGAGTGACTTCTATACCTTTAAAGGTGAAAGCTATTTTGAGCACCCTAGGAAGTACATTGTTTTAGTGACAAGTTATTTTTGACTGCAAACTATGGATTTCCTGTAACTTTCTCAAAAAACTATTATGTTGGCTTTGGAGATGGTATAGAAGATAGAGGATAATGGAATGTGAGAAGAATGGTTTAGTAAATATATAAATATGATGTGTATTTATTGGCAGTTGTATTCCTGGTTCAGTCAATAATCCAAACAAGCCTTTCCTGCAGAATCTAATGTCACTGTATTGTAATTAATGCAAATTTATCTTCCTGAAAGACTGGCAGAAAGACACCTTTTAAAATTCAATATGCATACTGTACCTCAAAGGAAGAATAAATTAGCTTGAACAGTTGCAGAAGAACTAACAAGATAAAGAATTGAAAAATACTTGAACTCACAGAACTGATTTAGGAGAGAAATTGGTATTTGAGTGTATAAGCATGAAGTTATGATCTGCCTGCCCACCTTACCATGTAGAAGATGAACAGCCACTTCATGGCAGGGTGGTTTTTTTTTTCTTTTTGTCCCTATGATTAGTCCTACATTTTATGAAAACTTGATCCTGACATTTATGCTGTATTAATTCTATCATTGTCCCATACCTGACAGAACTGTTAGTGCTAAAAATCTGTCTGAGCTTCTGTAACCCAGATCTCAGCCTAGAAAGAAATTCTACTCCCCGGTGATAGAAGCTGACTTTGGAAAGGGAATTTATTGAGATTGTTAAAACTGGGTAGAATCTCTGGTAAATCACATTATCCTAGTGTTTTGCACCAAATGGACTTCTGGCCTGTGTTCTCTAAAAATTATTATGTTGCTAAAAATGGTTAGCAAAACTCAGTCCTCCTCTTGGTACCTTATGGGAACCAGATTCACCTGTAAGAAAACCAAATAATTTGTTTAATGTACCGATAGGGGCTAAATGTAAGGCCAGAGAGGTCCAACTGTGTAAGAAGCACTTTGTTTTGGTGTTGTATCTGTGAACCTTCTGGGCATTCCTAAACTTGGCCTCTCAATGGCAACAAAACACCCCCATCATTTTCTGAAACAAAAGCTGCATGATGTTTGCATGAAGCACAGTGTGCTGCCCTCCAGGTCCTTGCCTCCTGGAAGGAAGGGACTGAGCTACTGAAGTCAAGGAGGAGTTGTAGCATTCACATTCTGCTTTGAATTTTGGAAAAGTGTCTGCAATATTGGAATTTACTCCCTGTGACTCCATGCTGGAAAGCACCATCTGAAGAGTATTCTGCTTGTTATTTCCTCTATCTGTCATAATGCTTGTTGCAAGCCTGAGTGTGGATGTGCCCTGGCTGGCATAAGCCAAATGACTCATGAGTCAAGAACGCCTCTCTCCAGATTCAGCTCAGCTTTACAGATTGAGATTGCTTGGCCTTTGCTTTTCAACTGACATCAAAGAGCACAAAAATAGTTGGGGCTTTGTCTCCAGGCATTTTCCTTGGTTTAAACTGGAATTCTCAAATATTTCCATTTCACAGAGCAGCAAATAGAGTGCTTTGTGCACAGAGTTTTTCCTCACATGGCACACATTGAGCAGCCACGTCCTTCTCAAGTCCCTCCTTCCATTATTTGGCCTTTGGTCTCATTACTTAAATGGATGATCTTTAAAAGATGAACTCTTTGTTATGTTTTAAAGCATCTTTTTAGAGGGAATTATTGGAAACCTTGTTACTCAATATTGAATGTAAATATGGCCATTTCGCAAAGACACAAAGACCAAAGGTTGTGCCTTAATTTTATTCTCATTTTCTACCTCCTAGCAGCTTAGACATGCAGCAGATTTCACAAGGGGCTGGCAGGTCTGATAGCTCTGGTTAGTTCTTCCATCCTTCTTGGCACATGACAAGTTCAAAACAAATTCTAAATTAATTTTTCATTTATAGTAGGGAGATCCTAATAAATATAGCAGCTAGGATGTTTGTGTTCTCTATAGTTAAAGCAGTTCCAAGGGACAAAAAAAATGGAGTGAAACAAAATAAAATAAAGAATAAAAGAATAACATAATCTATGACAAAAAGTGGGAGAGGGATGCAAGGTATGCTAAAATAAAAATTGCAAGCTTTGAAGTAGGAAATTTGTTTCAAACAGGCCATTTTTATACCTCAAAAACCCCTATTTGCTTGGTACACTAATATGACTGAGAGTCCTTTAGTGTGGCACAAGTATAGCCATGATCATTTGAAATTATCACTCATACTGGCAAGAGTCCGCTCAAGAATTCTTTTCTTCTGTTTTTAACTATACATTTGACATGGATGTTATATTGCAGTCACATCTGTCTGCTGAAGCTACTGTTAGCCTTCCTTGCTGTGCCACAACTTGGCTCAAGCCCTGAGTAAGAGAAGTCATTCAGCAGTGTAGCCTGGGTATTATTTTGACACACAAACATTATCAATTGTTACTGAAGTGGATATCTGCAGATGCTATTAGTGAGGATTCCCTCATTATTTAATAACCAGGAATATTTTCTTATTATTATTCCAAGCATAGTTTGTTTCCAGGAGTTTAAGGATAATAGTATTAAAATGTTAGAAGGCTAATACAAGGATTGGCCTATTCCAATGTGTTGACACTGTGTGTTGTTGGCATTTTCTGAAGCCTTGTATTGTACTGAATTTCATTAATTTACAATAATTCACATTTTAGTGAGTTGGGCCCATCCTTCCAACAGAATCTATAATGACTTGTTTTAAAGAGTCGTAATGAGTCCTTTCGCCCATTTCTCACATCTCCTTTCTCACAGAGCTACTGCCCCACAGGCTCTCAGAACCACACAGCAGTACTGAGCAGACTCTCCATAACCCTGGGAATACTCTGGGCTTTAGATCGTTTTCACAGTGCTGTTGTCACATCCCCTGACAGCATCTGAAAGCTGTGCTGGGTAGGGCAAAAGGAACAGCCCTCATCTGCCACACTCAGTAAAACTCTCACCTCCAGATTTCTCCTGGGACCCACCTCATCTCCTGAAGTCTTGGAGAACAGTGTTCTTCATTCCTGCATGAAGAGCTTTTTCATTGTAAGTGTCAAAAAATTAGGGGACCCAACATTTACTGGAATAAGTTGTACTTATTATTCATATCCTAAAGCACATGTGGGCATATAAATCAGAATCATAGAACAGTCCAGTATGGAAGGGACCTCAGAAGATTGCCTAGTCCAACCTTTTATGGGAAAGGGAGTGTAGATGAGTTTAGCGACCACCCTGTTCAATCACATCTTCAAAACCTCCAGTTATAGGGGCTCCACCTCAACCCCAGGAACATAGTTCAGTGAATGATTATTGGAAAAAATAATCAGTGGAAAAAAAATCCTTTATCTTCAAGTGAAACCTAATGTGCATGTCCAAGTGTGCATGTGGCAGTCACTGTGCCTGCCTGTGTCAGCAGTGCATGAGCTGTGAGGTGCAGTGGGTGACTCACCTGTCCTGTCAGACACAGTAGGGTAAGAGTCCTGCCCAGTCACCAATGTGTCTTGGGAAAAGCTGCCTACCCAGTCATTTTGGCAGGGATTTTACCTGGGTTCATTATCTAAACAGGCTAAAATCATCAGCAGAACCGTTAACCTCAAGTCCTACTGGCAACATCTCATATAGTGAGAGGCACAATGGGACGGTGGTAGAGTTGCTCAGAAGTTGACCAGCAAAATGATTTTTCACTAGAAAGTTCTATATTATCAAACTCTGTATTGTAAAACAACAATTTCAACAAGCTTAAAACCTCTTTCAAAATGCCTAGAAGTTGTTCAAATATCCTACTTCAACTTTTCAGTTAGATCATTTTTAAAACTCATTTTAAAATTTAAATTAAGTTTCAATAAAATTAAAGCCAAATTGAAACAAGTATTTTCATAATCAAAAGGAAAAATCATAGGTCCAATCTGAAGTTACTCCTTTGCAGGCTTTCATTGCCTAAGCATACTTGAGATAATTATATATTTTCATCTGAAGATAGCTGATAAGATCTTGACTCATGGGAGAAGACAGTGACAAAATGCCTGGCATTTTGATGGTGTCATAATTTTACCCTGCCTCTAAATGAAATGTTTCCCTACAGCTTTTAAACCATTAAGATGTCTATATATGCCTATATATTATACAGAAAAGTCATGTTCTTTCAGTTCCTCTGAGATGTTTCTCATTTTGTCAGTGCAATGGGAAAAATAAGTTTGAGAGAATTCTTGCCCAGCCATAGCAAGATGACAACAGCTCTTCTGAGCCACAATATGATGCTTTGGTGCAGCTATTTGCTCAGGAATCTGGGTCTGTTCTGGTACTTTCACATTTTTAACTTTTTGGCTGCATGGTTAAATGTTCCTCATTTTCTCTCCCATTGTTGGACCCTCAGTTACCCTCCTCTGGTCTGGAAATGGATGGCAAATCTCCCCAATCCTTCAAACTACTCATGTTTCTCTCAATTTTCCTTCTCCAGTCCTTGTCTTTTGTCCATACAGAACCTGAAATTGCATTCTGGCAGAGATATCCAGGTATGCAAATCTGCACGTAAGGATGAACAAAGCTGGGAGCAGTGTGGGTTCATGTATCAACAATGTAGAGCTGCTTGTTGGCTTTCTCCTGTTCATTGCAGATAGCAGTCAAATTATACTCCATGCTTATTTGTCAATAAGTCATATTGAAAAGTCATGGCAGTCAGGTGAATTCCTTCACGACAGAAAAAAGTGGTACATTGCACCCATTTTTAAAAAGGGGAGTAAGGAGGGCTCGGGGGACTATGGAGCTGTCACCTCTGGAAATACCATGAAACAGATCCTCCTAGAAGCT
>WAAE01001497.1:0-10961 GCA_013400495.1 Nicator chloris
AAGGGAAACTATGACTGATGCTAGAGCATATCATGTTTGCACCACACAGATTATCATTTGCAGCAAGAATAGGGAGCTGTTATGTTTGGCATTTGGGAGGAGAACTGTTTCACTGTCCAATACTTCCTGGATATATTTTTCTAGTCTAGGACATAAGCCCTTCACTCATTGCTCTCCTTTGTCGCTGACACTAGTATTAAAATTATTCCCTCCTTACATCATTGCTAGAAGGCAATTTTGATGAGTGGGAGAACTTTCTCAGACACATTGTTTCCTCTCTGAAAAGTGTGATAAATGTGGTATTTCTCTTTCCCTTACCAAAGACAGGTCATATTTCAAGCACATTGTATAAGTCAAAGGAGAGAAGAAAAAGGAAAATGAAAAGGAAAGGGAAATGGAAAGGGAAAGGAAAAAAAAAAAAAGGAAAAGCAATGCAAAAATCAACTGTAAATATAGTTACCCCTGTAAAACTTAGGAAAACTTCTACTACCAGAGATACAAGGCATTCCTCAGGCAAAATTTCCTCAGAAAAGTAAGTGTTTTGCCTTTCTTTTTTTTCCTTCTCCTTTTCCTTTCTATTTTCTTGATAGAGAGTAATTTATAAATTTTCTATTTAGTATAAAAGTGATTACAGCATTCAGACTTTGACTTTCTAACTGAGATTGCCAGTTGTAGCCCAAATTTTTTTTTTCTGAAACAAAAAAAAAGACCCTGCCTTATAGGGAAATAAAGTAGTATGAGAAAGGGCAGCCTAGGCTTTTACATTCCATTTGTATGTGCATCACATGAACTGCATATATAACATTCCTGATGCTGCCAATGAGAATTTAAAAGAGGATTTGCAGGTTACTAAGTGTCTGGCCTCACCTTCATGTCTCACAACCACGGTGAGGTCAGTAAGAACGGTGCCACAGGATTTAATTCTATCTCAGTTTCTTTTGATGAAACCACGGAACCTGTTCATAATGGAAAAGAAAGCAACCTATAAACTACAGGCAGAAACTTTAAGATGGCTGTTGTTAGGTTTGTGGCAAAAAGAAGTATGGAGGATTCATACTTTTCTCTGTGCTAGGAGGTGTAGGAAGTTCTTATTCAAAGATCTTACTTAGGCTCCTCTGCTTTGTCATGTTCAAGAAACAGAAGAAATGTTTGCTGTGAAGTGAACATGCAACTGCTACTCTAATATATCAGGGCATTGGGCCAAGAAGTGAGAGACCCAGTTTCCATTTCATCTTCAGAGTCTCACACAACTCAAGACTGTTTTGCCCATGGGAATGCAACCTGTGCAGTCGCCTTCTGTAGCACGCCCAAAAGAGCAGGCATCAGCAGAAGAGCAGATAAAGAAGGAAACCTTGTGGCTAAACCACTAATTGCAGAGTATGAGCTCCTACTTCCAAAATTACTTTCTTTTTAATGAATGTTTATATGGAAGAAGTACTTCCAAGGAGTAGGAACTGCAACCTCAGATGCTTCCCCATCTTCATTTGAATGAAATGAGGGAGACCTTTCCCAAAGTCCCCTATCCCCATCAGCATTTCATTCCTAGCTCTGCACTGGCCATCCTTCAACCAGCAGCAGAATCTTTACTCCCAGCCCACACAAACTCAGCAACCTCACAGCATGACTCTTGAGGAGAGTCATGTGGAAATCTCCAGGAAGACCCTCCTGATGTACCACAGATCAATTCAATGCTATTAGCATGTGTATCTTGGTGTACTTACTGTATCAGAACCTGCAGAAGAGTAAAGAATGGAGAAGACTCTTTTCTGAGTAAGATGATGTCTTTAAACAGTCAACAGGCATTCCTAGAAGTCAAGTCTTAAAGGAAAAAAAAAAAAAAAAAAAAAAGGAGATTTTTAATGATTTTTACTCAGTTCAATGAAAGAATTTCATTGCCTTAAATTTTGGTGTCTCTAGAAGATGCTGGCTTAAAAATTTTCAGAATACACTTAGATAAATAAGCAGGACCAGTTTTCCTCCACATATGTTCAAATAACACAAAACCTCTGACAAGCTAAGAGAGTTGAATTTAACTATATTTTCCCTTTCCTTTCCTTTCCTTTCCTTTCCTTTCCTTTCCTTTCCTTTCCTTTCCTTTCCTTTCCTTTCCTTTCCTTTCCTTTCCTTTCCTTTCCTTTCCTTTCCTTTCCTTTCCTTTCCTTTCCTTTCCTTTCCTTTCCTTTCCTTTCCTTTCCTTTCCTTTCCTTTCCTTTCCTTTCCTTTCCTTTCCTTTCCTTTCCTTTCCTTTCCTNTCCTTTCCTTTCCTTTCCTCTCCTCTTTTTTAAAAGATTATGTCACACTATCAATATTATTAAAACATCTTCATCCGATAAGCTAAACATTTCATTACAAAGTAGAGAACCCTCAAACAGCCGGAGACTTTGTAGATTATATACATATGCTTTTTTAAAAAAAGGATTTTGCTTAATGTAACAATTTTTTTTGTAATTTTCATGGTTTAAATAGTTGCTGAAAACAAACAATTAAAAAGCAACATATAGGGCAGCTGAACATCCCATATTTTCCATGAAAATGGTGTCCTTTTATTGCCTACTGTTTTTATAATGTAACACAACTGTGACACAGGATATCTATCGTCAAGACAAAGGCAGGACTTGGAGAAAAAGTTGTGTTGTATTCTCACAAGTTTATATCCAGGAAGCAATTTTGAAGCCTTTGGGACTGAACTAAGCAGAAAGACGCAGCTGACACAGCTAATTCAGCTGAACAGAAACACAAATGTGGTTTTAGCAATGTCTCACTGATGTTCAGAGGGACTATAAGGCTTGGTTTGAGTCAAAGGCATCTGAAATCATGTAAAGACTTTCATCAGCTCTGACTTTCACAACAGGCTTGTTTTCAAACCAAGAGGAGAACTATAGAGTTATGCCAAACAATAGATGAGATACAGGAGATGCACCTGGAGCTCTTTCTAATAATACAGGGACAAAATAAGTTTAGGTTAAATTGAGAGACAGCTTAAAATAATTTTAAGATGTTCTCAATAATTTAGAGAACTGATTAGTTAAGGTTCATTGAAGCCATGATATACTATTCAAAAGGAAAAGGAAAACCCAATTTTTTTAAAGAAATAATCTTGTGAAGTGAATCCCTAAGGAGATAGTGATATTTAATTTCTGCTTGTCCACTGACTCTTCTTTTGCTCTTGGTGGTGATTTATTTTCAAAGAGAATGAAAACAGAGACTAAGAATTTGATAGTTATTTGGAACACAGAAAATATGGAGAATAAAATGGAATTCTTGCCAGAATATCACTCAAGACAGGGTTGAGATGAGACTCAAATGTAGCACATTTTTTAGTGACAAAGTTAATTTAAATATAACAAACAAACAAATGTATGCAAAAATGGAAGACCTAACTTTAAAAACCTGGCCAATCTGAATGTAGAACACTGAAGAGTTAAAGACAGAAATGTCTTTAAGAAAGTTAAAATTAAAACCAAAAAAATCTTATAGAAAACAAGGGAAATATGTATTTCCCCAGAGGAGACACAAAGGAAGAACTGAGAATTCCTACACGTTGAGAAAATAAAGGAAAAATAAAGAGGAACCTAAGCTGTACATTTTCATACAGAAATAAAGACATTAGAAGGGTTTGTTGAACAAGACTTTTTCTCTTGTATTTTACACTCATGGGTTTCTTGAAATGACACAGCTGACTCTGTATCTTTCAAGTTCTGATGACACAGCTTGTTTTCTCAAGATCTCTTGCTCAGAAAAAAAAGTTTCTTTGGAAAAAAAACTATTAGACATTTTCAAAACCCCCATGAGTTTGCCTGTAAGAATGTCATTCAAAAAAACCTCGGGCCTGACTGCCTGATTAAAAAAAAAGTCAAGCAAAAAACAAAAAAAAACCCACCACAGTTGTTACTTATTGCAAAAATGCTTAGACACAGACATTTTTTCATAGGTTCAAGACAGTACCAGTTTTTAGGAAGGCTGGGGTTTTAACCAATCTGTAAAATGTCAGTTCTATGTGGAATTAAACTATGGATGTCTTGGTTTTGATACCATATCTCTATTGTTTATCTAACATACCAAGAAAGGTGTTACTCCACGCAGTCCTGAAGAAGTTTGGTGTTAGTGTTTGAAGCTTGTGTAAAAGCTCAAAATGACAGAGCAAGTACATGTAGAACACCTTGAAAAACTGATTCAGGAATAATTTCACTAGTACAGATGATAATTAAGGTGAATATGACCCTCTTGAAATGGAAACAAAAACTGTCTTGCAAGAGATGAACAGCTGTATTATAAATCTTTGGACATAACTGGCAAGATTATGCCAATTTAGGTTTTCCAACCTGAGTGGGAAAATAAATAATCAACTGTAATAAACAAGTAAAAACCCCACAGAATCCTTTTTTAAGGTAATTTCAAAAACTAAAACTCCATTTTTTTATTACCAAGTGTGAGCATATTGTTTTCTGAATGTAGTCTTTTTTAACTGTAGATAAATATCATTGTATGGAAATGAATACTGATATTTTTCCAAAGCTAAAAGGTCCCAGCAGTTAACAAAATCCAAACTTAAATCATAAGATATATAAGCATTTTTTAATCAAATGCATATTATTCTATTACTGCTTCACAAAGTTTTTCCTTCTATTTGTCTTTTTTTTCCTGAGAGCAATGCAGTATAAGCTAGTTTACTGATCACTATACTGGAAATATTTTAGAGAAAAATTAATACCTTAGAGTTTGTTGCGAATTCCCATAACTTATCATCATAGAAATGTTGTGTGTTGTACCCAAAGTAAAAGGCAAAAAATGCTAAAAGTAAATACTGATTTCTCTGCTTAAAGTCATAGGAAGAGTGGGAACTGGGCCAAAAAATGTTCCATGGAACAAAATGCTAATATGTAATTTTCTATAATAACTATAAAAATATTCCAATTTATTAAGAAATATTACAAGAAAAACTCCTGGTAAAACATCACCCATGCATTTTTTTACATGAAAAGGTATGAGTCAATTTAAAAAATTCTTGTTACATAAATAATAAGATTTAAAAATTCTTATTACATAAAGAGCCTTACCTTGCACATGCTGATTTGGGAGCTTTTTTTCTTTTTACAGTTAGGTATATTTTTTGCTCTGTTGGAATGTGTCCTTGATAATAACTCTTTCAGGAGTTTAAATTGATAAATTTTGGCATAACTATTTTTCCTGGCAGGGTTTTCCAATAATGAAATAAAAACAATGAAGTTTCTCTGCATGCATATGATGGTATGTCTTGATAACAATACTAGTAAATGCGCATCAAAGGAAAGAACATGTCATCCTGGATCTGTTCCTATGCACCAAATGATTTCTAGAAGCCAGTTTTAAGTCTCTGTTATTTTTGCTGTTAAGTAGAGGTGCCATTGAAAAAGAAAAGTCAAGTCCCTTGGGCCAAAAGCAGAAAAGCTATACAATGCCTGTCCTGTTTGTGAACTCTGGTAAAGACCAATAAAGCCTTCAAGAAATATCTTGTATGTTTCCCCAGATGTAAAGGACTTTATTTTATCTGAAGTTTTCTTACTTTTTCTCTTTCCTTTCTTTCTTGTTGCCTGCTAAAATAATTAAATCTTGGGAGACAGAGCAGGAAGTCCATATTTTCCTTTGGCAATCTTGATTCTCTCCTCGCATTTTTGTATAGTGGAAACACAC
Source organism: Nicator chloris (assembly GCA_013400495.1). Classification (NCBI taxonomy): domain Eukaryota; kingdom Metazoa; phylum Chordata; class Aves; order Passeriformes; family Pycnonotidae; genus Nicator; species Nicator chloris. The sequence continues at coordinate 5,671 of WAAE01001497.1, forward strand.
TATAATCCTACTCCAAAAAATTATATTGGAATATTTATCGTTTCAAAGATAATGTAGCCCATCAAATACCTGGTTGTACCAGTGTCAGTCCAGACTGGGATACGAGCAGATGGAGAACAGCCCTCTGGAGAAGGTCTTGGGGGTGCAGGTGGATGAGAGGCTGGACATGACCCAGCCATGGGCACTCACAGCCCAGAGATCCAAACATGTCCTGGGCTGCAGCTAAAGCAGCGTGGGCAGCAGAGGAGGGAGGGGATTCTGCCCCTCTGCTCTGCTCTGTGAGACCCCACCTGCAGTGCTGCATCAGCTCTGGGGGCCCAGCACAGGAAGGACATGAACCTGGTAGAAGGAGTCCCAAGGAGGCCACCGAGACAGTGAGAGGGTTGAAGCACTTCTCCTATGAGGAAAGCCTGAGAGAATTGTGATCAGCCTGAAAAGACACACAGAGAGAGAGAGAGAGAGTTCTTGAAGAGTACTGTACCTGAAGAGATTCTACAAGAATGGTGGATAGAGACAATTTACAAGGGGATGTAGTGATGTAACAAACTCAGTTCTTTCAGTCGAACGAACAGTCAGAGTCTGTGAATGTTTTTAGTGTGGCAACAGCGACAATGTAGTGACACAATAAGGGCAGCTCCAAGCTTAAAGTGTAGGTTTATATCAGATATTAGGAAGAAATTCTTGGCTGTGAGGGTGCTGAGCCACTGGAACAGGTTGCCCGGGGAAGCTGTGGATGTCCCATGCCTGGGAATGTTCAAGCCCAGTTTGGATGGGGCTCTGAACAACCTGGTCTAGTGAAAGGTATCTCTGGTCATGGCAGGAAGGTTGGAAGTAAGTGGTGTTGAAAGTCCCTTCCAACCCAAGCCATTCTAAGATTGTGTGATTCTCTGAAACACAAGTAGAATTATCATCTTGAACTGTGAACTAAACAGGTTCTGCAAGCTGTGTATGAACATTACCTGTAGGTTTCATCTAGTCTTTTGTAGAAAAGGTGTTTGTAGACCTGTATTTGGTCTGATATTATTTCTTTGAATTTGAGTCAGTCTTGAATATGTATCTTAGAATGCTAGAGAGAACATAGCGTGCCAGCTTGTGTTAACTTAACTTTCATTACAACCACCTCATAAAGAACATATGAAAAGTGATACTTTGGTGCACATAAACCTTAAAGTGTAGTAACATAAATTCAGCAGTAGTCTTTAGAATTTAGAAATATCATTATTTGTGTTTAGGGGTTGTTTTTTTTTTTTTGTTTGTTTGTTTTGTTTTGTTTTGTTTTTTTTTGTTTGTTTTGTTTTTTTTTTTTTTTCTTTAAGGGAGGGTGCTTTTTTCTATCAATTTTGCTTTCTGGTNTTTTTTTTTCTTTAAGGGAGGGTGCTTTTTTCTATCAATTTTGCTTTCTGGTAGTATTTGAATTTGAAAACAGAACAGACTCTTCAAGCTTCTCCTTGCATAAAAATACTTTGCACCAGACCCCTATCTCTACAGAAAAATGTTTTGTTCACTGCGCCCCCCCATACTCTGCCATCATTATCCTACTGAGTCTTCCTCCCTCAAGTATCCCCAATTTTCTTTTTCTTGCCTTGAACCAGTATGTAACTCTCTCCTTAAGATTGCTGGAAAATCATTCTGTTTTTTCAGTTGGGGTTTGTGAGGTTTTTTCCATCTGGGTTTTGGTGCTGCTTTTTTTCTTTTTTGTGGTTTCTTTTTTCCCCCACTGATGACTTTTTTTTTTATTTTAAGCATTTGGAAATGAAAAAAATGAGAACTGTAATTATGTTGCAAGCCATAGGCACCATGAACTGTCCAGAATAAACAGGGATGAGCACTGTGTAGCACAGAGCCTGCCAAACTGAAGCCACAAATCACTTTTTTTTTGAGCATTAAATGACAATTTTCCCTCCAAATAACCCTTACGAGAACAGAAGATGACCCATAAAATCTTGGACATCTGCAGTGGAAACCAGTTCAAGTATAAAATAGCTAAATGATGCTTATATATGACTGGATATCCAAGAAAACCTTTGCATTGACAAGTAGAGAGAGGGTGACACATCTGCCAAGTTGATAAGTATTTACTTTCAGACTAGACAGTTTGCTGTGAATCCTATTGATAGCTTTGAAATACCTACGCTCTGTGAGATGAACTGCAGCCCAACAACCTCTTTTGCATGTGGACAAGTGTACTGAGCAAGAAACAGTATGTTGCTTTCCACATTAATCTCAGTTGTCAATGCCAGTAACTTTTAAACACTTCAGTGATATCAAGACAAGAAGCTTGGAAGCAGTGTACAGTTCACAAATTATGGAACAAGGAGCACAGTATTTCATCATATGTCCCTGTATAGGTAAGTAGTTCCTATCCCATTTGGTCCTTGTATTTCCTAATAAAATCTCAGGAGCAGTCACCCTAATTTCTAAATTACACGGTTTGTAAAAACATTTTTGCACTTTACACATAAGTGTTCCACACAGGTGGAGTGTAAAATTCAGAAAACTAGATTTTGAATTAAACATACATTTTTCATCTGGATGTATTAAACCTTACTGTGAATAGCTTAAGAGTGTGTACAATGCATGCTTTTCGTTTACATGGGTCATAAATAGCAGGCAGAAACTTTTATGAAAACGTGTTTTAAGTTGATCACTGTGTCTGAACAGAAAAATCCTTGAAATTGTTTTCGTGTGCATTGCAGGAACATGACTCCTGCAATCTCCAAAGAAATGTAAGCAGGGGGAAGATAATAATCCATTAGAAAACCCAAGCTGCCAGGGGTAAAATTGGTGAGCTCGTGCCCTTGTGAAAGAACACATTTTGAAGGTGACCTTTTCTAAGAGAACATATTAAACATAGCTTTTTTCTTTTTTACCTTCCTGTCAATTAAATGGTGACAATCTTACTGTGATCTTGTTTGGTACAGTGACAAAGAATGCCTTCTAAAACCTCCTAGGCTTCCTCTGAAAAATAACTGACAAGTTCTGACAGGAATTGCATGCACTCAATCATTTAAATTGCGTAAACTCTTTCTCACACCACAGTATGTGCATAACCTAATCCATGTTAAAAGTCTGAGAACAGAGATTACAAATTACTGTAGTCCCTGGTTATATGCTCCTAAATTCCAATTCTTACGGTTCAAAGGGTTTTTATTCTTTGTTTCGTTGCTTTTTTTCCTTTTGTAAGTCCCTTGAGCAATTCCAAAAGTCGGTTTATAAACTTTTAGTGTTACAGCGTTTAAGCCTCAGCTTATAACACAGCACCTACTGCTTTCTTATGTTGAGTAAGGTGAGAGGCCACAATCTACTCAGTGTTTGATTCCCAGTTGCATCTTTGGAACATGTCGTTGCAAGCTGAGTAGCTGCTTCTGCAGTGCCACTGGCAGTGAGTGGGGATTTGCAACTAAAATACAGCATCTGAAGCACTGCTGTACAGCAGGGGATGGAAGGCAAGGAAGCAGATTGTGACTCTTCAAAGCAATTCATTATCACTTATGTGTCTCGCAGAGATACTAAAATAAATGAAACTATTTTCAGACAAATACAGTGCAGATAAATGTGTTTAAAGTAAAAGCAGTAGATCAGGCTATGCATTATCCTGCGAAACTCAACAATCTGCAAATGCATTCGAGTAAACAGCTTTATACACAGCCAGCCCTATAAGTAAATACTTAGACACTTCAGCTTTAGAGCTTTAAATAAACATTTTAAAGTAATGCATTTTTGATTACTATTTGTTAGGGGGAAAAGTGAAATGGGAGAACTTTTGAAAATATAAGGAACTGTGGGCTAAGTAAGATTAAACCCTGAATTGAATTTCAATACAGTAGAAACAATAAAATACAGATATGAATATGCCTAAATAATAAAAAATCAATGTTTTTTTAAAATAAGATTTTAAGAATATTATGTGTTGAACTTCTTATCAATTTCATGTTTGTCTAGAGTGCAATAATCTGAAACTTATGTGAATCAAAGATTTTTAGTTATTCCAGTTCTTATGTATACTATATTGTGCCCAAGGTCCCAGGAAATAAAAAAAAATGCTTAAATGCAAAGTTTAAACATGTTAAATGCAAAAACGTTTCAAGACCTCTATATAACATTTCAAAAATGAAAGCCAACACTCCTTTTAACCACTTTGCATTATGTCATTCTTTACTGTAATCGATCATATATATGCCTTTTTTTAGGGGAAATAGTAAGAAACTCCAAATATCAATATAATAAATACTTAATGATATAACTTTAAGAATACTGGGAATATTAAATTAACTGATGAAGCCTAAAACACATAAGCAGCTGAAGATACTGGTAGTGTTGTGGATGGGAACCCTACTGCTGCTTATGAGGTGGAACAGAACACTCTTTCTCCAGTTATTCGGGATATAACAAACTTCTTTGACCCCTTTTCTGACCTACACACTGGCTTTCCATGGAATGTGAAATCACAGTCTTTATGTCCTCCAAGGCAACTTAAAATACTTTTTAAAAGATTTGGAAGTGAAAAACACAATAGGTGTTTTGATTTCTGTGGAAAACTGAACTCTCTGTGGTATGTATCACAGTCATCTGTGGTAGACAACATCAGTTACAGTTTTAAGTGAGTGCAAAATAAATATTCCCTGCCCCATCCTCCCTTCCATTCTTACCACTCTCCCATCCAGCCAACATGTGCAAGCAGACACACAGAGCATCCCTTGCTCCTGCATTAAGGGGAAGGCATGTTGCTCCACAATTATTTTCTAATAAATAAATTTCAGGAACATGCATACTTATATGTAACTAATTCGTTGTTACAGGCTCTTTAGAAAGAATATGCAGGGAGGAAGGGCAAGGGGGTCGTGTTGTATGTAATGGAAATGCTAGAATGTATGGAGCTCTGGACTTGGACATGAGAAGAACTGACTTCAAGCTGCTCAGGAAATTAGTGAAATCCCCTGGGAAAATGCTTTTTCAGCTGCTGGGATCCATCAGTGCTGCTCACTTTTTGAACATCACCTCCTAAAAGCACAGGAGTAGGGAATTCTCAAATGTTGGAAATATAGCAGATGAGGGAGAAGGAAGGCTTATCTGAACAGGGATATCGATCAAAAATAAGGCAAAAAATGAAGGTGTAAACCCAGTGGAAGGAAGTTCAGGCAACATGGGAAGAATAGAGAGATGCTGCTTGCCAAAGTAGGGAGAAAATTCATGCTGCCTAAGCTCAACTGGACATGAAGCTGGCCACAGGCGTGTGAAAATGCATCTGTTGTCCTGTTATGTATGAGGATGGTCACCTCACCAACAGGGAC